>OY757906.1:105606352-105658852 GCA_963585895.1 Sepioteuthis lessoniana | reverse complement strand
TATATAAGAGAAAAAACTCAGAACTAGTCTGATTTTCAGGTGATCTTTTATTGATACAGCATTACGTGTACATATTAGCGTTATAAATATACTTTCTCTCGACATTGAGGCATACTCCTACGAAGATATTTTACGCGCACAAAATTAATCATCTAGTCTAAAACTATACTGTGAACTAGTTTCTTGTTAATACCATATGGGGCATATTACCGAGTGTCACGCTTTTATATTAAGAAAAGAGTATATTTCTTTAATTGTTCTTCAAAACAAAATCATTCGAGTTAAAGAGGAAAACAACGCGCTTTACCTCTCGACACACACAAAGATACACACACACAGACACACGTATATATATATATATATATATATATTGTTGTATAGCCACAACCATGACCAACTATACAAACACATAATACATATACATCTACCTATGCATGCAGAACACAACGACACAATGAAGACGAGCGACACAGTTTTTTTAGAAAAATATGCCTCTCACTCTATTTGAAAGGATTGTGTGTGAGAGGGAGATGGAGACCGAACAGAACTGTAACATATTGACCCTCACTCTATTGACCATAACCGCGGTGTAATGCTTATCGTCACAGGATGTGGACACGGCGACACGAGTTCAAATAATGGACCTGACTGATTGCATTTCACATAGCACTAATACCCTTGGGAAAGGTATAAATCCAATTATTCTCCCTCCAGCTATGGGTAAATAGTAGGACAGACTAGGTTCTTCAGCCTTGGTTTTTGCAACTAGTCTAGGAGAAGGAAAACTTTGAATTCAAACCTGTTAAACTCCGCCTAAAAATTGACCTTGTGTCATATCCTGCCCGAGCGGAGGGGTTGGGTAAATAGGATAACTGCGTTTCTCTCCCGTTCTCCTGGGCTGCTCAACAAAGGGCTTGTGGGCCTACTCTGCTGGATGCTGGCTTTCTCTACCGCATCTTGTCACCAACGGGTCTGGTCTCCTAACTGACTTCCTGTCTTCACCGAGTTATATAATAGTTCCACCCCCACCTTCTTCTTATGGTCGTCACAATTTGGCACTCATTCAACCTGTCCACGGTCAAGGCTATAATATCCTGATTATTCTTCGACCGGATGCACCTGTTATTTACAAAGGTGCATTTCTTATTTCGACAGCCCGGCCAGGTCGTAGGTCAATATACGACAATATATATTAGTCATGGTAATCTATCGATGACTATTTTTGTCTCATCAATAGACGCCACTTTTATAGATGAGTAGCAGTAATTTTTTGACTGACCCATTATCATGGAAGCTAATCCTGTAGGGTTCTTCCGCTCGGCATCAGAAGAAACGTACCATTGACGCGATATTGAGTTTATCCACTATGCTACTTCCCGTGGCTTCTCGAATTTAATTTGTGGGCAAAAAAATCCCCCTTCACATTCGGTCACTAAGTTAAATTCCGACTATTTTATTCTATTCCCCTTTTCTCTATTTCCATAGTCGACCTCTAGTGTTAGTTTCTCGATTGAAAATGTACTTCCTTAAATTTATTCGAAAGTTAGTGACATGACTTCCAAGAAGATTCGAGATTCATATGTGAGATATATCCAGTTTTGTAAAATCCAAATCCACTCCTCGATAGCAATGTTTTTACTAAAAAAACAATCTTAAGTTCACAGAATGGTGAAAATTTGAATATCATATTAATAGTAATAATAATAGCAAAATAATATTAACAACAACTACAGATATATTACCGCTGAGGGACTCGTATATATATAAATATAATCTTATATTTTTGTTCTTCGACTGTGGTGCTTGTGTGAAACAGGAGAGCAATCTGAGAGAGTTCGCGCACACGGAGAAGCTGTTGTTTTTCATTCGTCACGGTTTACACCTATGTATTGCAACTTTTCATTGGCCATGGCTTACACCCACGCATTGCTTGTTTTCAGGAAATTATTTTCTTGATTCTATTTACAGCCTGATATATCTGTCAACTACATCCGCTGGGTTCATCGTGGGTTAAGGGGATATATTACACTAATAATAAAAAAAAAATACAACTGATAAAAGAAAAATTTTAAAAAACGAAAAGAAGAAGAAAAATATTCAAAAAAAGCCATGTGTTGTTGCTCACATAAATTTTTGCAATAATCGATCAAAGTTTCGTTACCATTTTAAGAGGAGATTTGCTTTCACACAAAATGTTTGTTTTTTTTCTTTCCTTACCCTTTTCCTTTTCTATTTTTCTTTTCTGTTCATTCTATTTCCCATCTCAAACCCAAATTACCGACCTCTTGACTTTTTTTTCGCGCTTACAAAAGGAGTTTCTTAAATGTATTCGAAAGTTGGTCCCGTGACTTCCAAGAAGATTCGAGATGCATGGCTGAGATATATTCCGCTTCTTGCAAATACACTTACCCAAAACGAAACCCTGTAGCATAGTCTGGAGTAGGCCTCCTGTGAATGCAGAATAAAAAAAACGGAGTACCTGCGTTTTAATCTAGAAGGGAGAATCTCTAATTTATATGGCAGTTATCTGAAATTAGAGGATAAGTCCATGTACCTCAGTAGCAGCGTATCTTCTACTAAAAGTTATATCAATATAGGCTTAGCGAAAGTGAGGACTGTTAGCGATACATTATCGATCACGTGGAAGTCTAACCAATCTGATAAAATAAAACGCAATTTCTTCGAAGGAACAGTCGGATCAATTCTACTACATGGATGCACTACAGGGATGCTAACTAAGCATTTACAGAAAAAGCTAGACGGGAACTGCACAAAAATGCTACGAGCTATATTGAACAAATACTGGAAGCAATCTCACAAAACAGCAGCTGCACAGCCACCAACTTCCCATCTCTAAAACCACCCAAATAAGGCGGATAAGACATACTGGAAACTGCTAAAGAAGCACGGGCGAACTCATAAGTGACATCCTCCAATGGACTCCTTCAAACGGACGTTCAAATAGTGTCTGACCATCAGGAACTTATCTACAACAGCTCTGTACAGACACAAGATGTAATCTAGAAAATCGACCGTGGGCGGTGGATGATCGTGAGGAAGAGCAAGAGAGAATCAAGGTAACCCGTGCTAGCAGCACGTCATGATGATATATATATATATATATATATAAACAGGAAGGAAGACATGGTGGATTTCGTGAATCCGACGAGAACGTTTGAGTTTTATGTCAAATCTTTGAGTTTGTATTGATACTTCAGAAAGGCGGACTCCAGAGCTTGTATCTACTCGTCTGAATAGGCTTATGCCACCCGTGCTAGTACAAACTCAGAAGATCGAGGCACATGAAACTCGGATTCCTGAGTATATATATATATATATATATTGTTAAAATAGATTAGAAAGAGAATCAACAAAATAAACTTATACTCAACTGAATGAACTATTTAAAATGGATATTTGCGAAACATAAATTAAAGTATAAATGTGTTCTTTGAAAAACAGAGCATTCTAGTCATTAGAAATGTTCAAAAGTTTATAAGTTTAAAGCAAGAAGCACATTGTTTATCATGTATGATCTAATTAGCCGAATTTGCCAGGGTTATCTTATCTCATTCTGTTTTTACTTATTAACTTTCCTTGCTTTTTCTTTTTTTCTTCTTTCGTTTTCTTTCTACTTTATAATGAACAATATCAACGAAATGCATTTCAGTCAATATTTTGAGGTTTGGAGTTTAAAAAACAAACAATTTTTGATCCAGCTGAAGACATGAAAACGACTCTATATGAAAAAGGTTTATTACTTTGAAATGCATATATTTGAATGTTAACACAGTCGGGCAGAGTCTAACAAGCTCTAGCTCCGAAGTCAACACTGATATATATATATATATATATATATATATATATATATATATATATATATATATATATATAACAGCTATATAATATAGTTCACGAAATTTAAGGTGCAAAATTGTTTCCTCTTCGACAGAAGCCATTTCAACGAATATGTAAAATTTCCTGTGAGACCCGGGAAACTTTAGAAATCTTGGCATATGAAGAGATAGATCATCTTCTTCAGGTTTCCAGTTAATTATGGTAAACCAAATGCGATATATATATATATATATATATATATATATATATATATATATATATATATATATATATATATATATATGTGTGTGTGTGTATATATGTAAGCAAGTCAACGAAAATGTTTGATCTTGCATGAATCAGAAATCTGTAAACGCTTTTAAATATCTTTCTATCATCTTGTTTATTTTAAAGATTTTTTAGAAAATAAACTGACCCAAAATATGTTCACTTTTATTTATTTACTTATTTATTCTTCTTCCCGCATCTGTAGTAAAACACGATTTTACATACACAGCGGGGGTTTATTAAAAATAACTTTTCAAAAATGTTTGGGCACCTCTGGTGGTGTAACGGTTAGCAAGCTAGACTAGCAGACCTACACGAGTGAGTTCGAGTCTCATTGGGCCCCCCGTTCATTCGGCCTTGTGCCACATCAAAGCAAAGCGCTTTGTAAATTACATAACTTTTCAAAAATGTTTTGATTGAAAAACTGATTTCTGAAAATTCTCCTGAATGTAAATGACTAAAATTACGAGAAAACACTTTCTAAGTCTTATATTAAAAACTGGAAAAGAATTGTTTTGTTTTTTTTCAATAAAAAATTTGAAATTTTTGCACGCACCTTATAATATTTCTCCTTTCTATATTTTGCGTTTATCTTCGTCAACGCGTAAACTGAGAGTTTGTCTACTATGTGAATAAATATTTATATATTTGTGAATATGTTAAAGGAGACAGGGAGAAATACGAGGATGAAAAAGAGCGAGAAAGTCATCATAGATAGTTCAAAGATAGAAAAATGCAAAAAGTGATTTCTCCATACTTAGATTAATAATTTTATCTGCGTTTTGTTATGTTTGTAATTGAACAGTTTCCTTTTTTTTTTCTTTTTCGTTTTGATGTTGTCTATTAAATATTCCTGCTTTTCGGTGATCTTGTTTTAAGATTCACTGCCAGAAAATTAGATTAAATATTCTATTTTTTTTGGGGGGGGGATGTAAATAAAAAATGTATATTTATGCGAGAACTTTGATTCTATGTCATGCTTAATTTTCTCAATACATGCGTATACAGTACGCTCAAAAGTATTTTAAACAAGAATAGATTTTCTACAAATCTTGTTAAAAAGGAAACGTTACACAAAAAGTGTGATATTCTATTATAAGCAATGAAACAAATGAAGTATTTAATCATTTTTATGATTATGAATGCTAAATATATGGCAAAAAATTAAGATACTTATATTGTTAAATGGGGAGTCCTTGTGATGTAGTGACTAAAGTGGCAATCTTATCAGAGAGAATTCGGACTCCAGTCTTGATATTACGTTCATTTTCGGACGAATACTCTTGGGAAAAATATTTATTGACTTATCATCTCAGTTATCGTATCACTACTGTTATTCAACTTGGTTGGCTCCGGAAAGTACTCACGTTCGCTGATATCAAATTAAACAAATAGATCAAATTATTTGCGTTTTCAAAAGTATTGTTTGAAATCGATGGACAAAATTGGAAAGTTAGACCCTCATTGCTATTTAAAAAATGCACCAAGTTAATAATTTAATTTGGACTTTTCTACTCAAAATTTTGAATTATTCCTGCAATAAAAGACGATAAAAAACTGATTTCTCGTTTCTGCTTTTAATGGTAATTGCAAGGAAAATTTTAGGAAACTAGTGAAAAAAAACTTGTTTTTATTTAACAATTCTTTTCAAAACATGCAGAGACATTAACATTAAAACTACATAGTACGACAAAAAATTGCCTTGTTGGAGTACAATTTGTTTTATAACCTAGAAAACAGAGCAGGTAGAAAGTGAATTATATACATATATATATATATATATATATATATATATATATATATATATATATATATATATATATGAATTATATATATATATGAATTTTATATATATATATATATATATATATATATATATATATATATATATATATGAATTATATATATATATATATATATATATATATCGAGGTGAATATAGGATCGAATATATGATTAAGAAACACGTAGAGAGTGGATATATGTATAGAAAGAAGAAAGGGATTAACTAGGAATTACACCTAATTTAAGCAAAAACTCCATCTGTTACAGACAAAAAGCTTTATTTGTCACGGCTTCCCACCAGACAGAGTTTTACTAGGGGTCAATGACCCTAAGGTCGATTATAGTGGGGATTTAGGAGAGGGAAAGGTTGGCCATGAATCAAGGCTCGATACCCTGCTGGACTCTGCTGGTCATCGTCCCACTTAGTGCAATGTGGGTCTGATGAGCCTTGCTGGACATGGACCCAATTCTGGCTCCAGGCACGTATGCTTGATTATAGATTAAACTGGACAACAAGGTCCAATGCTATACATGGGTGACAAAGGTGTTAATGATGCAGCTCGCCCACCCGAAGGTGGCCCAACCGAAAGGGCTGCATGAACTAAATATAAATATTTTCTAAAATCTGGAGATGGAATAGAATGAGTGAATTGCTTTAGATCGAGAACAAGTTGACACTAAATTTTGTTGGTGCAGTTAGGATTTTTGAAAAGATGATCTGCGATGAAAGACCTGAATGTATTTTTCAAAACGTCCATGGTAAGGTAAGTAGAATTCATATTTTAGTCAGTCTGTGCTGTTTGATCCGAAAATCTAATCTCTGATTAGTTCTGTTAAAGAATTGCAAACCACAACAACAAATAAACAATAGACTATTATGGTTGGGAGGAGAAACGTCCTTTCGAGAATATTGATAGATAGAAAGATTGTTGGAGAGACAGACAGACAGACAGACAGACAGACAGACAGCAAATTTAATACGAACACTTTGATCGAGCAGTCAGGAAGAAATTCTTGTAGAATGATCATTTTTTTAAATCTCTATTGCCTTTATACTCAGTTTTAGCTTATACTGGCAGACAAGTGAATAGTATCCCTAGCAGGTTCTTTAACTCCATACGAGACATGTTCAAGTGGCATCGAGCCCGAAGCTGTATTTATGAGGACTGAAATAAACAATGTAAAAAAACGTTGATATTTTCCCCAGAATCCACTTGACAATCAACAGACTTATTCCCCCAAGTTTTACACGAGTCGAATTGTCTTCGAAATTTCTGTGCTATTGGGATTTTCCTTTTAATTTCCATCACGTCTTCTGATACTTGTGATGAATTTTCTCTTTAGGACACAAGAAAAAAGTGTTATAGTGACTGATCTGGTGAGTACAGAAAGTGATGTACTTGCAAAGTTTTGTTCAAAAATACTAACATCTACTTTGTTTTATCACAATAGTTTTGCCGTCCAGTCGACAGAATTTAAAATACGCTAACAGACGAATAGGAAGCCTTCTGAATCGATGTTCTGATTAAGACACAAAACTACATCTGGGGATTGAGATCCAGTTCGGGAGATCAGAGAAGTCTGGAGTACCCCTTGGAATTTAGAATGCGCTACCAGACGGATAGAACACCCTATAAATAGGTGTCCTCGTTAGGACACAAAAATACATCTGGTGGTAGGGTCCAGTTCTGGAGAACAGGAGACTGTAGAGTACTCCTTCTAATTTAAAATACATTAACAGACGGATAGGACACACTCTAAATAGTTGTCCTGGTTAGGACACAAAACTACATCTTGTGGTTGGGTCCAGTTCTTGAGAACAGAGGAGTGTGGGTTATTCCTTCAAATTTGAAATATGCTAGCAGACGGATAGGACAACCTCTAAATACGTGTCCTGATTAGGACACAAAACTACATCTGGTGTTAGGGTCCATTCCTGGAGAATAGAGACGTGTGGAGTATTTTTTCAAATTTAAAATACGTTAACAGACGGATAGGACACCATTTAAATAGTTATCCTAGTTAGGACACCAAACTTCATCTGGTGATAGAGTCCAGTGCTGGAGAACAAGGGAGTGTGGAGTACACCTTCATTGCTCTTGGTCCCATATTTAGAGTGGTAGTACCTGGCAGGGTACAATTTATGGGTCAAAGTGATTTGTTTGCAAAATATTTGTATTCAAGAGAACTGTGACCAAAAAAAAGAACTCTTCAGAAACAACTACTCAAAATATTTAATTGTGTGCATACATCACGCAATAATAAATCTTGTTGGCTTGAAATAATCCTGTACGGCTCGATATACGGGGGTCATTAAGCAAGTTCTAAGCCTCAATAGGAAGGAATTGGAGAAACAAGACAGTTTTTTCTAACTATTTTCAGTATAGTCCCTCTTGATACCCATACACTTAGTACAACGAAGTTCAAGCATTGCAATTCCATCACAAAAAAGTGCTATCCAAGACCCCAAAACTCCTCTACATCACATTAAAATCACCATTGTTTTCAAAATGGCGACTAAGCTGATGGGAACTAAGTATAGGAAACGGAAAGTCATTTGGAGAAAAGCTTGGTAAATAATGGGGATGGAGTAGCAATTCTGAGCCACTGTTAGCTGCTTCAATTACTGAAACTTGAATAATGTGAACCGGCGTATTATTCTGAAGTAAGAGTACACTTGCCATTAGCTTCCTTTTGCGTCTTTGATTTTTTTGTTTCCTTCAGTTGTCTTAGTTCTGATACATTGTATAGTCCATTATTTTTTTTTTCTTTTCCAGGTAGCCTATCAAGATTACGCCTTTGGAATTAAAAAAAAAGTCACTTTTCCGATAGATACTGCCTTCTTGAACTTCTCTGATGTAGAGAACCAGAGTATTTTCCTTGTTTGCTTTGAATCTTTAATTCAAGTTTGCTGTGGTGAATCTGTTATATATATATATATATATATATATATATATATATATATATATATATATAAGGTAATGATTTTTCATATTCACCATTTTTCATTAATCATATTTCATTATTTAGTTTGGGAAGGCTTTGAACAATTTGGTGTCTCTTAGTTCAGGTGTCATAGTCATATAAGCACTCTTACGCCCGCACAGAAAAGATATGATAATCATCATCCGTCATGATTACGCCCCAGAGAGGAAATGGGGACGGCCGGCCGTTGGAGTGAATTGAGTGGGCGGTTGACGTTGTACCTGGAAAACATGGTCCCGAGAATTTGAGGATTTTGAAAAGACAGATTAGTTGAGGTTCGATCGTTAACTCGCGCGGTTGGGTCTTTTGGATCTGATCAAAGCAGATCAGTTTGAGTCTCGACCAGTAGAAATGAGTTGAGATCTTAGACACCACAAGATGCGCCATGCGTATAGTATGGTTAGCATAGGCTTTTATGATTTGTGACTCTCTTCGTGTCACCAACGACTGAAGGTAGAAAGAAATAAACTCGTTCGTACCACCTGTATTTATATTATCATTGTTGTTATTGTTATCGTTATGGCTATACAACAAACTCAAAATTTATGATGAATTACAAATCTGCGGTGGAATCTCTTAGAGTTAGCCTAGAGGTGAGTCGGAAGGGTCTTGGGAATGTCAACCTTTCTACAGCTTGTTCTCTAGCGATAGGATGTGGCGTTACCACACCACTTAAGAAGCTGTAATGATAACCCTTAAGCTATCAGCCTGACCCCATGGTAACCTCATTGACAAACAGAAGTCAAACACAAAACGCTTCCACTTTGTTATGTATTCACGAAATTTATTTGTAGTCGGAATCCGTTTCAAGCAGTCAGGTTAGAATAGAGATAGAGAGAAAGAACGTTGTGTCAGCAAAGGAGAGACAGATAGGGTACAGACGAGAGATAAGAGAGAGAGAGAGAGAGAGAGAAATGACTTTTGTTACTTTTCTGCTTACTGGTTGTTTTCTGCTTGCGTGACGGTTCCCTGTGACTACTGCTGTCGTCGTCTCTCTTCGTGTCTACACTTCGGGTCTCTTTCTTTTCTTAGAATCCGTGTATATATATATGCATTTGGATTACCTCGTTATCAATTTTTCTACCCATCCCTAAAAATAATTAATTCCGTAATCAATCTTCCTAAAGTGATACGTAACTGCCGAGTCATAAATATCAGCTGATCCACACCAACTATTTATCTCTGGATATTTTCCGTTCCATTCAACTATTCCAAATTCGCAAAACAAACGTTTATTACTCTATGCTTTACATCCCAAAGTATGAACTTATAAATAGATACCTATTCTAGTTTTGACAGAGATTACAAATGAAATTTTGCAATTCTTTTTTTAATTCAAAGTTTTACTAAAAATAAGAATTAACTACTACCGGGCCATTGGTCTATTGAGTAGAGTGTTCGCCAATGGTTCGGGAGACCGAGCTTCAATCCCAGGTCGAGTCATACCAAAGACTCAAGAATGGTACTTGATGCCGCTTTACTAAGCACTCAGCACTATAAGGTGAGGATCAAGAGTAAAGTGGAGCAATTCTGAGAATGGAGTAGCACCCTCCCCCACACCTCGGTGTAGGAGCTATTGAAAAGGAAGCCTTCGGGTCACCCTCGACAAAAGGTCACCAACTTTTTACTTTACTAAAATAATTAAAATTTTTAATTATTTTACAAGATTCTTGTGATACATAATACACATTGCTTGCTAATTCTAAATATTTCGGTTAAAACAGTGTGGACAGAACCGCAAATAATGCCTTGGGACTTAGCTATCTGTCCAGCTGTAAGATATTTGTTATCCAAACCATATGGTGAATGGCATCAGCTTGTTCATCAGTGGTTAATGACCGACAGTCACTTCTGTGCTACCTCTGCTCCACTTGAAGTAAGCAGACCACCTCTCCACACTTGTTCAAGAGTGGGAGGTCTCATCACGTATCTGTATTATGTCCTCTTAGATGCCATTGGGTGTCGTACCTTTCTTTTTTCTGATAATTTATGACTGCTCAGGCATCTGTTTTGTCCATTCTTAGATCTTTTGCACACCTTATGATTTCTATGAGCTTCACCCACACAGAAATTTAGAAAGAAATCGGAATTAGTTTTTCTAGTTTTATAAAAAGTGTTTGTATATTACCACCAAATTGATATTCTGCTCTGGATCTTCTTTCAAATTGAGGTGAAGAACTTTTAAAACGATCCTCGTAAGACAGAGAGACAAATACCGTAAACTAATGTGGTCGTGGCGCCACTACTCATATACTGTGTCTTGTGTCCGAATAGCTTAGCTGATTCCATCCCTGTTCAGGTCTACAATTTAGATTTCTTTCTCCTCTGCCGCTTGCTATACCAAAGCTAAACAGCATCGTCTACATTATTACAGTGTCTCAAAATAGATGCAACCCATTAATATGATAATGATTTATTACTGAGACAAGCGCAATGGCTGTCATTTGGAAATCGTCCTGTAAAAATGCATCCTTTGAGCTACAGATATTAAATCAAGGCTTTTTGATTATCATCATATCAGCTTCCAGGACATGCAAACTTTATTTAATCAGTAATAAATCATTATCAAATCAATGGATTGCATCTATTTTAAGACAGTTTTAAATTAGTTTTGTCTCCAAATAAATAGTGACGCAAAATATTTTTCCTTTCTTCACCAAGACATTATTATCAAGGATTAATTGTTGTTATTGTATTTTATTTTTAACTCTGAAACAAAAAAGAGCGCAACATTATTATGAGTAGAGTTTTTAGTAATCACATGGGTCCCATATATAGTGAGACAGCTTCTCTCTCCCTCTCTCTCTCTCTCTATATATATATATATATATACTTAGTGAACAGAAATAATAGGGTAGTCACAAGGGCCCCATGTTTATTGAGACACCCTGTATTTACCCAAAAATGGGAGAAGAATAGTTGCTCGTACATTTCCCAAGGCTATTAACGCTATGTGGAATGCAAACAGCCTCGATCCGAATTTGAAGTCAGGTAATCATGTGTGTCTCCATTAGATGAGTTGACAAGTCGTAAAAATAAAATCAATCAATCAATGCTTTTATTCATAATTCATATTTACATAAACTTTACAGTCCTTTTAAAAAGGATTTATGTTAGCCTGGAATTTATGATATTTTCATCTTTATTATTTAAAAAAAGAACAAATTTATTCGATTGTTTGTTTATCTCTCCTAAGTGATTTGAAATTATTTCAGAAAATAAAATGACCTATAAATGATGTTTATGGATCATTTTCTGACACAACTTTTAAATCTCCATCATGGCTCTCGTTTGACCTTTTTAAGTGAAATCTGCATGCTTTTAATCCTTCGCCCAACCCTCTTGTTATTTAAGTATCGTTATTACCCAGAGATTTTTTTTTAACCATATGTATAAATTATTATTGATTAAAAGGCATTCGATATTTCCTTAAAAATAATAAAACCTAATGGACTAATATGAAATTCCCAGTGAACAATCAGCAAATAATATAATGTTTAAAAATAAAATATCAATTTTTAAAAAATAGACCAAAATATGAAAAGGAAAACGAAATTAATTTCAAGATTTCTGCTAACCTCTGTAGATGATTTGACTTTAAATTGGATCTGATTCAGAGGTTCCATTTTTTAAAAATTGTGAAGTATGGAGAACCCCTTTATTACTATCAAACCCAAGTCCACTTTGTTCTGAGTGGTAGCTTCTGTTGATGTCACATCTATGGGGTCAAATAGATATTTTTTAAAATAATTCGTATTCGATCGGATCGTATGCAAAAAAAGCCTCTTGAGAAACAACTGTATAAAAAATGTTAAGGTGAACGTTCAAATGACCCTGTACAGATTGGCATGCCATTAAAATCAGTCATTTAATATATCTATTTCCTTAGCTCACCCTGTCATGCACTCGCGCACACACGCGCCCTATTTTCTTCTCCCTTCCTCTCTCTCTCTCTCTCTCTCTCTCTCTTTCAATATGTATATATAATTTTGTTGTAGGTCCAAAGAGAGAAAGAAATATTTTTAAATGAGTAGGTCCATGAAAAGATTTGCATTTTTTAAGGATTTAGTGAGTTCAAGTCTTATGAATGCCCCATTAACAAAGCCTTGTGCTATATATGTTCTCTGATAAAAGCATCAAGCTAGAAACATACACGTACGTAAGAATAAAAATAAAATGATATACATATACTTAAAAATCATATAATTACTTAAAAATCATATACATAATCAAAAACAATGTACTTATGCGTGTATTTTAGATACCAATTAAATTATTTATGAGTATAGGTATTTACTTGAATGATCTAGTCTGACACAAGGCCTCTTATACAGGTAACCGGTTTTGGATTGAACTTACTAAAGTTGCGAATCTCCCCAAATCTAATTAGTTAAATATTGCTTCATATAAAATATTTAATTGTCACATTTTCTGGCGAAATAATACTTTTATGGAACAAACTGGCTCATTGGCGTAGAGTGTTCACCAATGGTCCGTAAGACCTGGGTTCAATCCAAAGTCGCATCATACCAAAGACTTTAAAAATGATACTTGATACCTCCTTGCTTAACACTCAGCAATATAAGGTACGTATCGAGGGTAAAGTGGAGCAATCCAGGGAAAGGAGTAGCGCCTTTCCCTACACCTCGGAGTAGTAGCTATTGAAAATGGAGCCTTCTGGTCGCCCTTGATTACGGTCACCAATTTTACCTTTATAATCAACGAATCTATATTAGGAGCCTAATAGATACGGTTAATCGCGTAAGAAAATGAATCATGGATGTGCCAAGGTCATAGAAGAAAGCTGATTTGCAAAGACGTTTACCAAGGAATAAAATCTTCCTCATCTGTAAAATTGCTTCACCTTAATTATTATTGGAGAAAAAATACGCTGTATTGAGTATTATGAATCTATGCTCTCTTAATCTTTGATGGTTAAAGACATTATATGAATTGAAATTCGTTAAAATACGCCTGAATCCGTATGATGCAGTGTTGAGGTTGTAAAGTAAAAACGAATCCAAGTGATTAATGAAAGTAAAAAATCTAATCAAGTTTCATAGCTTTCTTGCTTTTATTTGGCATTTTAAATTTCTGTCTACACAAAATTGAGATCGATCCCTTTAAAGTTAAGTTTCTTTTTTTCTCTTTTTTTTTTCTTCTCTTTTTTTTTTTATCCATACCAATGAATATATGTAGCTACAAACCCCTCATCACGATCAGGAATTTAACTGGTTTGAATTCAAAGATCTCTTTTTCATTGATCGATTGCCGTACAAAGGTCGAAGAATCAGGTCTCCCAAGATGATGAGAAAATAGTTGGATACGTACCTTTACCAAAATAATTAATGTGACATGAAAACAGCTTCGTCTATGATATCAACTTGGGTTGCTGTATACATTTTTAGGGTGATACCCATTGCAACACGGGTGATTCCAATTGGCAGTTATATGAGTCGTAAGCTTGTTTTTTTTTTAAACGTTCACTCTCCTGTGTCACTAAACAGTATAACAAAACTCAGAAAATCTGTCAAAAATACTACAAGGATTAATTTAATTTAAACAAACAGCAACTACAAATATTGATCATATTGTCTAATATTTCAAGGACCATTACATATTATTCTTTCAGAAAGAAGACTTTGAAAAATTAGTTTACTAATTTGGCAACTCTTCATTTGAACCTCTTTGATCCAAGGATGATGAAGATTAGGAAAACTAATGTTTTTTAACTTAAAATGATTAATCTGTTTTAAAAGATCTTTAGATCTTCAGCATATAGAACTGAATACATGACTGAATAACGGACTTCTTATTTTGCTCGTAACACAATTCTGTTCTTCTTACATTCTGGTCCATTTTCAACTCTCAGAAACAAACATTTGGAAGGAAGCCAATTTTCGTATTTGTTCAAATACTTATGCTCAATCATCTGTTAAATAAATTACCTGACTATACTCTAGATTTTTTAAACTAATAACATATTATCAGTTATCGCTGATATCTTACAGTTTAGAGGTATTTGTCTTTTGGTTTGGTTTGATTTGGTTTCTTTGTTGAATGAATTGTCAACCTTCGTAGGCTATTTAATGATAAAGCCATCCTTGGAGAATAGCAGTAATACAATTTAACCTTTAGCTCGGAAGATAAGGGAGTTCATAGCTTTCCTCAGGGTATCAGTCCAAAAGTGAACATAAAAGCGTGATTGGAGTTCGAACTCGTTTACTTTAAGACCGCAGTTCAGCACTTTAGTCATTGAACCAAGGGGACACCCCAAGAGGTTAAGAAAAGAACAATGCTGAAACACTTTTTTCTTGCTCAACCAATAAAGTCATGTTAAGGCTGAATCATCATAGCAGACGATGAAAAATGTGGTTATGATAACCGAAAAAAAGGAAACCTTTTCCTATTAACAGTGAACAGTGTTTAAAATTATGAACAGTGTATAAAATTTGAATCCACAAAGAAAGAAAAAGCATTTCCTGAGTTTGGTAGGATTTAAAATTAATTCTACATTTATACAAAACTGGATTGTGGACAAATACTTCCATCGATATTATATTCATCAAATGGCTAATCAAGACGATGACTGAAAAGGAAAACCCTTTTTTCCAGGGGAAAAATGTTAAGTGTATTTTAATGATTGACTACTCCTATTATAGTCATGCAAATACGAAAACGGCAAATGATCATATTGCTATTATTAGTCGTTCTTCTTCCAAAGGGTGCGTATACTGTTGAAATATCACCTTTAACCCATGCCATAGTAACTCTTTGAACAGCAATTCTGAAAATTTTTTAAATCGAAAAATTCCTCAAAGTAAAATTGTTCTTTTATGCTGGATCACACAATTTTGCTTTCATAAGGCGTACGGAGGTGGAAAGATAGGAAATTATTCGCGTAGAACATCTTGTCAAATAGATAAATAGCAAGATGTCAACAATGATAAATTGAAAAGAGAGACACGCACACTTATATATATATATATATATATATATATATATATATATACGTAAACATGTTTTATTTAATAGAACAGACGTTTAATATCTCACAAATATGTCGTTGATTTCTTCAAATTTGATTTCTGAATGGAATGAATTCTGAAGTACTCTTGGCCCCAATAGGAGCTATCTTCAGGGGAACGGATAATGAAATTGTGATGAGTCATATACATTTATATAAAGAGTCGGAGGAAGAAAAATGAGAGGAAAAGTTACGGAAGCTGATAATTTTACTTGAGGTAAGTGGAGGAATTGGTAGGAAAAGATTAAAAGGCATTTTAAAATGTGGATGCTATATTCGGATTTGATGTAGTTCTGACAATCTTTATATAAGGAATTTTAAGAACTTAGGGGCTTTGTTTATTTTTTTCTAAGAATCGCAATACGAATTTTTCTGTATTTGGAGATGGGGCACAAATGTTGGATAGATAAAGTGTTAAACTCAGTTCTTCTTAACTCAACAAAAATTATTTTCCTCCGTAGATTCCCTTTCTACTTGTTCTTCCTCCTACTATTAATATAAATATTTAAAAATAGAATAGGCAGATATGAAGTGTCTGTCCTATCTAATCGAACATGTTTAAAAGAGAAAATGCTGCATTTATATATATACTTATATATATATAAATCAGAATAAGATATATAGATATATATATATAGAAAGAGAGAGAGAGGGGGGATGGAAGGAGAGAGAGAGAGAGAAACGTTAACAAAATAAATTAAATATGAATGTATGAGATTATTTTTATTCACAGAACAAAACAGATTTATATATAGATAAAAAGAAACGCATATGTAGATAAAAGGAAACATAGATAGATAGATAGATAGATAGATAGATAGATAGATAGATAGATAAAAGAAATGCATAGATAAATAGATAGATAGATCACTCTTTTGTACATGATATAGCCATCGGTTAGAACAATAGGTATCAGTCCTGAACGTAACTCCTTTTGTATTTTTGGTTTTTAATAACAATATGCAACAACAGGATTCTTTAACTGAATAATTGTGCTTGTAAAATCTAAAATTCATGAATATGAATATCAGGCAAACCTCACTTTCCTTATGTATTGAACAATGAAATATTTTGGTTAGACTTTTATCATCCTTCCCAGAAACATAAATATATTGATTCCATTGTGGGCTTGCTCAATGTTCTCTCCATGGAATTGCTTCAACGAAAGACATCGAATGTTGCAGGGTGTGTTTTAAGCTGCCCTTGACATGAACATTCATGCCTATGAAGATCCCTGATTACTTGACGTGAAAGATATTTCAGAGGACATACGAGAAATATGACGAGCATGTGCACACTGTTTGTTTTTTGAAATTCGGAAACCAGTGACATGTGCTCTGATTTTCCACTGGAGAAATGACAGTTATGAGCTGAGTTAAACCACGTGATATCACACACACTAATACAACGACAACATCTACTGACTCAAATGTGTACAGTTAAGTTTCTTTAAAGAATCTACGACGTCCACGTAAGTTTGGCTGAGTTTTTTTTAATATGGTATAGACATTCACGGATTATTTAATCCTGGTAGAAGGACAGTCGTGGTACTTTATAACCTATGAGGAGGAGGGGTGAATAATGAAGCTCCTGCCTTTTACAAGGGTATTATTCCATAGGTGAATATAATAGTGCAACTAAGGTTCGATCTTGCTCGCTATGGGAGGAATTCAAAACCAGACTACCAAACTAGTGTGTGTTGGATACCCTGTCAGAGATTTGCAAATAAAACTATCTTCAGTTCAATCTCTCTCTCTCTCTCTATCTCTCTTTATCTCTCACTCTAATTCGATTAAGATCGAATTACAAAAATTCACAATTGAGTGTTTGATAATCTATCGGCAGAAATTTTTTAAAATAAGATAGATGATATGTACAGCTTTTCAAAAATATTCTAGCTTCTTTGAGCTTCTTCAGTCAGTGTGGAGGGGAATGAAAAGAGGCGTGCCTAATCAAAATTTAGCCAGCCATTGCTTACACCAGTTTCTGTATTTCTGGGAATTACCACAAACCTTTCTTAGGAGAAATAATGCCGAAGTTTTCTATTGCCTTCTTTCGGGCTTGAAATCAGAATTGCCTTTCTAATAGGCTAGCTACCCACCATCAGTTTTAGGGATCTCAGTTGATTCTTATCATTAGCAAGTACATCAAAGTGAAATAAGCGCAAATAGACTAACAAAAACTACAACTCAGTTCCACTTTTCGTGATTATAAGCGTTAAGCAAGTACATCTCGTTAATCGATCAGCAAACGCAAAATGAAATCTTCAAGTTCGATACACACCAGTGTCCACATCTATTAGTCTCTGTGCAAATTAAGAATAAAACTTCATAAGTAAATATCTTATGTCTCGTAACTTTTATAATCAAATCATGAAGAGAAGCAGTATTTGTTGAAGGAACTTCAACAGGGCCATGTTGAAATTCATATTCGTTGAGAACCCTCCAACGACTCTCGAGAAATATGAAGAATACATACGTGTTTGTCAGGATCAAGTTTCGTATGTATATCATTATTATCATTACTCCTTGAGAGTTTTTCACATCAGCATTAGCTGATGGGCTTTCACTGGAGTTTGAGTAACAGCAAGACTCCTCAAGTCCTCGAGGACTCTTCTTAGTTTTCTGACCGATCTCAGGAATGCAGTAGTTTTGACACCCTGCACTCGTTCTGTTATTTCAATGTTCTCCAGTCCTTGTACCCATATTTAGCAACCCCTCCGTTCGGACAGGATATCACACAAGGTCAATTTTTAAAGCGGAGTTTAACTTATTTGAATTCAGAGTTTTCCTTCTCCTAGACTAGTTGCCTCACCAAGGCTGAAGAACCAAGTCTGCCCTACTATTTACCCATTGCTGGAGGGAGAATTATTGGATTCATACATTTCCCAAGGGTATTAGGGCTATGTGAAATGCAATCAGTCTCGTCAAGGATTTGAACTCGTGTCACCGTGTCCATTTCCTACAATGATTACCATTACACCTCCAGTTCTTGAACCAATCCTTAGGTGACTGTACCAAAAGCACCAATTACAATTGGTATAATAATCACTTTCATTTTCTACATTTTTTTTCAATTCCCCAGCAAGGTCTGGGTAGTTATCTTTCTTTTTACTTTCTTTCAATTTTCTTCTGTGGTCAGTCAGGATAGCAAAGCTCACAATCCTGAAAGTTCTTTTTTTCGTTGATTATTATAAGGTCTGGTCGTCTGGCAGAGATTAGGTGATCTGTTTGTATGCCCAAATCTCAGAGGACAGATGCTGGGTTGTGCCTATACCACTGGTTTGTAACATCAAATTTGAATTTTTTTCACAGTTCCCAATGGATCACCTTGGCCACACAGTATTACTATTATTATTATCCACCGCATTATCGAGGACAGATTCTAATTTGTGATTATTATTATTATTATTATTATTATTATTATTATTATTATTTCTCGCGAGTTTTTCACACCGGTATTAGCCGGAGAGCTTTCAATGGAATCTGAGTGACAGCGAGTCCCCTCAAGCCTCCACAATTCTCCCAGATGATCTCAATGATGTTGAATAATCTCGATTCTTCCTTCGATTTTCGATTCTTCCAGTCCCCTTTTCAAAACTTTGGGTGACTGTTCCAACTGCAGTAGGTATCACTGACACTTTTTTTAGTTGTCTTTCCAAACCCAAGCATTTGTCAGTCTTTGCTTACACACTATCGTTCACCGGAACGACAAAATCTACTAGATAGCAAATTCTCGACTTTGTTTTTTCTTGTCTTTTTTTTTTCATTTCTTTTTATTAGATCTAGGTTTGGTCTAGACCAGGATAGGAAGACCTATTCGTATCTCAAAATCCCAGAGGATTTTATACATCTCATTTTCTAAGATAGATCCAGGTTTGTACATACTTTACTTGGTAGTATGCTAAAAATTCAATCTCTTGCACGATTCCCTATGGATCACCTTTCCTGCCCACTCACGTCAAGTCTTGTACTCCCTCTGTGCCAGTTTGTTGCATGTAATTAATTGTTTCAGTTCTCTCTCCTTTGTATTATTCATTTTTTTCTTTTGAAATAATTGTTTTTTTATGGCGTTGTTTTGTGCTACTATTAGAAGAAATTCAATTTCTCCCTGGATATTTTCTTTTTGTCTCCTCACGTGTAATCTCACCAGATTGTTGCTTGAAATATCCATGAAGTTTTTTTTCCCCCTTTTTCTGTTTCCTTAATATTACCATTAAGAATTGTCTAAGACCTCATTTATTCTTATTTCTTCTTCTTCTTCTTCTTCTTCTTCTTATTATTATTATTATTATTATTATTATTATTATTATTATCGATATTTGATTAAATTGTATATCATGCTCTTGTAGTTCATTCTTTTATGTAAGGGATTTAATATTCCCAGTATGTAAATATTTTGAATTTTCAACGAGAGTTAGCTACCTGGTTCTGCCGGAATGTCGTTAAATGCACACACACACACACACACACATATATATATATATATATGTGTGTGTGTGTGTGTGTGTGTGTGTGTGTGTCTGTCTGTCTGTGTGTGTGTCTGTGTGATGATCTTGGAAACACATTAAACTTCGAGTAACACGCGAATATAAACTTGCTATTTTACGTTTTAATTCTGCTTATCTACAACAGTACTGAGCACTTTTTAAACACTCGTATTATTATTATTACTATTATTATAGTTTTATTGTTGTTATCTCCTTTAGAGTTTTTCCCATCAACGTTAGCTGATGGTCTTTCACTGGAGTTTGAGTGCCAGCAA
Organism: Sepioteuthis lessoniana; assembly: GCA_963585895.1. Classification (NCBI taxonomy): domain Eukaryota; kingdom Metazoa; phylum Mollusca; class Cephalopoda; order Myopsida; family Loliginidae; genus Sepioteuthis; species Sepioteuthis lessoniana. Next base: position 105,638,166 of record OY757906.1, on the reverse strand, counting down.
GTTTCCTCAAGTCTCCAGGACTCTTCTCGGTATTCTGGCCGTTCTCAATAATGCAGTCGTTTGGATGGTCTCTACTCGGCTGCCAACATTCAAGTCCTCCAGTCCCTTTAATAATCCTTTAGTTACTGTACCAAAAGTACCCATCACAATTTGTACAATTGTCACCTTCATATTCCACAGTTTTTTTCAATTCTCTATCAAGGTTGAGGTATTTTTACATTCTTTCTGTTTTATTCTGTGCTCAACCGGAACTTCAAAGTCGAAAATTTTGCAAATTCTCTTTTTTTTTTGTTGTTGATTATTATAAGGGCTGGTCTTCTGGCCGAGATGAGGTGATCTGTCAGTTCACGAGTTTTTCACGGTACTCAAGTCTGAGTGTCCGAAAGTCTCCTCAAGTCTCCAGAATCCTTTTCAGTATTCTAGCCGATCATATCAATGATCTAGTTAGGATGGTTTCTGCACGTCCTCAGATTTTCAACTTTTCCAGCTCCCTTACGAAGCCTCTGGCAATTGTTCCAAGCACACCAACTACAATTGGTATCACAGTCACTTTCTTGTTCCATAACTTCTTTAGTTGTCTGTCAAGGTCTACGCACTCGTCTCTCGTTTCATTTTCTTTGATTTACACTCCGTCGTTCGCTGAGACAGAAAATACCAATAGTCAACATATTCTCTTTTTTTCTGTTAATTATCACTAGGTCTGGTCTTCTGATCAAGATTAGGTTATTTATTTCTATCACAAAATTAAAAAAAAATTCTGCGTGTCATTCTCCAGGACGGGATTCTTGTTCGAACATTTATCATTTAACAGCATTGTCAAATTTCAATTTCTTGACAGTGGATCCCCTTTGCTACCCAGCAGTGTCTAGTCTTGTACTCATTTTTCACAAGTTTCCTGCATTCAATTATTTTTTTTAATATTATGAGAGTTTCTCACACCAACGTTAGATGATAGTTTCTCACTGGAGTTTGAGTGACAGCAAGTGTTCTCAAGTCTCCAGGAATCTACTCAGTATTTTGGCCATTTTTAATAATGTAGTAGTTTCAATGATCTTTACGTATCCTCTCATTTCCATGTCTTCCAGTCCCTTTAACAATTATTTGGGCATTCTCCCGAGTCCATCAACTATAACTGATGTCATCGTCACCTTCATGTTACATAGTTTTTTTTTTTAGTTCTCTTGAAAAGTCTATGTACTTATCTCTCTTTTCTCTTTCGTTTCTTTTGCCACCGTTGTCTGCCGAGACGGCAAAGTCCATTTTTCAGCCGGTTCTCTTTTTTGATGACTTTCACTAGGTCTGGTCGTATGGTCTAGAATACATGATCCATTTGGATGTCAAAATCCCAAAGAATTTTGTGCGCCTCATTCTCCAAGACGGGTTCTGGGTTGTGCATATACCAGTTGTTTGTATGGTCAAATTTCAAATTTTTCAACAACTTTCAGTGGATTATCTTTCCTACCCAGTCGTGTCTCATTCTTAGAATGATTTTGCTCAAATTTACTGCATTCGCTTATTATATGATTGATTGTTTCGTTTCTATCACCACATAACCTACATTTACTATTTTGTTGTGTTTTGGCTATTTTTTATCCCTTTTGGCGTTGTTTTCTTCTGCTATTAGAAGAGATTCACTTTCTCTCTTAAGGTTTCCCATTTCTTAACCATGTCCAAGTCTTTCCGCGTGAGATTTTGCTTGATTTGAGATTTTGACTTGAAATTTCCTAACAATTCTCATTTTTTATTTTCACGTTTTTGTTGTTCTGTTGAACCTTGTGTTGTTTATGTTGTTTCTGGTCACTGTAGTGTGTCTTTTTTTTGGGGGGGGCTCTTATTTATGTAGTCTTCGAGACGTCTTATCTATGTATCGACGCTATTGTCAATGTTTGCGAGTCCTTTCATTATCATTATTATTCTTATTATCATTCTAATTTCAAATTACATGGCAGACATGATCCTATTTACCCAACCCCTCCGCTCGGGCAGGATATGACACCAGGTCAATTTTTTTAAGCGAAGTTCAACAGGTTTGAATTCAAATTTTTCCTTCTCCTAGACTAGTTGCCTCACCAAGGCTGAAGAACCTAGTCTGTCCTACTATTTACCCATAGCTGGAGGGAGAATAATTGGATTCATACCTTTCCCAAGGGTATTAGTGCTATGTGAAATGCAATCAGTCTCGTCCAGGTTTTGAACTCGTGTCGCCGTGTCCAATTCCTACGACGATAACCATTACTCCCTTTTCAATAATAATTACACCATGATCATTTACTTATGTAATGAATTTGATCTTCATAGCATATCATCAGTGTGAATATAGATATGCAATTACGTAGACAATAAAGAATCAAATACTTGTGTTTAGAGAGTATACTTAAGGTAGCTTGAGATTTATCATTTTAAACGTGTAAATGTCGACTTAAAGCCTAAAACATTAATTTTGAAAGAAAACTTGTAAATTCAATATCAATCACTCAGCAAAGCAATCTCCTCTGAACATTCAAAGTATCTTGAATATATTTATATAATTATCTGGAATATATTTATTTAGTTATCTTGAATATATTTCATTTTGCTAAATAACTACATCTGACATTAACGAATTGTATGATTGAATTTCATAGGTAATGATTAGCATGGCTGTAATTTGGATAGTTTCTGCACGTCCTCCGAATGCCAGGTCTTCCAACTTCCTTACCAAGCCTTTGGTAATTGTTTCGAGCCCAATTATTACAACTGTTATCTCCATGTTCCATGGCTTTTCTAGTTCTCTAGCAGGGTCTAAGTACTTGTCACTCTTTTCGTTAGCTTTTATCAGTTTAAGACGTTTGCAAATTCCGTTCTCTTCTGAATTCAACCCTTTCTTTCTTCCTTTCTTTCTTTATATATATATATATATATATATATATATATATATATATATATATATATATATATATATATATATATGCCCATCCGGATTTCACGGCTCCTTTCTGACTGTCCGACTGATATCTTTTTGCAAATTAATAAGTCTATATTTTCGTAATTGCACTTTTTCGTAATGTATTTGAGTGATTATGCATAATGTCTAGAAATACCAATTTTCGGTTTTAAAAAATATTTTCAAGCACAAATATCCTTATCTACACAATGTCACCTGTCATCAAATGACTCTGGAACACATTTTGAAAACATGCATGAACTTCTAACAAAATATAATCTCCTTTCTTTTCAATTCCCTTAATTCAGTCCTAAATATTATCACACAGATGAAAAAGTACTCAGGGAATTTTTCAGATTAAAATAAAGTTGATAACACTATATTAAATAAAGTTGGTCACCTTAGTCGAAGGCAACCCTAAGACTCCCTTTTTATAAGCTACTATACTATATGGAGTGCTACTCCATTCCATGGACTGCTCCACTTTACCCTTGATCTTTACCTTATAGTGCTGAGTGCTAAGCAAAGCAGCATCAAGTACCAATTTTTGAGTCTTTGGCATGACTCGACATGGGACTGAACCCCGGTCTCTCGGACCATTGGTGAACACTCTACTCATTAGACAAATGGCTGGCCATTGGTCCAAATCAAATAAATTATTAAATAATCTACATTTGACTGCTTTTATTTGGCAGATAAATTGATATATACGGCCAGTCTACTACCATCAACTTTCCGTCTGTTTTAACAAAGAAAGTAAAATGAGACCCATGAATAACAACTGCATAACACTTGCGCGTGATTATTCCAATATTCTTAAAAGTTTTATATAAAATATCAATTTTGGTCGGTTTCTTTTGGTTTCTGTGTTTAATGACCTAAAAACCTTCCTGGGTTATTTAATGCCAAATTCATCCTTCTAGATGGTCAGCAGTGGAACTATCAAACTCATATGGCTTACGTGTGTTCATACCTTTCCCAAGGGTATTAATCCGAAAGTGAAGGTAAATACGAGATTGGGGTTCGAACGCGCTTACCACGATTCTATAGACAAACACATCACCACTACGCCACTGGGACTCACTCTCTCTTTCTCTCTCTCTTTATCTATCAATCTATCTATCTATCTCTCAATGTTGGTCCCCTAGAATTTTATCTTTGTTAACATCTGGAGGAATCCAGATGTTTGTCGGACCGAACCTTCAAGTTTTTAGAAGTAATGTCCTTTCATCAATTGTATATGTTTTTATCTACTATGATAGTTTGAAATGCATTTGTAACCTTTCTTACCATTAATATAGTGAAGTAAATATTTCGTAATTAGTTAGAATGATATCAAAAGGATAAATGGCATTGGATAATCCTAACATTTCAACAATAAATAATTGGACAAAATTTATTTTTTGAATTTAATATTAATAAACAACAAGAATAAACATTAAGTACTTCATAAAACTTGGGACTAACAGATAAAGTTGACAAACTTTGTTTAGGGAAACCCGAAGGTTCCCTTTTCAATAATAATTACACCAAGATGTTGGGGAGGGTGATACTCCTTTCTCTGGATTACTCTACTTTACCTTTGATCTGTACCTTATAATGCAGAGGGATAAGTAAGGCAGCATCAAGTACCATTTTTCGAGCCTTTGGTATGACACGACCAGGCATTGAACCCTTATTTCCCGGGTCTACGGCAAACGCTCTACCCACTAAGATTTGAGTATAGAATTAATCCATACTACCATCAACCAGTTAGTTGATTAATAATGACATTTCCTTCTTTCGTTACGTATTCGTCTGTATATTTGTTATATTTATGATACTCATTTGTGTTGTCCTTGTTTTGGGGAATTTATATTTAAAATATTAGCATATTTGGTTGATTCGTTTAACGACATAACAAACTCTCATAGATTATTTAATATCAAAATTTGATTCATTTTTAAATATTTCATTATAATCATTATATTCTTTTGCACTGGAGCCATATGGTATCAAGTATTCTTGTCTAATACGAGCAATTTATTAAACAGACCTATTTAACACATAAATAAAACACAAACAAACTACCACCTCTGGTCAGAGTGGCGCTTGGAACAATGGCAATGAGTACTCCACACTCCCCAGGGAAATTTACTATCAGATGCAGTTTAGTATCTTACACGGCACATCCTTATTTGGCGGGTGGGCTTGATTAAATATCATATTCAAGTTTTGAATAGCAAAATATGCTATCAACACACAAAGTACGTAAGAGATAAGTTCACAAAATAGAGAACTAATTTAACGCAAAATAGGCTATAACTAGACAATCAGAGAGAACCTTTACGCGTACGTGTCTTCATCCTTTTTAAAGTTTCTTAGTCAGCAGAAAGTGAGCACGCGTGACAGTTACATAGGAAAAGGATTAGGATGCAGAATTTGCGTAATAGTTATCGTCATTGAAAATCGAATCGGTGACCAGAGTTAAAATCCAGGAGGATTTTGTTTGCGTTTCAATTAGCACTTTAGGAAAAGCATGGTTCTATTTCTTCAACTCCATCTAAGCTTGGGTAACATAGGGCAGACTGGTTCATTTAGTCTTGGTTAAGCAACTACTCAAGAAGAAGGAAAACTCTGATTTCAAAAAAGGCTCTACTCAACTTAAAAATTGACCATCTGTCACCACCTGCTCCTGACAGGTTGAGTTAATATATACATTAAAAATTACCTATTTCGTCTGATTGTCATGTCTTCTAGAGTCTGTTTTAATGAGACAGCATATCAACTAAACATATTACCGCTATCTTTAAAATCTAGATTTGGCTTTCTTTGATTTTTTTGTCAAGATTAAAAAGCAAAGATTTCAGATCAATTATGGATATGGCAAATGACCGCAACCTGAAAATAATATTTTCAAATTATCTTGATATGTGGAAGGGATGCTGAGATAAGTTTGGTTTCGTTTGATTTATTTGTTTTGACGACATGTCAAACTTAGTAGTTAATTTAATGCTAAATGGGGGATAAAAGGAATCCAATACCTTTCCAAGTGTATAAGTCCAAATTTGAACGTAACAGCTCGATTTGAGTTCAAACTCGCTTATTTTAAGGCTAGAGTCTAGAACTTAACCAATAAACCATAGGAACTCTCCCCAATGAGATACGTTTATGAGATATCAAGAGGAGTAGTTTAAAGGGCACTAATACACCAGGGGGTTTTTGTTGGGTTTTTTTTTTTCGTAAAGAATTGCTTGACAATTTCCTATCATATTTGGAAGATATCCTGTCTACAAGGGACTTAGTTGCTTGCTTTCTCTAAATGACCAACATCTTTTTTTATCTTTTTGTGATGTCGGGGAACATGCTCAGAATTTATCAGGGCGCTTTCAATGGTATAATAGTAAGCTAGCTATTCTCAAAGACCATTTTTACGGCTCGGACAAAAATAAGTGAACCATTTTTTTTATTGCCAAAAACTTTATTGAAACTTCAAGGACTTGGGCACGCAAAGAAAATGATTAATTTCTTTGATTATTCCTTACTTGTCATGAAAAGTTATTCTTTCCTCAAAGGAAAACTCCGAAATACCGAAAAAATAGGAAATTTCTGAGAATTTTCTTTTCCTTGAATTCATATCGTAGTTTTCAATTAGTCCTTTGCTATTGACTTTTTGCTAAAACTATAAGAATTTTGACGACAACAATAAAGGAAAATAATTACTTTCTCCGTGTGTCTATGCGATTAAAGTTTCATTTAAATTTGTGGTAATAATAAGATGTGGTTCAGTTTTTTTGTCTGTCTTTTTCTTTGTCCAATACTGAAGCAAATTCGACACCCACTAGGTACTATATACAACAGTTCTTATGTCAAAGTAATGTACTTAAACCTCGATAGTTAGATAGATTAATAGGTTAGAAAGGAAAGTAAAGGAAAGTAAATCAAGGAAGATTGTGCTAGCTTATTTGTTTTTTCTTCCAGGCAGCGGTCGTGTTGATACTGCTGTATGGATGCACCACTTGGACGCTTACAAAACGGCTGGAGAAGAAGCTAGACGGCAATTACACAAGAATGTTGCGAGCAATATTGAATAAGTCCTAGCGGCAACACCCCACAAAGCACCAACTATACAGCCACCGGCCTCCCATCACGAAAACTAACCAAGTTAGACAAACCAGACATGCAGGACACTGCTGGAGAAGCAGAGACGAGCTCATAAGTGATGTACTCCTATGGACCCCCACATATGGCCGAGCAAAAGCAGGACGACCAGCTAGAACATACATACAGCAGCTATGTGAGGATACGGGATGTAGCCCTGAAGACCTGCCAGAGGCGATGAACGATAGGGAAAAGTGGTGAGAGAGAGTCAGGGGTATCCGTGCTAGCGGCACGGCATGATGATGATGATGATTTGTTTAAGTTGAGGAAGCAGGTTTGATTTGAAAATTAGCGTTTGAATATATTACTTTTAAATCGATTCTCAGTTATACTAGTCCCCAAGCTCCCTTCGTAACGGGAGAGTCCATGTGAAATATTATTACGTGCTCGAATGTGACGTCGTTCACAGCGAATTCGAACTTGAAATAATATTCACTTTCAGACAAATACCCTTTTTATTCTCCGAGCTATGATTTAAATAGTACCCCTGCTGTTATTCTACAAGGATGGCTTTGGCATTAGATAACCCTTGAAGGCTGATATGCCATAAAACAAAGAAACTAAACCAAATTAAATCCGTCTGAGACAATATATTAAATAGTTTTTGTATCAAATTAATCCCTCATACGACAATTTGAAATAGACGCTCATTTAGATCTGAGCAAACCTAGCATTGCTTAACTTTGAAGTCAACGCTAAGATGAAATGTAAAATAAGAAATGAAACTTTGCATGACAGAGCAACATTTAAGGAAAACGATTGTCTCTTTGGATTCAACGAAGAATAGAATACCAGCGTAATGACTGAGAGCACGAAAAAACGAACACGAATGAATAGAATATCAAAGATAAATCGAACGCAGGGAATAGAATAAAGGAATAACAAAGAAGAATGTGGAGGGCAAATGAGCTGATAAAGGAATCAAATGTTTTGTTTTATTTTTTTTTAATTTAAGTTTTTTTTTTCGGATGCAGAAATAGAGATTTTTCTTCGTTAATGTTAGACTTTATTGTTAATTTGAAGACAGATCGATTTTTTTTTGTTTGGTAGTTTGGCGATGGTGAGCGGAGGATGGAGGAGGGTTGTTTAAGAATATTTTCATTGGAAAAGGTTCGATTTATAGAGCAGGGAATAAAAAGAAGTCACGGCACAGACAAAGCAGAGGAATTCCTGAATGGGTTGAAGAAAGAAAGAATCAATCAAAAGAGGAGAGGCAGAACAACAACAAAAAAGAAACTGAAAAAATTGAAGAAAGAAAGAAAGAAAGAAAGAAAGAAAGAAAGGAAAAAAAGAAAGAAAGAAATAAAGAAAGAAAGAAAGAAAGAAAGAATCATGAAATGAATAAATAAAACAAGAAATCATTATCAAGTGAAAGAAAGAAAGAAAGAAAGAAAGAAAGAAAGAAAGAAAGAAAGAAAGAAAGAAAGAAAGAAAGAATCATGAAGTGATTAAATAAAACAAGAAATCATTATCAAGTGAAAGAAAGAAAGAAAGAAAGAAAGAAAGAAAGAAAGAAAGAAAAAAAGAAAGAAAGAAAAAAAGAAAAAAGAAAGAAAGAAAGAATCATGAAGTGAATAAATAAAACAAGAAATCATTATCAAGTGAAAGAAAGAAAGAAAGAAAGAAAGAAAGAAAGAAAGAAAGAAAGAAAGAAAGAATCATTAAGTGAATAAATAAAACAAGAAATCATTATCAAGTGAAAGAAAGAAAGAAAGAAAGAAAGAAAGAAAGAAAGAAAGAAAGAAAGCATCATGAAGTGAATAAATAAAACAAGAAATCATTATCAAGTGAATGAAAGAAAGAAAGAAAGAAAGAAAGAAAAAAAAGAAAGAAAGAATCATGAAGTGAATAAATAAAACAAGAAATCATTATCAAGTGAAAGAAAGAAAGAAAGAAAGAAAGAAAGAAAGAAAGAAAGAAAGAAAGAAAGAAAGAAAAAAATTTGGTTGGCCCAAAGGAAAATTAAACTTTGTGATTTTCTTTCTCTGCATCAAATAAACTGAATCACAAGAAGTACCTGAAATTGCCTCAACTAAAAATGACTTTGTTGTCTTAGGAAATTAACCACGACATTTAAAAGAAAAATCAATAGTGTGTGCTTTACACCTTTGTGAAAATGACTTTTACCAACGTAACATATTTATAATTACAAAGATTCCAATTGCTGCAATAACCATGAATGATGCACGTCATCGTGTAATGTCTTCTAATATGTTTATGTTCGGATTGAAAATATTTAAAGTATCAGAGAGAAATTGGTTGGACATTATTATTTAACCGATATCTATAAAGGATCAGCTATAATTAATCTAATCATATATCATTGATTTATTTAGAAATAGAAACATTTATAAATATGATTAATTCTGTGTTTTATTTTCAGTGGGGATGGTTGCAGGTAAAGTTTTCTGTATTAATTATTGCAGAACATTATACCCATCCTTGGAATTTGGATCTCAATTCCGACCGCTTTGTTCTACTTTCCCAAGAGTTGTCTTAAGTTCTTAAATACTTTGTTTTCATTATTCCACGATGAAAACAAATCAGTATCTTTAAATATTTTAATGGGATACGAGCTTTCTGTGATGTAAAGGTTACTGAACTAAGATAAGTTTGTTGGTGAGTTCGATTCTAACAATATGCTCAATATTTTTGGGCTGTTGCTGAATAAATTAAAAGATAACTCTGTTTCGGCCGATGCATTCTCCACTCTACATGGATTATGTTTTAAACTCTGAGATTATTTATCATTGTTAATTTATACAGTTGACCTTGTGTTGGAGATAAATTTAATTGGATTAATATTAATATGAGTGCATGTACATACAAGGTACTGAAAAAATATCGAGCAGTAGTCTTTAAAACTATCTATTTAATCTATATTCTAACTTCTTTATAGCCTAGAAAACCGTAGTTGTAGACAGTTCAAGCTGCAAAAAAAGCTTCATGAAAGAATTTTCAGAAAATGCTCAAACTCATCATCAAGAATTTCGGTCTTTAACAAACATGACCCGAAGGAATTCCTTCGATCTTTTAAATTCTTTGTTTTACGAAATTTATCTACCAGACGCAATATTGGTAACTATTGGTAAATATAAACTGAAAAACTTTTATATTATGTTGACCTCTTACACGTTTATAATGTTTATACACGAAATAGTTCCTTCTTAAAAAACGATTTAACTAACAAAACAGAAAAGAATGGATACTTAAATAAAGCTAGGGCATGATACAATCACTTCAACAGCTAAATACTGTTAATCTATGTTCCCTGTTTCCACGAAAAGTAGCATAAAATTCAAATTCCAGTAACTTCTAACTTTCTGGTCCTTAGCGTTTCATCTTTTATGGAACTTACCTGTATGCGTAGCTAGCTCGGTAGATATTCCTGAAAAATCATTTTATAAAGGAATCTTAACGTATATATATATATATATATATATGTGTGTGTGTGTGTGTGTGTGTGTGTGTGTGTGTGTGTGTGTGTAAAATACTCTATTTCCGTTTTCAGGATGTAAATGCATTTTAAGATATATAGGTGCGTGTAAGACGATGTATTGATTTATTGATTGATTTTATTGATTTAATAATTGGTCTATTGCTAAACAGGTGAGTAAATGGGTAAGTAATCGAGAAAATAAGTATCATTATAAGTAAATCGCAATGTCGGGTGAGTGAATTAAAATAAAGGAGGAAGGCTAATATGCAAGCCGATCAATTAATCAATCAACCAATCGATATCGACTGATATGTATACCTGACATGATAAGACAGCATTAGGAAGTGGATGGCTGAACCAAAACTGCTCTTAGCAAATCGAATAATATCATAATAGCCTTTCTATTCTTTGCAGGAATTGGCTGCTATCCTTCGTTTAAGAGTTTGTTTTAGAACGGAAGGTGGGCGTCCCTGCGGCGTAGTGTGTAACGTGCTGGATAGAGACATCGTAGTAAGTGAGTTGGAACTCAAGTTGTGCGATTACGTTCCCTTTCAGACTTAAACTATTTTGAAAGGAATGTTTCCCCTTATTACCTCAGCTATGATTTAGATTTTGTTACACGACTGTTCTTCATCAAGAATGGCTTCAGCATTAAATAACCACGCGGGTTGTTATGCTATTAAACAGAGAAACCAATCTGAACAATTACATCAGAAGAAAATATGCAAGTATAGACTTTCTTCCACACTGATGCCCAGCAATTCCTTTGTTGGGGGCTAGTTATGTTAAGTTTAGTCAAAATTTATACAATATTTCAAGCTACCAGACTGAACCAAATGTTTTTAAAGATCTTCACTGTTGATTTTGGCACCTGTTATCTCTGTAATTGATTAATCAATTTGATGCACCTTCTTGTTCTATCGTTCCTGAATTGTTTAATCTTTATTTTCATATATAACTTGTAAACATTATTTGGTTATACCTTTTTTTATAATATTTATGAGTTTGGTTTCGTTTGATTTGGTGCTTTTTTATGGCATATTAACCATTGTAGGTTATTTAAAGCCAAATCCATTTTTATTCATATAAACAGTTCTATTTCAAACAATTCAGCTTAGTATAAGTACACAGTTGAAATGTTAAAATCATTTCTATTTCAAGCTATTCAGTTAGTCATCAAAGTTAAATGGTCCCAAGTATAGCTATGTATCACTATCAATTCAATTAAACATCAGTCATTTATTTACATACAGTTAATTGTAAAATAAAGTTCTATTTCAAACATTTCAGTTTAACATACTTACTCATGTTAGTTCTATTTTACCCATAGATAGTACCCTATTGGTGCTACTACTCCGGGACAGAGTTGAACTGGGAGCGATGATAACGAAGGAGTATGCCGCATACCCCAAAGCTCCAGCATTACTGAAGATTGTTTAGTGTCATTAATAGGACTCTCGTTGGGGGGGTCTTACCTATCGTCAGAGACAAACGCAGTGTATTCTACAGCTTCATCTAACTGGGTCATTGATAATGAGTGGTAAAAACTATCAATTAAAGCCACTTTTCGCTGCCTATGGAACAGAGTACTGAGTGTAACGGCAGCGGCTAGTGAAATCAATGATAAAGAAAACGAAGGAACGATTAACAAGTGTATGGCACTAAACAGGATCAGATTTTTAAAGGAATGTGACACCAGCCTCAAAGACAAACTAAGGCCGGGGAGGTATTTTATAGTGGAAAATGAGGCATTGCTTGAAATAGAGCCCAAGCACTCATTCATTATTGGCATTATTTGATCCTTCACTAAGCACCATCAATCGACACTTCTAAAATATCGACTTTGTGAACAGAAGCTGATATAGGAAATAGCTAGTAATATTACAAACATTTTCATTGGTTTGGTTTGGTTTTATGGCATATCAACTATTGTAGGTTATTTAATGCCAAAACCGGTTTATACATATATATTAGATATATATGATTTGTAAACATAATCAACAAAATTAAATAGTTTCAAGTATTGTTATGTATCACTAACAACTTAATCGAACTTCACTCATTTGTTTACACACAGAGTTAGATGATCAAACAGTTATATTGTTACCGATTCAATTTAGCACATATCATTTAATTGTATTCAGTTTAAATGTCAAACAGTTCTATTTGAGCCATAGAGTACTTTCAGGTGCCATCGCTCCTGGGACCTGGGAGCAATTACAAAGAAGGGATACTCCACATTCCCCTAAGCTCCGGCATAACTGGAGCATCCCCATCAAATTGTTTAGTGTCATATCAGGACACTCGTAGGGGGCGGGTCTTACCTCTCTACAGAGATGCAGTCGGTGTATTCTACAGTCCCATCGGACTCTGTGCTAAAGACTTTTGACTCACTCAAGTAAAAACATTACATATAAAAGAGGGGGTAGATCAAAAGAGTGTAAGACAAGAGTAGAGGCGGAAGAGTAAGACGGAATTTAGTAATATGCAAAAGAGATTTAGAAACATAAAACGATTTTTCCCAGCTCTTCAATTCTAGAATTAATATTATTCAAATGCATATAACAATTTTAAATCTCATTCATTGATACTGAAATGTAGTTAAAAATTATTCAAGTTTAATGAAATTTTAAACCTGTTTAGAGGAATTCCTCGAAAGCCGGAAATGAGTCCAAATTAGGGGGTAAATAAGAGTAATTAGATTTGAGTGTGCCAATCAGCGAAATTGAAAAAGGCCTGCTTGCTATGAAAATAAGAATCCTGGTTTTAAATGATTTTGGCACACCATCTGTCTATGTGACTACCTTATGCAAGACGTTCCTAACAGTGATCTATCTATCTATCTATCTATCTATCTATGCATTTCTTTTATCTATCTATCTATCTATCTATCTATCTATCTATCTATCAATCTATCTATGCATTTCATCTATCTATCTATCTATCTATGCATTTCTTTTATCTATCTATCTATCTATCTATCTATCTCTCTATCTATCTATGCATTTCATCTATCTATCTATCTATCTATCTATCTATCAATGCATTTCTTCTATCTATCTATCTATCTATCTATCTATGCATTTCTTCTATCTATCTATCTATCTATCTCGGTATGTTTTATCTATCTGTCTATGTCAGTATGTTCCCATCATTATAAACATTTTAGGGCTGCATGTCTACATATATATATATATATATATATATATATATATATATATATATATATGTGTGTGTGTGTGTGTGTGTGTGTGTGTGTGTGTGTGTGTGTGTGTGTGTGTGTCACTGTTGTTGATATTGCTATATCTATCCTACTATGCCCCTACCTTTCTATCTATCTCAGTATGTTTCGTCTGAGTGTCTATGTGTCGTCAGATATAATGTTTGTGTCTAAATACCCACACATACCTACCTACCTACATACATACATACATATATATATATATGTGTGTGTGTGTGTGTGTGTGTGTGTGTGTGTGTGTGTGTGTGTGTGTGTGTGTGTGTGTGACAGTTGTTTATTTTGATATGCCTTCCCGTTATCCATCTATCTATCTATTTTCTCAGTATGTTCATTTATATCTATTTTTTCAATGTTTACTCATCTAAGTCAAATAGAAGTAATTAACCATTTACTATACCTGAAACAATTTAACTGTGTGTGAAGAAATAATAAAATTCAAATTGAATTACCAATTTTTCACTGGAATACTCGAGGCCATTTAAAAACAATAAATAGCAATACTTGAAACTTTTTAACTGTGTACAAATCAACTCTGACTAGTTTTAAAACTGTTACCAAAATAATATCCATTTAAAAATCATATATAATATATACATGCATAAATAGGATTTGGACATTAAATGACTATCAGTGGTTGATCCGACATTGAATCAATTAAATCTATATAGCTATCCAAGTATGTTCCTATTTATTTTCTTATCTATAAATCCATATACATCTATAATTCTTTCACAGTGGTTTATATTGATCAATCAATCAAAGCGCATGCGTACACGTGCATGTGCATTTGTGTGTGGGATTCAACTCACCCTAAACAATTATATTAATTCATCAAATTGTTGCATATGTTATGACCCAATGTATCAGTGTAATAACTATTTAGTATGAAATTAAAGAAATGTTGAATTAGACATAAAGATCTGACGCTGACTGGGTGTGAACTCGGGTTGAGATGCAATCTTTCATGGTGGTTTTTTCTTGGTTTCTTCGTTTAATGGCATATCAACCTTTGTAGGTTATTTGATGCTCAAAGCCATTCTCTTAGAAGAACGGTAGTGGTACTATTTAACCCATATCTGGGAGGATAAGGGGGTTCAATACCTTTCCCAAGGGTATTCATCCGAAAGTGAACGCAATGGCGCGACAGGAGTACGCACTCGCTTACTACGATTCTGCAGTCCATCGCTTTAACCATTACACCACGAGGACACCCCCTTCCATGGTGGGGTCAGTTTACCTAATTTAGCTTCAGTTATTCAGTAACAACATATTCCTTCCTGTTCCTTACGACATCTTTAACTTGTGACGAAGTCAAAGGTATTTATTTGATATTCCTTGATTAAGTATTTAAAACATTAACATTTTATTCGATGCTAAAAATGTATCTTAAACTATTAATTTGCATCACACCAGTGAAACGATAATTTCCATGTATAAATGAGTAATCGGCATGAAATTTTCAAATCGGCTATAGATTTATATTTTGCTTAATTGCAAAGGTTTTGGGTACTAAATTAGTTTAAGTGACGTCCATGAGAGTCTGTGACGCGAGTTTAGGATGTGTTCGATCTACATCTATGAAGCCAAAATTACCTGAACTTGTATGTTTTTTTTTATTCTAATTATCTAATTATCAGAAAACCTTAAATTTTCTTTCCACTTAAAGCTCATTATCTGACTAAGTTTTAAAATAGGTTTCAAAAGATATATATATATATATATGTATATATATATATATATATATATATATATATATTTGGAAACCTATTTTAAAAACTTATATATATATTTGGAAACCTATTTTAAAAACATCTGATCAAGTTTTTAAAATAGGTTTCCAAATATATATATATATATATATATATATATATATATATATATATATATATATATTTGGAAACCTATTTTAAAAACTTAATCAGATGATGAGATTTAAGGTGATAGAAAATTTAATATTTTCTGATTATTAAAATTAAATATATATATATATATATATATATATATATATATATATATATATATATATATATATATATAATGGAAAACTATTATAAATTTGCATAGTCGGCTTAGCAGAGTCCCCCCACCCCGAGAACGAATGTCCTGTTTATGACACTAAACAATTTGAAGGTGAGGTTCCAGTAATGCCGAAGCTTGGGGAATGTGGAGTAAACTGAACTGAATTATTTGAATTAGACCTGTTTGACTAAACAGTATAGCTTGAAATGTTTTTGACAATTTTACTGTCTACTTACGTTAAACTGAATTATTTGATGCAGAACTGTTTATTTGTATAATAATGGATTTGGCATTAAATAACCTACAAAGGCTGATATGGCATAAAACCCAAACAAACAATCAATTATCAAAATTACGCATTTACTAAAAACCAAGAAAAGATCTAACAACCCTTACAAATAAGTAAATTCTATGAAATAGAAATGCTAAATAAGATTGCAAAATTGACAATTTGTTTTCGCCAAAATTCTTATCAATTATTGCTGTCTTTATTTTCTTTTATAAAACTTGTAAAAATGAAAAGAGCCTTTCAGAAAAAAAACTTTAAGACCTTCTTTCAAGATTTTTTTGGCCAAATATAAGCAAGATATAAATCAAAAACTTCTGTTCAGTATTTTAAATTTTTCCAAATGTTAACAAAAAATTTTTCTATTTAAGCTTTTCAATGGTTCTTCCCCCACCCCCACCCCATTTGTAATAATCCAGAGTTTTGAAGTTGGATACTTAGTTCCTTTGGTCGTGAACGATATCCTCGTCTCTTGTTCGTTAAAGTTCATTCTATTTCATGGGAACTGAAATGAATAATGTTATTTACCCATACATTATGCCAAAATCTCTCTTATGACATGACATTGCTCCACGACTTTTAGAGGTGCCACCTGGTGGACAGTTTTTGAAACTGAACCGGTTAAACGGTTAGAGTTTACTCCGTCTGTAACCTCAACATTTCAGATTCTCGAAATGACAAACAAATGTAATTCTTGCACGGACGCACGCACAAACTCACGCAAGCACGAATTCTCTCTCTCTCTCTCTCTCTCTCTCTCTCTCTCTCTCTCTCTCTCTCTTTGTATCTTTCCACTGAAGGACGTAAGGTATCATGATTCTCCACAGGTTCCATGTTACTTTTGTATTAACATAATTGTTCTTCCGAGAGATAGTGGCGTATTTCCAGTTACTTTCTCTAAGGTGCTTTTTTATCGAGACATCTCAAATAAGGTGACTCCTGGAATCTCAGGGATCCTCTGTTCCTTTTATATCTGTGTTGCTAACATTCCATTCATTGATATCAACTTTGGGCGAGGGGTCCTATTGATCCTCATCTATAAGACTCATTATATTATTATTCTCTTTGGAATGCGATCCGTTATACTCGTCTCGGTTGCCATAGTAACAATGTTTCGGTAGCAGTACTCTACATCCTTCTTTAGCCAAAGTACTGATTGTAAAGCCACCAAGATGAGTATAGCAGTCTGCGATTTGTAAAAAGTAAGAACGCTTCATATTTGTGTACCAGCCCCTAGTCTTAGTAAGTAGAGTGTTCACCAATGGCCCGGGAGACCGGGGTTCTAACCTAGGTTGAGTCATACCAAAGACTCAAAACATGATACTTGATATCTCTTTGCTAAACACTCAACATTATAAGCTACGTATCACAGGCAAAGAGGAAGAAAAATTAGGAATATTCCAGTATAATTATACGCGACTCTTTTATGAAACAAGATTAATTTTAATTAGAAGATAGATACTAAACAGTAAATATACTCAATATGGCCACTATTTATTTCAATTATTGTATCAACACTCATTCGAAACGATTTGCACGCCTTCAAAATAAACTCTTCAGACATTTCATTCCATTCTTCCTCAATGGCAGTCTTAAGCAAACCAATCATTGGATGAGAAGTTACACTTTTTGTTTCCTAAAATGCCCCACATAGCATAAACAAGGGGGTTAAGCTCTGGGCTTAAAACTTGTTTAATTACTGTCCACACAGTTTTCTCGCGGAGTTTTAATTCATTACCGTGCTTTCTTATTGACATTGAAGTGTCTTTATTAGCGAGAGCAGTTAAAAAGACTTCTTTTCTTTATTTGATCAATCATCCACTCCCTATTTTCCTTAAAAAAATTATTTTTTTTATGAAATATGTTTTGCTTAGACAAAGAAAATTTGGCTTGGTTTCGGTGTTAAGCAAATCAAAGATTCGTTGGCGTTTCTTTTCTTGCTTATTGGACTGAATTTTAATTTCAAAAAAGTATAAGAATAATTGAGCTAATCATGAACATTTAGACTTATAGCCTTTTTTTTTTTCGAAAATTGAACTAATCAGACTAAAAAAAACTTTTTGAAATTTTTTTACATATATTGCTTCCCCACACTGTATCAAAGACATTAATTTCTGTCAGCTCTAAATTATCAATTTCTAAAAACCAATCTGCTTGATGCTTTCTTAGGCACACGAAGAGTCGCATGAATTCAGACCAATAAACGTGCTGGCTTCATATTCAAGCCTAGCGCAAGTGAAATTGTTTTTGCTTGATTGTTAACTATCAGTGACTAATTCATAAGATTGATAATGGAAATAATATGAACAGACAAGTATAATAGTCAATATTTTTCTGTCTGTTTTCTTAATTCAGAATTGTGATTATTATGCATCGATTATTATACATCGGTTTATCCAAACTATTGTATTCATCTTGGCCTATATATATATATATATATATGTGTGTGTGTGTGTGTGTGTGTGTGTGTGTGTGTGTGTGTGTGTGTTTGTATGCAAAGGTGTAAATGATTGAGCTATAACACCGATCTACAAATTAATCAATTTTATTTATTAAATTGAGTGAAGAGTTTGTTGTAGGACAGAAATTACAAGGCCTTTCCGTCTAATAAAAGATAATATTAGTCCGTAATAAGAATGAAGAGATGATACATTCAATGTAGTTGTCTGTGTAGTCTCAATATGAGTTGATATATTTTATGAGTTTATAAGATCATTGTGTGAGAGTGACACAATGCAGAAGACCATATATTTATGCTTAAAACATATATGAGCCTGCAACTGAAAATTTCCTCAACAGGAAACAGGTTTAATTGTTGTACGAATATTCTTATATAAACAATTACATATTCTTTATATTTAAGATAATAAAGCCATGTTGAAATCAATTGTATTATTGTAAAGAATGTGATATTTTCACTCAAAAGAAATAAACCGATTTTTTTAGCAAACTACGGAATAAATTCATTAAACCTACTTAGGAACTTTTTTTTAAATATTTATCACTATTTAAACGATTGAATTAGGCTGGAAATTAGATTAACAATTTGATCCCTTATCAATGATTCTAACTGGTTAAAAAGATGCATTTAACAGCTAGGAGTGTGTGTGTGTGTGTGTGTGTGTGTGTAACAATTTTGCATTGTTGTGAATTGAATCTTTACGAGTCATATTATTACTCTGGTTTCATGCCTGATTTAGGACAGTTTTTATAGAGTCGTATCAGATAAGTTAATCCCACACATCCATTTGGTAGTATCGCAAATTTGATTCGTACTTGTTAAACAGTTCTGTGGCTTTTGTGTCATATCAAAGCAAAGTGAAGAGAAGAACTACAACAAATATTTGACCTTTTGTCGGAGCGAAATATTCCGAAAAAGAAAAATGTCTTGTATCTTACAATTATATTAATGCAAACGCACATATAGTGAAACTTGTGTATAGCAAATTATCTTTGTTGTTAAGTTAGAATTTGACTACTGTTCTAGATCAGGAGATTGATAGATAGATCTTGTTCTAGAGTAATCGTTTGACTACTACAGAAGAAAATATTTCAACAGTAAAACACTAACAACTGAGGAAAATGATTATCCCTATCTGTCGAAGCACCATAATCAAACAACAAAAGTGATGATTATAACCCCCTATACGAACAATAAGTATCATATTTAATTCTCCTGTAGTTGATGGTGACCTGAGTCGAGGATGACCTGAAGGCTTCCTTTTCAATAGTTACTTCACCAAGGTGTAGGGAAAAGCGCTACTCCTTTCCCTGGATTGCTCCACTTTACCCTTAAAATATACCTTAAATTGCTGAGTTAAGCAAGGAGGCATCAAGTACCATTTTTGAGTCTTTGGTATGACTCAACCAGGGATTGAACCCCGGTCTCCCGGACCATTGGCGAACACTCTACTCATTAGGCCAATGACCCGGTTATCTCATAACCAGGCCAATTCTCCTGTACTTATAAACAATTTTAGTCATTGTTTACGTAGAGAAATCAAACCTAATTAAAATCTTAATTAACCTTAACCAAGTTTTAAATAAGCTGCGTTAGTAATCGAAAGATTTAACATAGCCATATACTTCCGGCATTTAAGAAATACACAAAAAGGCTTTCATTTATGGTTTGATTGAATTCAGTGACATATCTACTCGTCTGAGGTATTCTATTCCAAGAGGTTAGAGAATTGCATTAATTGTACAGCCATATCTAAATTTTGTGTGGTTATTTCTAATGAATATTTTTGTACTCACAGTCCTATCTAATAATTTTTAAACAGGTTAATTTGACGCATGTAATATAATGGCCGAGGGATTTCGTTTCATATATCTTGCCTTTGGGTTTAGTTAGGCTGAGAACCTTTCGGCTCAGCACATGGGTTAGTTTAATGCAAACTTGAGCACAGGTGGTTACGCGCACGCGGGGAGGATGTGTCGTTCACAGATGTCAAAATAAAAGTCCCAGATAGAAAGGTTGACCGGTGGATGTAAATGACGTCATGCACCGGAAGCGTGCGCGGAGGATTTTGGGGATTTTGAAAAAGTCAGTTAGTTGAGAACTAGGCACCGAACGAGAAGAGTCGACTTTCGGGGCTCGCAGAGGTTAGACGAATTTTCGCGCAACAGGTGCCGCACGAGATGGGGGGCGCAGATGGAAAAGTCATCATAGAAAGATTGTGCATCTCTCTTCCTAATGTCGAAACCTTTAACTCAAAGGTTATAAAAGGTTTCGTACCTGAACTAAGAAGTCGTAAGTGTTTTTCGTGTTTCGAGATTCCTATGTTCTATGTATATATGTTATGAACATACTATGTACGTTTCACATATCCGGGTATCTGGGTATGTTACACGCATAGATGGAGCCAACCGCTCCTTGTCTGAGTGGACCTGGGAGTAATGTCCATTAACGGGTACTCCAATTACTCCAAACTCTCTTTCTGGAGCCTTATAATCAGATGCAGTATAGTGTCTTACGAAGGATACTAGTTCTATTTGACTCGTTGATAGCGCCCTAACAGGTACTACCACTCCGAGTCAGAGAGAGCCCGAGAGTAAAGTCAACGAAAGTGTACACCGCGGTCCCCAAATCTAGAACTCAAACCTCACCGTCTGATATGGTCAATGCTATACCCAGAGCACCCATCTAGAGGGATATTTCCCCAACAGTGTTACAATATTCTAAGCCCCATTGAGAGATTGTTTAGTCATTAGGAGAAGAAAATTTTAAAAATTAAACAAAAATGTATGGAATAATATAATAAACCAACCATAAAAGTACTTTCCGCGTCGACTAATATTGGTTTAGTATGAACAGAAAAGGACGCAGAAGACAGTTAGTTTAGTTAAATAATTATGTTATATGGACAAGTGCCACTTACTTAGAGAGCTTAGACGAACAAGGTTTAAATTTTGAACGTTTACCAAGGCTTAAACACCAGCTATTTACAGAGAGGAAATATTCAACTTTCACAGCTATGATGTAATCCATGTATTATTTACTAAACGTAGTTTAGTCTGGTACAAGGCCACAATTTTATGGAGATGATGATTTTTAAATTCACTATAGTAGCTGATTACTCCACAAAACAGTGTGCTGAGCTAGATGCTACCCGTATATATCAATTTGATTTTTTTAGAAAGGAATTTTATTTTTTATGCAATGTTGCTTTTTTATTGCATTATTTTTTTTAATATTTATACACGAAATAAATGTAAGAATTTTGAATAAGTTATTTTTTAAGCAGAAATTCGCTTTTCAGACACTGAAAACTTCTCTTGTATTGTAAAGCATTAATTTCACATACCCTGGTATAGTGTTTTTCTTTCTTTTTTTTTTTTTTTTTGGTTTATTACTTTTCAATAAAATATGGTAAATCATCTGTCATTTTCCTTTTATAAAATCAATATTTTCTAATTATACCTAAAATAAATCTTATTTTTGAGAACTTAGTCTCCATGATAAATTTTAGATAAGATTTTGGGTCAATGCCAAAATAAAAAAGGTTTTAATTTCCACCACTGAACAATACCTTAAAAGGTTGAGTAAATATCACTTTTTTTTTTCACATAATCATTTTGTATTGTTCAATATTTTATCTTTTATTTACACTTATTCTTTATTTTCTTTTTTTTAGATTGAATTATTAGGCTACTTATGCGAAAATTAGTCGACATTATTAGACACGCTTGCCTCGATAAGTCTTTTTTGAAATATTTTGTATGATAATTATGATTCTTTTTTATATAATTTTTGTATTTACACAGGTTTGAATTCTACTTTATATTTGTTGTTTCTATCGTTACGCTTTGGTCATTTTTTACATTTTACGATCTGAATTTCGATCTGACAGAATCTCCGGCGAAATTTGAACTTGCTGGCCGTTTATATTGTTGACTTTTATCTATGAGGTAACTTTTATGAATTTATTAGTAAGTATGCTTGAGTGCAAGAATTAGATCTGTAGGGGGTTTCGAGAATCTGAAATGTTGTCAATACAGTCGTTAAAAACTCAAGCCAGTCAGCTGGCTCAGCTTCAAAGACGGTCCACCAGGTAGTGCCTCCTGTATTCTTCTAAAAGGAACGGACCAACATCGTGTCATTTTCAGAGATTGGACAAAGATTAACCAGTTTTAAGTGGGATTTTTACTTCATATGCCTCAGTAGAGGAATTGTGACGATTTCTAAATGGGCGCCTTTAAAGTAAAAATGCTGACAAATACATTAAATATTTTAAGAAGATAAGGAGTCGTTATTCGTCTAAATTGTTGAGAAGAAGCTTGAAAATTATTATTACTTAGAATATTCGGCAGGGACACATGGTGCAGTGGATAAGACGTTTTGATGGAAGATGCTTCTGAGTGAAGTCATCAAGAGGTTGCGAGTTCGGTCCCGATGACAGGTAGGACTAGTAGGGGGTGTTTGCTGGGGTTTGGAACTTGTGTCTCGTCATGGTTAACAGAATTGGAACAGTGTACCCTTGTGGTTAAAGTTCGATTCAAGACTCTGTGTGGACTCCGGAGTTCGGTATAAAACGCGTGAAGATGGCCGAAGGACATGTCAACCCAAACGTTGTGATTATAACGATAAAATGAGGTCAATATTCTGAATATTCTAAGTAATTGTAAAAGATTAGGAGTCATTAGAAAAACATAAGATTGTTTGAATGAAAACAAAAAAAAACTTTTGTATTTGTTTGTTTGTTTGTTTGTTCATATTTTTTTACAAATTAATTCTAAAAGTATTATCCCATTCTAGGTCTATTAGGGACTGGAAGAAATATAGGTATATGGAAATATTATGCATGCACTATATATATAAATATATATATATATATATATATATATATATATATACGTGTGTGTGTGTGTGTGTGTGTGTGTGTAAATATATATAAGTAAAGTTGGCGACTGTAGTCGAGGGAAACCCAGAGGCCCTCTTTTATAATAAGATTACGATATAGAAAAAATGAGGAAATTCGGATTTCTGAAGCATAAAAACCAGTGTTATATATCTATTATGGCCTCCTTGGCTTTTTTATGAATATACTCTCTAAGAAGATTTCTTTCAAATGAGAATCTATTGATGTTTCTGTATATTCTATTTGTCTCTTGGCTTCTTATATATTTTATATGCATATTTCTCCTGACCTACACTACCTTTTCATCGTCACAGGAAATGTGCAGTGTCACTTATATTTCCTTAGCTTTTAATCTTACTATAGTTCTTCTTTCGTTTTTTTTTTTCTTTTGGACACTGCATCCTTTCACTTACAGACAGACACCATTACCACAAAATGTGTGGTGAGATACCCAAGATATCTATCTTAATAGATTAATGCTATATAACCAATAATATATATATATATATATATATATATATATATATATATATATATATATATATTACTTTAAAATTTCTATCATGATTTTATTTACAAATTATTAATTTATTTAATAATATTTATTAAATTATCATAAGAAATTAGTTTTCCCATTTGCCTGATGGATAGCATGTTCATCATAAGCTCGGGAGACCAGGGTTCCATCCCAGGCCGAGTTATACCAAAGACTCAAAAAATGGTATTGGGTGCCTCCTTGCTTAACACTCAGCAATATAAGGTACGGATCAAGTGTAAAGTGGACCAATTCAGGGAAAGGAGAAGCGTTATTCACTTCAATTCGCTTTAGTATTTATTAAAAAGAGAACCTTTGGATCGCCCTCGACTACGGTTGCCAGCATAACTTAAGTATTTTCTTTGTAATATTATGTTTGTAATATCTAAGGTCTGAATTATTCGTTTATGACTTTGGTTCCCTTTTATGCACTTCTAAGGAGTTTGAAAAATGGAAATAGGATATTTTGAGTTGAGGATAGGTTTTTCGTGTGTTTTGTTTGCTATAATAACTGTTTAATATCTTAAGTCAGTTCTACACGTTAAACTTGTAGAACAGAACTTTCATTCCATTGGTACTCTCCAAGAAGATAGAAAATGGAATTGGAATGTTTTATGTCACGGGTGGACTTTATATATGTGTATTAACGCACACACACACACAACACACACACACACACACACACACACACATATATATATATATATATATATATATATGAATTAGATATCAAAAAATTGCTTTCCTATAAGCGTTTCATTTATATGAATTTCATGTATCATCTATAGTATAGAAAATAATCATCAGATGAAATTTTATCAAGCTGTGAAAATAAAGTTTCATTGGATGAGTCTATTTTCTATACAGATTGTACATGAAACTTTCAAAAATGAAGCAAGAGTGAGGTGAGATTTTAGTTTCTTTTAGTTTTTATACTGCTCTGCTCAGTTGGCAGGCATTAGAGCACTTTTTGATTCATGAATGATTTTTTTAAAGATTGCTTATTCTCTTCTTTTTACTCTGCGTGTGTGTGTGAGTGTGTGTGTGTGTGTGTGTGTGTGTTTAACAAAAATTCATGATTATTTTGATGACAGGCTAAAAAAAGTAGGAAAAGAGAAATGAGGTGTGGTTGTTATTATGACAGAGTGTTCTAACGAGTTAGACTTACCATTCATTGAGTAGCACTCAAAACTTTTTTCGGAAGCTTCTTTTCATTGAAAGGTAAAAATTCTGAGATCCAAATAAAGACTCAATAGAAATTAAGCACATTTGTTTGACGGAAAAATAAGAATCAAAGTTTTTTTTCTTTCAAAATATCCTATATAAATGAGTTTATCATTCTAACATGTTAATGATAAGTCTCTCCAAAAAAGTAACACAAGTTGTGAGTGGCTTGAATATTGCTCGCCTTTTGATCCTTATTTTTGTCATTT
Organism: Sepioteuthis lessoniana; assembly: GCA_963585895.1. Lineage (NCBI taxonomy): Eukaryota > Metazoa > Mollusca > Cephalopoda > Myopsida > Loliginidae > Sepioteuthis > Sepioteuthis lessoniana. Next base: position 105,612,789 of record OY757906.1, on the reverse strand, counting down.
TCTCATAATTTTGCATTCTGCCAAGTGTTATATTCTGTGTTGGTGCAAAGTGCTATCTCAGAACAACCGGCGAAAGTTTTACTGACCTGAAATGCAAAAAAAAATGTTTTCTCTTTTATGATCCATGATTTGCAATCTGACAAGTATTGACTACTTTGATATGAACTTTTCATGATCCCTGCTTTACATTCTGATACGCGGACTTTGATCTGAATTGATTAATATTCACAGATGACTTTAGTATCTTGACAAAGGTTATATTGTAAAATTAGTATAGTTGCTGTAATATCGACGAAATTATGTATGAACCAACAGTTCTGCATAAGAGCAGAATACCTGTTTGTTCTACCAAGGATCAAAATGTAACCCTCGGGCTTTCTGCATAGGAGTAGTATATATATATATATATATGTATATATATATATATATATATATATATATATATATATATATATATATAAACCCAACTCATCTGCATAAGCAGGGTGAGATACAAGGTCATTTTAAGCAGTTTTTAACAGTTTTGAATTCGGAGTTTTCCTTCTTGATCGGTTGCCTAATCAGGGTTAAAGAGCACAGCCTGTCCGACTATTTACACCAAGCTAAATGGAGTATAGATGGATTGATATTTGTGCTAAGAGTATTAGCACATTGTGAAAGGCAAACAGCCTCGTCCAGGTTTGAATCCGGTTGCCCAGTCCATTTCCTACAGCGATAACCGTTTCATCACGAGCGCCCCCTTAAGAACTGTGTAATATCTGTGTGCAATGAGTAACTTGGTATTTACCATGCTGCTCCAGTAGAAGAATGTTGGCGTACTGGATATGTTAATGGTCGGCTTACCTTCACTCCATATTTTTTCCCAACCCCACCAGAGCAAGCACGATGTAACATAAGTTCAATTTTAAAGCGAAGTACAGCTAGATTTGATTTCCCTTTCCCTTCTCCAAGACTGGGTGAAAAAAGATGGATTCCTACCTTTTTGAAGGCATTAGTGTGAAGAGAAACGCAAACATCCTTGTCCAGAATATAAATTTGAGTCACAAATTCCATTTCTTAAGTAAATAACCATTTTGCTAAGCACGCCTCCGCCCTGTGTTTGCAGTAGATATATTTATTAGGTTTATATATTTTTAATCATTTGCTTTCTTTGTTTAATGGCATACCAACCATCGTAGGTTATTCAATGCCAAGGCTATTCTTGTAGAAGAACAGTACTCCTACTATGTAACACATACCTGGTGGATAAATGGGTTTATACATTTTTCTCGGGTATTAATCTGAAAGAGAACGTTATAGAACGACTGGAGTTCGAGATTGCTTACTTCGAAGCTTCATTCATCACTTACCTAATTCTCCGTTTCATAAATCAGAAAAATTGTCAATACAGTCCTGTCGAGTAAGAAAAAAACCTAAAATGAATGAATGAATGCTTGCTCATCTGTCGAGTAAGAAAAAAACCTAAAATGAATGAATGCTCGCTCATATTCTTATTACAGTATATATATATATATATATATATATATATATATATATATATATATATATATATATATATATATATATAGTTAGAAGCTTTGGCTTAGCGTTTGAGTCAACCGGGTTTCGATCCCAGCTACGGGGAGATACTGTCTAGCCACACTGATGAGTTCTGATAGAACGAAACAGATCTGTCTGTGGATGACTATATATATATATATATATATATATAGGTGTGCGTGTGTGTGTGTGTGTGTGTGGCTATGTTAAGTTATTTGGTTTGACGACATATCAATCCTTGATGCTTTTTTTAATACCAAATTCTGTTTATACATATCTTAAACGAGCCAGAGTTCATTTGTTTGCTCACAGTTAAAAGGCTTCAAGTATTTCGATGAACCCCGTTATTGATGTTAGCACACAATTGAATGGTTTCAAGTACTGCTACCTAACACTAATAATTCCATTTTATATCGATCACTTGTTTGCACGCATTGTAATTGTTTCAAGTATAGTAAATAATTCAATTTATTTACATTTGACTCATAGATCGGACCCTAACAAGTACTAACTCTCTGGGTCAGAGTGGACCTGGCAATAAAGGGGCGATCAACATTCCTGAAGGCACCATGATTAAAGCCTTAACATCAGAGGGTTTAGTGTCATTTTCAGGGCATTCATTATTATGGAGGGACCTTGCCCATCTGCAGATAAAGGCCATGTATTCTACCGCTCCTACCAACAGACTGAGTTATACATATATATATATATATATATATATATATATATATATATCGGATATTTCATAGTGTAATTGTTATAATCATAGGAAGGAGACGCGATAACCAAGTTCAAATCTTCACCAAGGCCGTTTGCAATTCTCTAAACGCTTATACTTTGGGAAAGTTAGGAATCGAACTATTCTCCTTCCAACTGTGGGTGAATAGTAGGACATACTGGGCGCTTTAAGCTTGGTATGGCAACAAGTCTAGGAGAAAGAAAACTCTAAAGTCAAACCTATTAAGTTCAGCTTAAATCATTGGCCGTGTTTCACATCCTGCTCGTTTGGAGGGTTTGGTATATATATATATATATATATATATATATATAAGACCACCGAGTCTAATGACTAGGCCGTGGTGAAGGCAACCCTTCAAGAAGTTAGAATCAAAACCAGAATCAAGAGAAATTTGTATAATCACCAATATTCTTGGAATGTTTGTTCCTGGCCTGTTGCAATGTAAACCAAAAGAATGACATAAGTGGCGTGTGGTAAAAGAATCCAATGATGTACAGATGTCTTACAGCCGTATCAACTTTTACATCTTCTATATTTTTTCATCTGCTGAATAATTTATTAATTACAATGTATCAGTAGTAATTTGGATGGTATAAACAGCTTTCCTCTGCCCTGATTTAGCAGTCATTTTATATATATATATATATATATATATATATATATATATATATATATATATATATATCGTCTCTTATGCAATCAGTATTTTTTAAAGTCCATTGACTGATACAGTATGAAATATGTGAAATACTTGAAAATAACATTAAACGGCAACGCTGGTCCACATGATACTGCACGGCGTTTCATTCAGACTTTACATTCTTCTATACCCTTTGTGCTCTTAGAGGATCCAGTCTGGCCTTATATTTAATTCTGATGAAGAAGAAATGGCTTTATACCCTTTTTTTAAAAGACATTTAGTGAAAAAGTGCGCGTTCTCAAACTTAGCCGGAATCTGAACCAGCTGATTTTGATATATATCTGCTAAATCAAAAAAGGTCATATAGAATTAGGATAAGTGTACTTGACCTCCTATGATTTAAATCGAGGAGAGCTTAATCAATTAGTCGTCCTGACAGCAAAGATTCCTTTAACACGCTCTCTCTCTCTCTCTCTCTCTCTCTCTCTCTCTCTCTCTATCTATCTATCTATCTATCTATCTATCTTCCATAGTTCCTGGTAGGTTCTTTAAGCGGCATCCAGTGTCCGCACTGAGTAAATGAATACAAATTTTTGCTGGTCGACCAACACTGCTCTATTTATGTGAAGAACTACAAGAGATATTTGATTGTAAGTTATTTCCTGCTTCTCCAACTGTGTCCAACATGTCTCTTTCATCTAACTTGAATGGTTGCTGAGATGGGAGTTAAGTGGCCGTACAGCTGATAATGTGTGGGATGCTGCTTCCAGGATTTGTTCAAAACAGAACGAAGCATCCTTATGTAGTTCTCTACGCGCTTTGTAAAAATCCAAGTGATGCAGCTCTACAATAGTACTGACACAGCCACAGCTTTGAAGATTTCCAGTTTTACGTTATGGTACTTATCTCATGGTGTAATGGTTATCGTCGTAGAAAATGGACACGGTGACGCGAGTTCAAATTTAGGTCGAGGCTAGTTGCATTTCACATTGTACTAATACCCTTAGGGAAGTTAGGAATCCAATTAGTCTCCTTTCAGCTATGGGAAAATAGTAGGGTAGACGGGTTTCTTTAGCCATGGTTAGGCAACCCATCTAAAAGAATGAAAACACTAAATTCAAACCTTTTTGACTCCGCTTAAAAATTGACCTTATGTCGCATCCTATCCATGTGGAGGGGTTGATAAATATATACTTATCTCGAAACTAAGCATTGAAAACGTTGGCTTTCACTTATACTCGAATACCAAATACTTGCGACATTACGTAAACCACTCTTATTTAACCATTAAATCATCTCTCTCAATATATATATATATATATATATATATATATATATATATATATATATATATATATATATATCGATGTGTGTAAATAACGATACGGAAATCGATATGTAAACCAACATAAAAAAGACAAAAGTGAATTAGCGATTGGTTAATTGATAAAAATTTGACAGAATTATATCTACATAAATAGACCACGAAATGCATTCTAATATAATTATATTGTAAAATAGATTACAGATATAAAATTTCCAACATTGATGAAAATATATAATGAAACAATATTTTTGAGGTTAGCGGTGACAATGTCACGCTGACAGTAGGAATAAGTAGCGATTACATTGAATAAGTAAAACTGTAGGTTAAATGCTGAGTGTGAAGAAGGGGAGTTCAACGGAGAGTTAAGTCGATTAGTAGTCTATTTTAAGTCATAAACAAACATATAGAAGACAAACTACACTCAGAGAAAATAAGAAAAATAAAATAAAAAGTAAAGAAAAAAAGAAAGAACATAAGCGAGAGTCGAAACTATGACCCTCGGCTGATCAATTTCCATTGCTAAGCAACTCTCTCTCATATATATATATATATATATATATATATATATATATATAGAGAGAGAGAGAGAGAGGAGATTATTTATATAATAAATCATTTATTATTAATAAGTAAAAGTTCTAACAATTTATTGTATGAAAAGTTAATTTTCTTCGATATAAAAAAAATAGATTTTTTTTTAATTCAGTGGAATATTACAAAACCAAAACGGATATTATTTATTACTAGACTCTTCAGCATATAGCAAAAAAGATTTAAAAGTAACAATTGTCAGATATGTATATCATTTAAGTTATACACATCGAAGTTGAGAGATGAAAAAATGGTGTGCTTATAGATGAATGAATGGATGTTTTAATACAAAGCCAAACTGAAGGAATGAGAAGTCGAAAAATATTATTGCGGCAATCTTTCAAATAGATAGAGCCTAGATAACACTACAATATTCAAATTTCAACGTTTTACCTGGAACCCAAAATTGACCCAAAATTGACCATGACCCTCACAGACACACATACCAACACACGCATACTTATCTATAGGAAGACAGAAAAAGAGGCTGAATAATTCATGTTTATATACAAATATCAATTATGTATTTTTTGCACTTACACATCTTTATATAAATATATATATATATATATATATATATATATATATATATATGTGTGTGTGTGTGTGTGTGTGTGTGTGTGTTGTGTGTGTGTGTGTGTGTGTGTGTGTGTGTGTGTGAGTATATATATATATATATATATATATATATATATACATATATATATATATATATGAAGAAAAAGCTAGTTATTTAGATACAGAAATAAAAGCGATAGATAGATAGATAAATAGATAGATAGATAGATACATACATACATACTTACATACATATTGATTCATAGATAATAAGACAGGCATAAATGTATGTAAATACAAATGCACACACACACACACACACAAACAAATATGTGTATATATATTTATATATATATATATATATATATATATATATATATATATATATATATATATATATAGTTACCAAGATAAATATAAGTATACTGAGGCATATAAATAAATTCTATTCACACACACGCTATATATATAATCCATAATTTTGATTTTCTATTTTTTCTTACCTCCAGATATGTATATATATATATATATATATATATTATATATATATATATATATATATATATATAAATATATATATATATATATATATATATATATATATCAACATCAAATTCTATCTGCTCTATCCATATATGATGTGGAGTTGGGTGTGCTTTATATATGTTTGTTTTTTTAAATATTGGTATTCTTACTTTGTATACTAAAGATGAAAATAATTAGATTTCAAGGGTCACTAAACTGTTCCAAATTCTCTCTAGTTGTTGTTAAGAAATTAATTTTGTGTGTAGTAGCTAAAATTTTTCATCCAATCCAACATGCCGGTTAAATAATATCAACAATTAAGAAAGAAAAATTAAGACCTTAACGGAATAAAAACAATGACAATCAACAGAGTAGGTCAGCAGTCCGTAACTGGATTTATTATTTTGAAGATTGTTACGAATCAACATTTATTGCATAAACACCGTATCAAATGTAATTTCGTATCTGATTAGTACAAGGTCAACACAATCAGGCTCCCAGTGAAGATCGAACGCATG
>OY757906.1:105538852-105601352 GCA_963585895.1 Sepioteuthis lessoniana | reverse complement strand
AAACATACATGTATATGTATTTACACAAACACCCATATATGCGTATGTATATACACCTACAGGTGACATATATATGCACATACATGTGTATATATACGCATACCTAGATATATACATATACAAATATACAGACACACACACACACACACACACACACACACACATATATATATATATATATATATATATATAAATAGTGAACGATAACTTTAGTTACACAGGTTATTTTTACAGCATTACAAAACCCAGCCTAACATAGAAACGTTTTCTCTTACAAAGGGAGATAAGTTATTTTTGTGAAAAAATTGCAAAGAAAGACCGTACGAAATCTTGTAATTCTCTTAACATTCAGAGTACTTGATGAATTTTTTTTCATTCTGCTTATTTATATTCAGCTAATAATCTCTGCCTTGTTATAAATAAAGAGATATGCACGATGTAAAAAATGAAAATTTTTCATGTCTGCAAGTTATTGTAAATAATCACATGTTTTATGAATGTTCTTTTTAAAATATTTCCTTGTATGTGTTATGTGTATATTCAAGATAACTATATCATATATATAAACGTATATTGACTTTGTGCATGCATATGTAAACAAACGTTATCTATACATATATATTGCGTCAAAAAATGTTCGAACTGGCTGTGTTTTTAAAATTCTAAAACGAGGCTTTTTAGATCTATATTACAGTGACCCTGTTTTGTTTCAAGCACATTTCATTGCCCATTTGTATATTATGTTGAAGTATGTATATTCGTACCAAAACACTTATCCACAAACGCACTCTATATGTATTCACACGCAGATAGATAGATAGATAGATAAAATACTATTGACCAACAGATAGGAAATTAAAAAACATTCGTGTGTTATAGATGTTTTTAATCAAAATACACATTTTTTGTGCAAATATATGTTTTTATATCATCGTACAGATATATCTGTGTGTTTACATAGATTCATACATGCATGCAGGTGTACAGATAGATAGATAGATAGATAGATAGATAGATAGATAGATAGATAGATAGATAGATAGATGAAACTATCAACAGATAGTAAAAATATAAATAGGTGAGAATTAGTTTTGTTTTTTATCAAAATACGGCATATCATGTACAAATATATATTATGAATATGTTTACATATATATATATATATATATATATATATATAGAGAGAGAGAGAGAGAGGGACAGAGAGAGAGAGAGAGATTAAGGTATTTAAAAACAGAAAGAATTTGATAGATAAACTGACGTGAATTTACGTTTTTAAATAAGTACGGATTTTTTGTGCTAATAAATATTTTGGATATACTTTCCATAGATAGATAAATAGATAGATTGATAGATGAAACTTTTTATCAATAGATAAAGAAGTAGATAGTTAAATATTTGTGAATCTGTGCTTTTACGATAAATACGGCATTTTACGTTTGGGATATATTTTCTTTTTGTAAATGCTTTAAACAAATTGTTTTTGATTTGACAAGTGATTTGTTTGCAAAATCTTATTTGAACTCAGAAACGAACAATTTTGTCAGCAAGAAAAGCCAACTCTCTTAAGCCAAGACTTATGATGTCCCCTTTTTAGATTGACGAGGAGGCAAAACATTTTGTTGGATATCAAGATTAAATATTTTTACATATATAATTCGTATATTCTTTTCTACACGTCACAATATTTTTATTTCAACAAACATGAACGCTAAAAAACTCTCAAATAAGTGCGCAAATCTACACGCATACTTTTATGATATTTAAGAAAACGTGTCATTCGCAAAACCTGTAATCACGAAGGCAGTTCAACGTTCCTGCGTACACGCATGCGCAAAGCAAAAACAAGTCAGATGTCTCAATGTGCTGTGCTCAACTACAAGAGGACTGGTGTGGGTGCTTGAAATAAAGTAAACTAAAGAGTAGGAGGAAGAGTAGTCACGAAGCGAAAGAGTGAGGGAGAATGAAGAGTTAATAAAGAGGAGGTCTCACGAACGGAAAAGAATGGTGATATAAACGAAGAGGTAGTGGCGAGACTTGGGAAATGAGGTGCGGTAGAAGGAGTAAAAGAAACAATAATTTGGTTATTTTTAAGGAATCAAAGACAAGGTTTAAGACTAGAAAAAATGAAAAAAGAGTAACAGAGACGAAAGAATTACGAACGGCTGAATGACAATATTTAAGTAAATTTACAACGAGGACGTGTTGCGCTTGTCGACAAGGTAAATGCAGTATCGAGGCAAGTGAACCACTGAAGAAAGGGAAGTAAGAAAAGAATTAGAATGACTTACCAATCTGAATATTCCATGATGCCGACATAGTCGGTTGTAATCCGACGATGGAAGCCAGTACGATGATTGTCAAGACGTAGACATGAAATTGACTGTTTTTCGACCAACACATCTTTGTGATCAGCGGCACCCCGTTGTACCGTCTTGGGCCCCACACGCACGCACACACGCCGACGTGCACGTATCACGCTGCCTTTCTCCGGCGTCGTCCGCCCTACTCTGAGTGACGGTAGTGGGTTTAGGAAGAGGCCGGTGGAGAGGATGCTACTATTTCAGTGTGTCTGTGTGCGTGTGTGTTTGTAGCCAAGAGAAAGAGAGCGGTCTTTTTCAAGTGTGTGTATATATATATGTATATATATATATATATATATGTATGTATGTATGTATGTATGTATTTGTATATATATATATATATATAGATAGATAGATATATAAACACGAGACTGTACTTTTAAGTATTGTCTTTCAAGATGTATATTTTGTTAATATTATTGACAGGGCCTCTAAATAAAAATATTCGTTTATGTTTTTGTAAATGTGTTGACTTATATAGAGAGACTACCTATCAATAATATATTTATATATCTCTATTTATATATATTTATATATACATATGTTTGTATGAGTATATATAAATATATAATATTTACAATTTGTCCGTTTTTTAGATGTAAGTACTTGAATATGAATGTGTATAAAATATACTATTCCTATCTACCTATATGTTTGTGATTGTAAATTTATATGTAGGTATATACAAATGAATGTATGTTTTTGTTATGTTTGTATGTGTGTGTGCGTGTGTGGGGTGATAGTTAGTGGTAGATGACTCTAGGTATATATCTGTCTGTTTGCATGTGTATGTTTGGTATTAGATAATTTTGCAGTCTCTCGGCCACCTCCTCTCTTCTTCCTCTCCTTTCTCACTCTCACCTTCTTTTCCCTGGTTCTCTCTGCTGCTGCTACTACCAACGCCTCCTCCTCCTCCTCTTCTTCTACCACCTCCACCTCTTCCTCTTCCTGTGTGTTCTTGTGCCGCTTCTCCCACTCTCTCAAATTTCTCTGCACCCTGCTTCCCAAATTTACTTCCCCTCTTCCTTCTGCCGTCGCTACAGCGACCACCACTGCTTGTTCTGCCACGTTTATTATCCTTACTACAACTACTGTTTCTGCTGGTTCTTCGTCTTCTTCGATAGTCTGTCTTCCAGCTGGTGTCTCCACCTCTTTTTTTCGGATTTCTTCGTCTCCTTCTCCTCCCAATGGTCTTTCTGTTCTTGGTAGCCACTGCCTCGCTTGTCACTTGTTGGTTACGTCTTTCTTCTTTACCATTTTTGTTTTGTCTCCTTACTCTTGGAGCAAAAGTATTCGTCCAGTGTCACTATCTCTTAATTCCTTTTTCTTATTCTCTTCATATTTATTCCCGTTTTCTTCCTCCCTGTCTCTTTTTCTCTGACGCACCGTCTATCACTTTCTTTCTTTCCTTTTTGTTTCTGCTCTCTATCTCTCTCTATCTCTCTTTCTCCCTCCCTCCCTCTCTCTCTTTTTCTACTTCTCTCTCTCTCGCTCTCTCTCTCTCTCTCGCTCCCTCGCTCTCTTTCGCTCTCTGCTCACACTCTATCCCCCTCTTTTTTCAAACTGTGTCGCAGTGTTTTGTTCAGCTATTTATGTTCAACTTTATAGACAGACAAATGAGGACGTAGCAGTATCACCTTTCAAAAGCACTGCTCCAGCTTTCACGGCCACCATCACAATTACGATCACGACGACCGTGAAGCAGATTTTTCGAAAAGATATTACACAAACTATAAAGATAGATAGATAGATAGATAGATAGATAGATAGATAGATAGATAGATAGATAGATAGATGCGTTCTTTATGTGATCAGCTGAAGCAAAACAAAGAAATAAAAGAAGAGTCGTAACAGAAGGATCTTGTAAAGAACTAAAGTGAAAGTGAAAGTGAAAGTGAAAGCGAAAGTAGGCTGTTCGGCGGACAAATGGGAGAAATGAAAGAAGGAGAGAGAAAAAAAGATTCTGATGCGAACGAATCTAATTCGTAACGGAAAAGGCTGGTGCGTGGTCGAGGTTACTTCCTCTATTCACTTTTGCATATACCACAGTATTAGAAGTGGGTAAAGAAGAGAAGAAATGGATTACACCCGAGAACACGTTGTATTTATGTTTTTGCTGTCGTCAATAATGTGTGTGTGTGTGTTTGTGTGTGCGTGTGTTTGCGCGCGCGTGTGTGTGTGTATGTGTCTGTGTGCGTGTGTGTCTGTGTGTGTGTCTGTGTATGTATATGTGTGTCTGTATGTGTCTTTGTGCTTTTATCGCACTTTGTTTATTTGGTGTATGTGTAAGAATCCATTGTACCAATGGTTTTGGGGAAAAGATTAATTTGAAAGTATTTGCTGAGTGGATAATTTTGCTGATTAGTTTGCAAAAAATAAAGAATATTTGTTTTTTTAGAAGCAAGGTAGCTTTTGAACGGGTGTTTATGATCAAAACCCTCTCAGGTATGGTTTTAGAGATAACAGGTGTGCTTTGCCCCGAGAAATGAATATAAATGAATAAAGTTTAGTATTTTGGTGAGGTACAAGATTAGTTGAAAAGACATAAGTTTAAAAGAATTTGGGATGGAATAAAAAGTTAGAAAAATTAAGTTTTATATAAGAACAAAACCGAAGAGATAAGAAGAGACAGATGAGGCTTGAGGGATTTTTTGTTTCTTTGTTTTTTTTTAGAATACGAAGAGGGTGAAAGAGAGAGAAATAGAGAGAGAGAAAGAGAGGGAAACTCGAAACAGATCAACAGTAATTTAAAGCTGAATTCTTGGGTTCAGATCCATGTTTTTCTTGAGTTTTTTTCTTTCGGTTGATATTGGACGGAATGTAAAGTAAGTTATCCTGGACTTTTTCTTCTTGTCACCTGTACTCTCACAATAACACGTGGTGAAGGCATCAACTTGCGTCAATTTTTTTTTCTTTCTGTGACGCTGCGAAGGATTTTAGAAGAATAAAAGCAAAGCCAAAAAACAAAAAAAGATAGACTAAAATTGAATGAAATAATCAATTTCCAAAAAAGTTTTTTGTTTTGTTTTCTTTTGCATTTCCTTTCTTTTTTCTTTTTTTTTTTTTTCTTTTCCTTCTTTCTTTTAAGGAACAGGGAATTTTTTGATAATTTTAAGTGACGAAAAAGAAAGTAATTGTTACAGATGTCTTCAAGCTTTCAATATCTTGCGGGTCCTTTTTGTATTGTTACATAAGAAAAAGGAAAGTTGTTATATAGTTTAAATGCAGAGGCAGCCCCAGCGATGCTTTCCTCTCAAGAATTGTTATGATAAACCAACTCTAGTGCTCACACTACATTTACCCCTGCTGTCGTAACGGATACTACAACTGCTGCTTATATCACAATGTTCTCTATTACTTCCAAAATGCTACCGCTGTTCCTCCTACTGCTACTGCTCGTAAAATGCTACTATTACAATTGTTGTTAATGGTAATACTTGCTCTGTCTTTCCGTAACTTACTCATTTTTGTCTTTTTTTAAAGTAAATGTTTCTACATCAACAGACTATGGTGGTCGAGTTGTTGTAATTACACAAATTGAAAATAGTCTTATAAAAGTAGAAACATTTAACATAAAAAAAGGAATTTCAAGCATAAAAAGTTATTGCTAATTATTGTTATTGATTTCGTCTCGATTTGCTTTTTTTCTCCTTATTTTTCTTGTTTTGAAAACTTATAAGGTTCTTTTTTTTCTTTTTGGTCACAACTTCTGTTCCTTTTTTTTAATTAATAAAATATAACACATATTAGTAAGGTTTTTACTGAAATATCTGATTTATGCTATTACATGAATGATTTTAGATCCAGGTAGAGAAATATGTACGTGCATATATGTATGTAAGTGTATGCCTATTTGTTTAAGCACGGCGTGCGTGCGAAGGACACGACGCAAAAAAAAACAAAAAAACAAATAATGTGACCATGAAAATAAGGTAACTTTAACATCTAGTTTTCCCATTCCTCCTCAAGGGTTGTGGATATTTTGCTGCGGCGCACTGTCTTTGAAAAGTACTGCTTACAAAGAGTTGTACTTAAGGCCCGTACTACATTCACTTTCAAGAATTGTTTGGGAGACAGGGTTTTAATCCGAGGCTAAGTCATACCGAAAACTTAAAAAATGGTACTTGACCCTCCTTGCTTAACAGTCAGCATAATAGCGTATGTATCAAGGGTAAGTGGAGCAATACAGGGTGAGGAGTAGCACCCTCTTCTTCAACTCGGTGTAGTAGCTATTGAAAAGAGAGCCTTCGAATCACCATCAACTTTGGTCGGTTAACTTATATATATATATATATACATGCACACATATATGCATATATAAATTTGTATGTGTATGCGTGTGTGCATGAACATGGGTACAGATTCGTTTGCGTGTGTATCTGTAAAAATAAAAACTATACTAACCCGATTTAAAAGAGCTCAATTATAGGCCAAAAGTAAGATTTCATCGTATTATCATTATCTCTTCTGGGAGTTTTTCATCACATCTTTAGCTGAGAGGGTCTTCCACTGGAATCTGAGTGACAGCAAGTCTCCTCAAGTCTCCAGGACTCTTCTTAGTATTCAGGCTGATCTCTGGATGGTCTCCACTAGTCTTCTTATTTCTAAGTTCTTCAGTCCCTGTACCAATCAGTTGGTGACTGCACCGAGAGCACCAATGACAGTTGGTATCACCGCCGCTTTCATGTTCCATAGTTTTTTTTTTGTTCTCAAGCAAGGTCTTGCACTTATCTCTTTTTTGCTTTCTTTCACTTTTACCCTGTGGTCATCCGGAACGGCAGAGTTCACTCTTTGGCAGGTTCTCCTTTTTTTTGTTGATTATAACTCGGTCTGATCGTCTGGGCGAGATCAGGTGGTCCATTTGTATGTCAAAATCCCCGAGAAATTTGTGTCTCATTTTCTAGGATGGATGCTGAGTGGTACGAACACCATTTGTATGTTCAAATTTTAACTTCTTGCATAATTCCTAGTGGATTATTATTATTATTATTTGCTCTTTGAGAGTTTTTCACATCAGCATTAGCTGATGGTTTTCCACTTGAGTTTGAGTGACATCAAGTCCCCTCAAGTCTTCAGGACTCTTCTCAGTATTCTGGCAGATCTCAACAATGCTGTCGTTTGGACACTCTCCACCTGTCACGTTATTTACAAGTCTTCTAGTCTTGTACCAATCCTTTAGTGCCTGTACCAAGAGCACCTATTACAATTGGTATAATCGTCATCTTCATGTTCCCAAGTTTTTTTTTAAATTCCCTCGCAAGGTCAAAGCACTTATCCCTCTTCTCCCATTCTTTCAATTTTACTCGGTTGTCCGCCGGGACAGTAAATCCACAATTTTGAAAGTTGTTTCTTTTTTGTTGATTATTATGAGATCTGTTTGTATCTCAAAATCCCAGTGGAGTTTATGTGTCTTCTTCTCCAGGATAGATGTTTATTATTTTTCTGGGAAATTATTTTGACAGATTCTGGGTTGCGCATATACCATTTGTTAGTATGGTCAAAGTTAAACTTCTTGCACAATTCTCAGTGGAACAGCTTGCACATGCAGTCATGCGTCGTCTTATACTCTTTCTGTGCGTTTTATTATACGAGTTTTTCACGCCAGCACTAACTGTTTTTTTACTGGTATGGGATTGGCAAAAAGGTTCCTCACGTCTCCAATAGTTTTTTGAGGATTCTTGCTAATTTTTGTTGGAATTTCTTCTGGGTAGGTTCGAATCTTCCTCTAATCTACAGTTCGTCAAGTTTTTGTCTAGGGTTTTGGGAACTGTTTCAAGGCTCCTAACTCCGATTGCTTTAACTTTCATTTTCATTTTCCACAGCTTTTCAGCTTTCTAACAAGTTTCAAGTATTTGTCAAGCTTTTCGTTCTTTCACTTTCTTTCTGCTAACACAACAAAATCCACTATATATATATATATATATATATATATATATATATATATATATTATCTTTTTTAATTAATACTAGGCCTGGTTTGGGTTCTTTTCTTTGTTTCATGGCATATCGAACTTTGTGTGCCAGTTAATGCCAAAGCCATCATTGAGAAGAAAAATGGAGATTTTATTTAACACACTTTTTGTGGGGGGAGATAAGCGTTTCAATATCTTTTGCTCAGATGTTAGTTCAAAGGGGAACATCGTAGCGCAACTAGAATACGAAATCACGATGACATTTTGCCACAGGGGCTTCACGGACGAGATATGATGTTTATTATTATTATTATTTACTCATTATAGTTTTTCACATCAGCGTTAGCTGATGGTTTTTCACAGGAGTCTGAGTGACAGCAAGTTTCTTCAAGTCTCCAGGACTCTTCTTAGTATTCTAGCTGTTCCTAATAATGTTTGGATGGTCTCCACTCGTCCAACTTCTAAGTCCTCCAGTCCCTTTAGTAATCCTTTAGCTACTGTTCCAAACGCACCAATTACAATTGGTATAATTGTCACCTGCATGTTCCATAGTTTTTTCAACTACCTAGCAAAGTCGTGGTACTTATAATTCGTTTCACATTCTTTCAGTTTTATTCTGAGGTCAGCGGGGATAGCAAAGTCGACAATTTTTCAAGTTCTCTTCTTTTTGTTGATTATTATTAGGTCTGGTATTATTATTATTATTATTATTATTATTGTAGTAGTTGTTTTTGTTATTGTTTTTGTTGTTGTTATTTTACTTTGTGGGTGCTATTGTTACATCTTGTGAAAAAATGTTGAATCAGGAAAATTATTTAACTAAAAACGTTACAACGTTACTTATTTATGACATATCAGGATATTTTGCACGCTTTTACACTTTCTATTATGCATATTCATACATATTTTGTATGCATATGTGTGCGTGTATTTTAGGCTGTGAGTGTGCATGAACCACTCTATATTCGTACCAAGAAATTCACACACACACACACACACACACACACATACACACAACACACACACACACACTCACTCTCTCTCTCTCGCTCTCTCACTCGCTCTCTCTCTCTCTCTTTCTCTCTCTAATATATATATATATATATATATTAGATAAGAAATATATGTGTGTACCGAGTAGATTGATTCACACGCAAGATCATTCAACATGAAATCACATATTGTCTCCTGAAGCAAATTATGGATTCCGCAATATTTTTTTACGGCATTTGATGGCAAACAAGAAAAAACTCTTGTTAAAGTCGTGATATTTTTTAAAACTCATAACGTACGTGTTTACCACTTGCGTGAGTTTAAGTTAGGTTCAAATGAATCTGAATTCGCAAGAATACAACTTCCGCATCTGAACACAATAGTGTTAATGCCCAAACAGTTATATATCCATTTAAAAACTAAGAGAGAGGTCGGCCAAAACCGTCGACCTCAGATGAAAATTTGACGACTTTAGGGTAAAATGATCAACAAGAATCAGATAACTCGCATGAAATTACAAACATTTTAATTGCTTTAAGGCCGATTGGCAACATATCGAGAAATTCGTTCCGGGTGAACTGAAAAAGAAAGAAAATATAATTTGAAACCAACATTAAAATGATTGGCAGTAACTTATTGATTTTTTCTGACTTTTAACCATTGCTTTCTAAGATCATCTAATATATATATATATATATATATATATATATATATATATATATATATATATATATATATATATTGGCAGCAATTTCTTCATTGATACATATTTTATTGAACATTATAGACATTTTTGGTTTACATATTTTTGTTGCCGTATCGATCTTATGATATTCGGTGCGAATTGGTAAATAAACCTCCTATAATTAGTTATTTCCGAAGTATTTTCTTCACAATCTTTGGCCATCGTCAGGAGTGGATGTGATCTAACTTTTGCGTGTATATTACTACTTTGTAAGAATGAGCGTTTATACTGGTGTATGAACCACTCTATATATATTCGTACCAAGAAAAGGTATTGTTTAGCGTTTACTTTTCAAATTTTTTTTTACAAATAACGTCTGTAGCTAAAGACATTTACGTACATTAGCACTGATTTCAAAATTAATATCCTTCAGTTTGGGTTGTATATTCCGAGTATATAGTGCCTCAAGAATAGGTAGTTTTCGCTTGTTATTTTGTTGTTCTAATATAGTGTTTTCGGTAAGAATTTTCCGACATTCAGTTGTCGAGCAAGACTGTTTTTTTAAACGTTTTATAATGAAACTGGTATCAGAAAGTGTATTGTAAGTCTCGATAGGATAGTCGAGGTTAAACTGATATATTTATTGTTGTTTTTTTGTGATACTTTATCCTAAAGGACATTTAAATTGATATATTACGTTAGTTTTTTGCAAAACTCCAATCGAGGGAGACGAATTTTTATTAATTTGATGTTTTATATTTATTATAGTATCTTATAAGCTTTATATTTTTTATAAGATCAGTGGAGAGGATTTTTTTTAATCAAAGTTTTTGATATATTTTCATCTAATTTATAATTGTAGTGGATTTGGTTGCAGTAGAATGTTTGATAAATGCTTGTTGACTGGGTGGAGTATTACAGTGTTTATTTTGTTAGCATTTTAATTATATATTTGTTCATCAACAATATAGTTAGAGAACCCATTATTAATGAGAGTTTGTTTTATGTTTTTTATTTCTTTATAAATTTTTGTTTTGTAGGAGGAAATTGTTTTTGCCTAGGTTATTAGGTTATTAATGATAGCTTTTTTATATCAGAAGGGGCATTCATTTTTCAAATTGAGGATACAGGAGTTGTTATTAGAGTTTGTTTTTTTTTTGTAAGTAGAGGTAGTGAAGTTATTATACTTATTATTGTTAGTATCAATGAGAACATCCGAAAAGGAGATTTTATTTTTGTTTAGTTCATGAGTAAAGTTATTTTCTTTTGGAAGGTGTTTTGTAGTATGTTGATTTCATTAATATCATTAGCAAGAATAAGTAAATCATCAACATATCTTTGGTATATTTAATGTTTTTTAATGATATTAAATATTTTATTTTCTAGGTAGGACATTTAGAAATTACTGAAGATCGGGCCCAGAAATGACCCATAGATACCCCATCTGTTTGAACGTGAATATTACCAAGATGGTCATGAAATGGAACTTTAGTTATGCATGTTAGGAGTATTTTCCGAAGTACAATAAGATTGATTTTAAGAGGAGGAGGAGATGGGTTGTTATAAATACTATTTATGATAATATCAATTGTTTCATTGACAGGTTCATTCGTGAATGGTTTTTCACATCAAGTGAGGCTTATATGCCATTATTGGGTTTAACTATATGTAGATCTTGAATTAATTCGACTGTATATTTTATGTTATATTTACTAAGTACGTACGGTGAAATAAGTTGTTTTATTGTTTTTGTGAGTTCATAAATCGGTGTAGATATTTGTGATATTATTGGGCGCAGATAATGATTAGGTTTATGTATTTTTTATGGTTCCGTAAAGATAACCTGGTTCATGATCACTGATTATTTTGGGTAATTTTGTGCAATTAAGTTCGGCATTATTAGCAGTGATTAGTTTATTACTTTTTTATTTAAGCTGGTTGTTGGGAATCTTATTCAATGTTTTAAATTCGGTATGGTGAACGAGAATATTTTGTAGTTTTGAGAGGTAGTGTGTTTTATTGAGATCTAGCAAAATATTTGCCTTGTCAGCTTTTAAGTGATGTTGGGGTGATTGTGTAATTCTTTAGCGGCAATTTATATATATATATATATGTATGTGTGTGTGTGTGTGTGTGTGTGTGTGTGTGTGTATGAGTGTGTGTGTGTCTGTGTGTGTGTGTGTATGTTTAGTCAATTTTTCTACGTTCATGCATATTCCATTTATTAATATGAACATCCTTTTCTACACATTTTTACATATATCCTTTCGAGTTGTCGCATTGACTTTGTGGTATCTGGTGGGAATTTGTTAATGAAACGCCTATAATTAATTGTTTCCTCAGTCGTTTCTGCGCGGTTTTAGGCCATCACCAGGGGTGCGTATATAACAAAAGTGATGTGACCTTTGCATGTACATTACTACTTGGTAAGTGTTTATTATATATACTGGTATGTTGTAGCATTAATCTCAAAATTAAGTTCTAAAAGTAGTAGCAGTAGCTAAAACATTTACTTGCATTAGTACGGGATTCGAAATTGATTATATTGAGTTTAGGTTGTCTCATTCTAATATGGAGCACTTCGAGGATCTGTAATTTTTGTTTGTTATTTTGTTGTTCTAATATTGCTTTGTTTTCGGGTAGAATTTTCCGAAACTCAGTTTTTAGGCTGGAATGTTTATTTCGATGTTGTACTATTGAACTGGTATCAGAAAGATGCATTGTCAGTCGCCTTGATAAATAGTTGAGATTAAACCAACGTGTTATCAGAAAGATGCATAGTGAGTTGTCTCAATAGATATTTGAGATTAAATCAACGTGTTGTTGTCAGAGATTTGCATAGTCAGTCGTCTCAATAGGATGGTTGAGGTTGAACCAACGTGATATTCTCAGAGATACAATCTCCTAAAGTACATTCAAATTGATATATAATGTTTGTTTTTTGCAAAACCACAATGGAAGAGGAGGAATTACACTTAATAACTAAATTGGATGTTTTAAATCGTAGGATTTGCATTTTTTGTATCTATTTTAAAAGGCTTCAGCCTTAAGCAGATATCGAAATTCAGGTTTGATTGAGATTGCCTTTTTTTATCTCTGAGTTTTAAAATATAAAATAGAAACATTAAAAAAAACAACCTACATTACTAATTCAAAAACTGAAAATCGACAAAAAATTACGCAATCACCCCAACATCAACATAGAAAAGTTTAGACAATCATTTCAAATTACCATATGCTTTCGATGAGCACAACAAAATTCAAAAAATTATATAAGAATTCCACGAACCAACTTAAATAAATAAAATCAATAAACTAATCACTGCTAATAAATCAGTTTGGTTCCCTAACTGTATTGTTGATGAAAAGATTAAACGTACAATTAGAAATATCAGCCAACAAAATTGAAATTACAACACTCCAACTTATGAACAAACTTTTATCAAACTTTTCACTGTAACTAATTGCATTACAATGATAAATTAAATGAAAATATTTTAAAAACGTTGAATAAAAGAAACGCACTCCCCACTGCACCTAATAAAAAATAAAACTTATCATATAAAATAACAAATTTAAAACCCCCAACTTAGTTATTAACAATAATTCATCCCGCTCTATTGACGTTTGGCAAAAAACAAACATTATATATCAATTTAAATGTACGTTAGGAGATTGCATATCAGAGAATAACAGTATAAACGTTGGTTTAATCACAACTATCCTGTCGAGATGACTCACTATGTATCTCTCTGGTACCAGTTCAATAGCACAACATCCAAATAAATATAGCAACTACTATAGCATAACGGATATAGGCGTTGGTTCCCTCAACTTCTAAGTGACTATCATCTGGAGGTTGCAAATTCAATCCTGACAGCAGGCGAGTAACAATACAAGAATATTTAACCCTTGTACCTGATTATGGTTAAAAGAATCATAACAAGCAACCCCCGTGACCCCGTAGATTAAATAAAGGACGAGGTTCGAAGTTCCGTGTAAGCTCCCGAGTTCGACAAGAAACAACAGGGGAAATTTGGAGCAAACGTTGGCATAAACGTTGTTAATAAAACGATAAAGATGAAGACAATAGTCCAAAAACCATAAATAATAAAAATCATGAAGCTTCGACTCAGAAACCCAGACAACTAGTAATTATACATATATATATATATATATATATACATATATATATATACATATATATATAAGAGAGAGAGAGTGTGTGTGGTGGGGAGACATCGGTTAAAAAAGTTGAGAATCAGAGAATTACTTTTACAAAGGGTTTGTTGCGCCAATCATTCACGTACGTTGGAAATCCACTTATTAACGTTTCCATGTCGTCAAAAGTTGTCGTTACATTTACTGGCTCAAAAGATACTTATTTTCTAATCTCATTGTGCAGTTTCTTTGTGTATTTTGCTCCTATTTGCCAATATTTATCACCTCTTGTATTGTTTAAAAATTATTAAAGATTATTTGGATTCAATGGGAATACATGATACCTCATAAGGGTTAATCATTTGTATTAAGAATAGTTCCTTTAAGCTAATTTCTTTACTAAGGATTATTATAATCAATTGCATGAAACCATATTATTGTGTATAAACAAATGACTATAATTAAATGGAAATAATCACTTTAAACCATTTAATTATTAGTATTAGATAAGAATCCCTGAAACTTTACAAATGCGTGTAAAGTATTTGAATTAGAAAAGAATACTCAATATCATGTAACTATGTGTAAAACTCTTAAGAAACAACACAAAATGTCTTCATGGAAGTACATAGAACGTGATTCCCTAAATACGGGGTAGAGAATAATCCTATATGGGTTAACATACAGTTAAAAATCAATCAATCAACCTGAACAAACCTAATGAAGGCAAATGTTTATTTTCATAGAATTAATGAGAGAGATTTCTTTCTAACTCGTAAAACATTTTCAATCAGATGTGTATGAGATAGAGAGAGAGAGAGAGAGAGAGAGAGAGAGTGTGTGTGTGTGTGTGTGTATGTGTGTGTGTGTGTGTATGCATGTCCATACATTTGAAACTTAAACTACAGAATTGATTGAACTAATATTTAGTACTGTCAAATTTTTTGTCTATTTTTTGTACGTGCGAAAATATTACTTAAACATAAAAAAATGCTATTTTTAATAAAAGTAAAAATATAAGATTTGAAATAATCATAAAAAAAACTGCGTTATTTACCAAACATTTTTGTCCTTTTCAACAACTCCATTACAACTTACACGATAGCAGAAGATAAGGGATTGATTGATTCTAAGAGCATGTCAATACTTTTAGGGTTATTTTATGCCTTGAGGTTAGAAACTCATGTTCATTGTATGTTCACAGTTTTTGCTTTTGTTTTTGTTTGTTTTGTTTTTTTTATTTTTTTTGTTGTTTTTTTGCTCATGGTCCTATCATAGATGGGTCTCTTACAGGTACTACCACCGCGAGTAAAAGAAGACTTCGAGTAATAGTATTGAGGGGACACTCCACATTCTCATAATCTCCAGAATTGAAGCCTCACCATAAAAAGTGTTTTAGTGTCATACTTGAGACACCTTTATTTTTCTTGGAGAGGACTCTTACCCCTCTCCAGAGATACAGTTTTTCTATTCTAGGCCCCACCGACAGAGTAGGCAGGATATAAAGAAACATTATATTTCATTAAGAGATTGCAAAACTTGTAAATGCCCCGCAGGTAATGCAGGTAAGGGATAACGGATGAGTGACCTATAAAATAAGGGTTATATCATCATCATCATCATCATGTCTCGCTGCCAGCAAGGATCTCTCTGACTCTCGCTTGCCTCTCTCGTACATAGCTCCCGGGAGGTCTTCCAGGCTAAATCCTGTCTCGGCACAGAGCTGTTGTATATAGGTTCTATATGTTCGTCCAAACTTAGCTCATCCATATGAAGGGGTGCACAGAAGAAAATCGCTTATGAGTTCGACCTTACTTCTCCTGCAGTGTCTCTCCTGTTTAGTTTGTCTAACTTGGATAGTTTTCGTGATGGGTCTAAGATGGTCGAACAGCTACTGTTTTGTGGGGTGTTGCTTCCAGGACTTGTCCAATACAGATCGCAGCATTCTTGTTTAATTGCCGTCAAGCTTTTTCTCCTTTCGTTTGTGTCCATGCCGTGCATCCATATAGCAGAATCGACACTAACGCAGCTTGGTAAAAACTGCGTTTTATTTCATCGGCCGGGTCTGACTTCCATATGACCGATTAACTATCATTAGCTGCCCATACCTTTGCTAGTCGCGTGTTGATGTCATTCTCGGCTGATGAGATGCTACATCTTAGGTAGGTGAGCTTGTCCACTAGTTTCAAAGGACCCTTCTTTAATCTGGAGATGTCACCTCTTTGATTAAAACACGTGTATTCTGTCTTGTCTGTGTTGACATGGAGCCCTATTTCACCTGCTGCTCCTCTCAGACTATGTAGCACGGATTCGACTTTGGCTATAAGCACTATGTCAACGGCGTAGTCCGCGTCCGTAATAGTTTATGAGGAGTATCTTCTACATCTCTCCTTTGCTTTTACACGCTTGAAACCGTTATCAAATACATTAAGATTTTAATTTAAATGAAAGATAAAGAATTCACTTTCATTAGTTTTCAAGTTCATTTTGAAATGAAACCTCACGTATATTTTAATTGAAATTCATTTTTTCTATAAAGGTTTCCCCGGACAAAAAAATCTCGCACTTGCATTTCAATACTTACAAAAAATTCCCAGAAGAAAAGTTCTTATTCTACTTAATCCTTCACTTGTAAATTTCGTAATACCTTCATTTTTCTTTTTTTAAAAATTGTAAACAGTAATATTTTATCTTGAATGATCTTCTATTTCTATTCAAATACCTTAATTTCCTTGCTAAATTTACTTCGGCTTCGTAAAACTCAGTCAAATTTTATTGGTCTTTATAGGCGATCGAAATGGGCATTAATAAAGGAAAATTGAATTGGTTGAGGTAATTGTTTTTCATATTCTGTGATATATTTTTTGCAGATTTTCTAAAGTTACCTATATAATATTTTTGCATTGTTGCAGGAATATGTAATGAACATAGTAAGTTAATGTCTGACAAAGGAACAAACTCATTCATAAATATACATTTACCCAACCCCTCTTTCACGGGCTAGATGTGATACAATGTCAATTTTTTAAGAGAAGAATAACTAGTTTTTAATCTGAAATTTATTTCTCCAAGACCGACTGCTATACAAAAGCTAAAAAATTATAGTCAGCCCTTCTATTTACCCATAAATGGGGGTTGGTAGAAATAGAACCATTCCTTTCCTAATAGCACTAGCAAAAAATTGAAAGACAACCAATTTTTTGACTTGTGTAATACGGAATTAATTCTTTTATTCAGAAGTGATTATTTTTCCTTTTATTTTGGCAACCAGACACAACATAGAAGGGTTTGTTTTTTTTTTATTAATAACCGGGTCGTTGGTCTAATGAGTAGAGTGTTTACCGATGGTCCGAGAGACCGAGGTTCAAGGTCAAGTCATACCACAGACTCAAAAATGGTACTTAATGCTGCCTTGCTTAACACTTAGTATTATAAGGTAAGGATCAAGGATAAAATGGAGCAATCAAGGTAATGGAGTTGCTAAAAACTAAAAACAGACAAATAACTATCAAAAGTATAAATCAATCGGGTCGTTGGTTAACTGTTAAATTTAAGATGGGTAGAATATCAAGATGAATTAAATATCCCAATTATTTTATCCATCTGAATGTTTTAGACGAGGCTTGATGTGTATTATATACATGCTCAGATAAACAAGAGACACCTAAGGAAGGACGGAGGATACTGTGGCCAAAATGTTGTGTTTCAATTTACCACAATAAAGCTGAGGACAATAGCGCGAAAAACCACAACCAAAATAGTCCAAATGATTTGTATTAAAATGAAACTAAATTGATTTCTTTATTTTGAATCAGTCTAGTTGCTTGAGATGGTTTGGAATCCATATATATATATTGTGTTCATCTTTTTTTTTTTTAAATATTCCCTTATTTTTTTGCAATTTAGTGTCTGCCTTCGTTATTTTGAAAAGATGTAATATTTTTTTAATTTTCTTGATCTTGATTTTATTGATAAGGCTTATTGTGGGTATTTTTGTTCCATCGCTGTTGCTATTACTTTGCCATTATTTGGTTGATTTTTGGTTTTAGGTCAGTGTATGATATTTCGAGTTTTTGTCGGGTACTATGCCGAGAGCACATATGGCTAGTAAATCAGATTTATGATTACCCTGAATTTATATATGGCTCAGGATCTGGCAGTATATCACCTTTTTCTTATGGCTCAGTGAGTTCTGAATATTTTGGAACTTAATGATTAGAAGGTTATCCATTTTTAAATTTTGCTTAGATGAAAGCACCGACAGTGAGTCTGATTGGATGATGAAGCGTTTTGAGTTGTTTGTCGAGATAATGTTGAATGTCAGTTCTGTTGCTTATGTTTCGGTGGTGATTATAAAAGCTTCTCTTGGAAATTACGTTTAGTATGTTTTATTCTAGATTACTGCTCCACATCTAGTTCTCTTGCTCTCTATGGGGCCATCTATATCAATGCGAGATTAGTTAGGGTATTTTTCTGGAAAGATGGAGACTTTCTCTTGATTGATAAAGTATAAAAATGTATTTCTAAGAAAAAAAATCAAACCGACCACGTGTGGCGCTTGATTCGGCCTGAGTGGAAAAGGGAGAAGTAATCCCAGACAATACGGAACCAAAAAGCTAACTACTCTTTTTGTCGAGAACTACTATTGGGACCCTCAGTACGAAATCGTGGACCAATTGTAAAGGCACGAGAAATAAGCCAGCAGAAGGGTTTCGTCACTCGCTTCCTGAATAGCTGATAAATATTTTAAACAGGCAAGAAACTTCCCAAGAAATAAAATCAATGAAAGTACGAATTTGGGGACCCAACTGAAAGCAGGAAAAAACAGTCAGTAGAAAGGTTCAGTCACTCGCTTCTTGAATAGGCGATAAGTTCAAACAGGCAAGAAGCTTCCCAAGAAATAAAAGTAGAATTAAACAAAAGTCGACCAGTGAAATTCTACCAAGTTAAACAAGTGTAAGAAAATTCAGCCGAGAATTCTGTGGAAAAAAACGTTAAAGAAGACTCGAAGTTAGATGGAAACTGAAACATTTCGTCAAAACTAAAAAGAAAAGAAAAATACTCAAATTCAAAGAACTTTGTTTCCCGGAAACTCGCTCATGTAAGTTTTCCGCAAATTGCACGAAAATTTGCAACGCTTTATCTTTTCTATCCCTTGTTTTCTTGTTTCTGTGTATAAAATTCTTTTCGAAAACTTATTGCCAATGTTATCTTTTAGAATCAGTATCCGAACTAGAAAGCTGCAGAACTTACCGTTTCAACTTACCGTTTAAAATCACACACTAAAAACATCACCCAGTTAAATATTAAACTTGGCTTTAGCGTCATTTCCTTTATATCAAAATGTTTGTCCTTTAAATTATTTTATGTCGCAAATTTTATTCCCTTTAAATTTCTTTATATTGCAAATGTTATCCTTTAATTTTTCTTTTAAAACATGCAGATGTTCTTTTTTATGAGTTTGGTTTGGTCGAAGATTACCCATATTTTTTAACAAAGCAGCGAGGAGAGCTTAGTACTATGGTGTCATGAAAACTTGCAAGATTTCTATAAGTTCCTGAATGTTTCATGTTGAAACCAAAAGTTTTTATTTTAGTTAATTTTTTGGTTAAACTGGGGTTGTTTTTTGGGGGTGGGTTAAAGAATGCATTCATGAACTAGATTTGTCGGTAGATATTTGATTTAGCATGTTCTGAAAGCACCAAGGGCGAGTCTTAATCCTTCTTTGTGAATTATGTTTTGGGAATTTTGATAGGATTCCCGGGCTGATCTGTATACAAAACAAGCATTGTCAATTTTTGAGTAGATTAGAATTCTGTATTATTTCATTTAGGTTTACTGATCAGCCCCTATTTTTAAGGGGCTTTGCAGTCATTTTCTTTTAAAAAAAGAAAGTGTACGATAAAGGGGATTTTTATATCGAAGATTATGCTAAGGAATTTTAAATAATCTATGACCGGTATTTCTGTTCCGTTCAGCACAAGTATAGGGTCGTTAAGCATTTTCCTTGATTAGCAAGAAAGCACGCCTGTAGTTTTATTTGGGAGATCCAGCAACAGTTTGTGATTGCCCATTCGTTGATTTCTTCATGTTTTGATGCAATTGACACTCTGCTATGCGTCTTCTTACGACCAGGGTTTCACTGGGACTGTGGTAGCTGGCACGTAACGAAAATAATAAAAAAAATATATATAATAGCGAGAATGCCCAAGGTTCGATAAAAAAAAAGGCGAACCATGAGAAGGGAATTTATCCAATCGAAGACTCTCGGTAAATCACAGCGGAATAAGCGGCAAGCATTCACAAAACAAACATAACACAATTTGAAGATTCAACAATAAAATTTATTACAAAATTTACAAGGTAATTCGGGGAAAATAAGATTAAAAAAGGTTTAAGAACAAAATGGGGTGGAAAAATAACGATACAATTTATATCTAAAATCCGAGATGAATCACAACTCAAATAGATTTGCAAGGTAGACACATAAAGGCAAAAGAAATATGAAACTCACTGAGGGTTTAGGGCTTGTTAATAATCTTATCGTCTTTCGTTTTTTTTCTTTTGTAAGAGACGATTCAGCTTGAATATAAGTAAGTGCCACGAAGAGTTGTCCGGCTTCTGTTATCTGTTTCTTGGTCACATTTCGGGTGGACTTGGACGAAGGCCTGAAGACTTCTGAATAGATGTTAACGCCTCGAAGTCAGGACTGCTACTGCAATTGTCACTTTGCGAGTGTGCCGAAAAAAAGGGTCTCTCACCGGTTCCTAGGGCTGGACACGTGGCTGGTAAGGTCACCCAAAGTTCACTCTAAGAGTTCAAGGCGAGCTGCGATGGGCAAATGGGGGAAACGGGTTGACCTACAAGTCCATTCCATACTGTCTTCTTTTTTTCTTTTTTTTTTCTTCTTTGTCCTCGTGAACTATCGAGAAAATCATGCATAAGGAGAAAGGATAGGCTTGGCGCCTTTTCTTCTCCACTTCTTTATTTTTCGTCTCAGAATAATAAGTACAAATAAAACATATCTGTAATATACATAAAAGATATATTTCTCCTTATTAATCTATTTTCTACCCCTCGTACCAGTCTGTATTTGCGTTTTGTGGTGATATAAAAGACGTCAATATATAGATAATCATCTATTCCAGGATATAGGCATTGGGAAATGTTGTTAATTTTTTGGTTGAAAAGAATAACCGACTGTATACTAACTTGAAAGATTCCCGCTTGTTGATTATGGAATTTCCTGTCCAAGAAGTAGTTCTTTATGAAATTGGGTAATCTACCAAGTTGTGTTGCTCTTTCATTATACTATATTTCCAAGTGGTCTTGTATGCTTTCTCTATGACCACATAGTAGAACTTTGGCTTCTGAAGCCACATTGAGAGTTGGTAAAAGTTTGTTGGATTGAATGTACCAAACCAATATTTTGTTGGCCATGCATTCCATGTTTTTTGAGAGGAAAATTGTTAGTGCTATTAAGCGGCAGTTTTCTATATTCGAGATGTTTTGTCTGGTCTGAGTAAGAGGTGATAGTTGATATTTTCCATGAGTCGGGAATTAAACATCTATCCAAATATCATTGAATGCAGTTAACAGGTATCCCAATAATTCTTAGTAGATATTCAAAGAATACGTAGTGGATTTCAGCTTGACCAACTGTTGTGTTGTCTAATTTTTTGATGATTTCAGTTAGTTCTGCTAATGTGAAAGGTCTGTTGAAGGCTTCGTAGTGATTAGATTTGAAGATAAAAGTCTTCATTTCTTTGCATCATGTTTGAAGTTTAGAAATTTTCAGTTTGCGTTTTTGGGAGAGGAATATGTTTAGATGGTCTAAGAGAGTATACCAATTAAATCTTTAGGAGATGCTGCTTCTTGATTGGGGGAGGGCTTTTTTTTTGCATGGCATTTGAGATGAGGTGGCTGGGTTTTCTGTGAGCTTTTTCAAGTTATTTTCTAGATCGTGTTTGTTTTCGTGGAGGAGTTAGTTTAATTTACATAATTTTGCCATATTTTCTTCTTAGCTACCTTTATGGTTTACCGTGCTTTTTCTCTGAAATTTATGAAGGAGTTTAAATTGGTTTTAGTTTGTTCATTGTTAAATTTGGGTAGTGCAGACTTTTATAGGCGGATTGTTATCCTGCAGTCTACATTTAACCAGAGTGTATTGTGTCTGTTTAAGAAAGAGATTTTTGAAATGGTTTCCTATGCGGTTACACTAGAGTTTCAGTGAAATGGTTTATTAGATATTTGCGGCTTGGGCCTTATTTGCAGAGGGTTTCAAATTCTTTTCTGTTTGGTTTGTTTATTTTTCAATGGCGGAATCTGGTATCATGAAAAGACTGTGGACTTTTGATTATTATATCATCAAAAACTGCCCACTTATGGTCAAAGTAGCTAGAGGGATCGCATAGTGATATGTCATTAGCTGAGTAAGAGCCTTCGAATGAATTGAAATAGGTTTTCGATTCATTTTTTAGGATGCCGTTTTATTGTTGTTGATTATTTTTTCAAGGTATTTGGCTTTTTTATTGGTTTTCTGGTACCTCCTATAGTATTGTGACTGTTAAAGTCACTGAGTAATATTTAGAGGTTTTTGGATTTCCTCTATTTATCTGATCAGTTTTGTTTCATTTATAGGGTCATATGATGTAATGAAAAATAGAACAAATTCGTATTGGTTTATGTAGTGATGATTTGACAGCCATCGGTTGGAGATCAGTATTAAGATTGATTTGGCATTGAAGTATGTTTTTCCTACTAAGGATCGATACGCTTCCAGGGGCTCAGTGTCAGTCTTTATTTATATGGGTATACTGTTGGTAGTCTCTAATGTTGAGTTGGTTTGTGTCTTAGAGGAATGTTTCTTGAAGGCAGATGAGTTTTGGATTATGGCACGTAATGAATTACATAATTGACTCTGATTCCTTGGCAATTCCACTGTATGAGAGTTGTATCATTTATGCTTGCTTTGGTTTTGTTTACTATGATGGAGGATTCGTCTTAAATCGTAAAGAACATTCAACTTTGGATAGTGTAGTTTTAGTTTTTGTTCTATTCTGGATTTCATGAATGGGCTTTTACGGAGATATCTATTTGCTAAGAAGGTGGGCGAATTGGATATCTATACGACTTCTCTTTTACCGTGTTTATTTTGATTGGATTATCGTGTCTCTCGATGGATATTTTTGAGGGAGTGACAGGAATATTTGTTGGTTAGAATCCTTTGCTTTATTCCAGCCGAGTGTTTCTCACTCAGAATTTGGGCAAGCCGCTCGGTTCCAGTTTTAATAGATTTTCCGCCAGGGATTTTTACCTTTCTGGTTCTTTGTTGATGTTGACTAGACTCGCTCACCGCGCTAAAGTTGAATAAACGTATTCCTTCATATATTGGAAGTATATCTTCCTTGTTCTAAGCAATGAGATATTTTTCTTGCATTTTATCTCCATTGGTTTTTTTTTCTCTTTTGTCTGTCACAAGATCTTAAGAAAGCGGTGGGGGTTGTTGACAGTGTGGGCATTTAGTTTCATTTAGGCAGACTTCCCCTGATTGATCTGCCACACTTTTCACATGTCTGACATCCTCTGCGAGATTCCCTTTGATGACAATACTTTTCACAACTTAAGAGTGCTGACATGGACAGTTACACCCTCTCGAGGGAATATCCGATTTTTACTTTCTTGGGTATTTTGGGTTGATTAAATGTCAGAATGTATGTATTGGTTTGAAATTTCCTCTCCACCCTATCTTACTTTTTGTAGTCGGTGACCCCTTGATTATCCAAGGTTGCTGGCATCTCTTCCACTGCAGATAAGAACAGCTCCTTATGATAAATAACTCATTACGAATAGTTTAATTTCTCATGTAGATAAGCCTTACATTTTCTTTTATGGAAAGTCTTCATTTGAGGAAGTTTTTTCAGCATGCTTCCAGCTGTCCACGTGATTAAGCAAATTGCGTTCCTGGTCATTTTGATATTTCTCGGGGTTGCTCTTGCTCAGACGACCTTTCTCGTTAAATGGGGGAGGATTTAGCTGCGCAGATCTTTTCCAAAGATTTACTGACAATCAATCTAGGGTAGTTTTCTGCCTTATTCTCCGAAACCGACGTAAAGAGATTTCTTTATGTTTTTCATTGAAAAAGCTATTGGAAATGGTTTTTTCACCTGTCTTGTGCTCCACAATTCACCACAAGAATTTGGAAATTTACGAAAGGGTAATACCATTCACCTTGGTTGAGACAGGGATACACTACCAGCATACTCGGGCTAGGTATAATACTTCGAGCCCTTGCCAAATTTAGGTTTTTCAGTAGACGTTACTTATTATAAGGTAATTTAGAAGTAGCCAAATACCGATTCTCTCAAAACAAATCATCCTCCACCACCCGCTTTAAGCACCCATAAGTTAAAAAATTGTTGGGTGTTGGCCACAAATGTAGATTGAAGAATATGGTCGGAACTAAACGTATTGGTGCCAGGGTGTATTGCGAACAGATGATTGATTTGATCGAGCCGGTACAACTACCTGTCATACCCTGTAAAGGCCAAAGGGGTATGCTGCAAGTCACTTGACCACTCAGTTACCAGGTCAAAGACTGTTCAACTTCCAAGATAATGCATCACAAGTGGCCACACACTGCCAACAACGTTAATTGGGGGTCTTATCCTTCTGCAGAGGTGCAGTCCGCGTATTCTACAGCCCCATTCTACAAAGCGCCTTTTTATTTTGGTGTTCTAGAGATGATTAAGATATCCAAGAAGACGAGTTCATTTTTGTTCGCTTCTATGAGTGTCTATTGCGAAATTTTTCTAGGATAATTTTAAGCTTTAAATTTGTGTTGTAATTTACTAAGCTTTTTGCTTAGATGTAGAACAAGGCCGAATGAAGGAGGCACCAAAAGAGACTCGAACTCACTCGTGTAGATTTACTAGTGTAGCTTGCTAGCTGTTACACCACCGGGATGCCCTTAGATCAATTTTATTTTTTGTCCAGGATATGAAACGGTCATCAAATCATATTTCCTAATTCTCTCAGATGTAATTCCCACACTCTTTATTGAACATTGATGGTAACCGAGTGTGTAGATTTTTCTTCCCAAAATCCCAAAACCACCTCAGCATATGTTGGGGATACCTTCTTTAGCGATTGTTTTTATTTGATTTGTTGAAAATCATTATTAAAATTGAAACGATAATTTTCTAGGTCTATTTTCTGACTCTGAATTATGAATTCTTTCAAATCTATTTTTACTGGAAAAAAATGTTAAAACTGCCACAAAGCACGGTACGTATCCGAAGAGGAGACACTAAGTCAAAAAACGTAACGAACGGAGATGTGGAACCTGCAACGTCCATCATACGCCATATTAGAGCATTTTGGAACATGTATATCGTGACTTTTGGCAACATGTAGTTTACAGCTCTTTGCAACAGGTGTAACGGGGCATTTTGCAATATGTGGAATGGGACTCTTTGCTGCATGTGGCTTGGGGCTCTTTGGTACTTGTGAGGTTTTATTCTTACATTTTGTCTTATTTTTTCTGTTTCGTACAGTGTGCTTATTTCTATTTGGGGTTTATCTAATTCTCAGAAATTATCTTCTTCTAATTCTAATTATCTTCTTCTAATTCTCAGAAATTATCTTCTTCTTTCATTCTGAAAGAAGAAGATAAAGTTTGAAAAGCTATAAAAGTTGACACTTTCCCCAAGATACATGTCCTCATCCGGCCTCCCTGTGAAAACAATGATCTCGTCAGCCTATAATAAAATCAAACTAAACCTCCAAACTTGGAAAATTAGTCACCAGATTTAATCTGTGCTTAAAGATTAAATATTTCCGTTTGGAGAAAGCCAACCAAAAACTGAAATGTTTTATAGCATATTAAACATTGTAGGTTATTTAATGCCAAATCCATTTTAAACAAATAATCAGTTCTATTCCAAACAATTCAGTTTAGCATGAGTATACAGTCTAATGCTCAAAAACATTTCTATTTCAGGTTATTCATCTTAGTCAAACAGTTCTAATCCTGCCAATTTAGTTTAATATAAGCATAGATTTTTTTTTACTCGCAATTAAATCGCAAAACATTTCTACAATAGATTATTTAGTTTGGCGTAAGTACAGCTTCAAAGTCAAAAACAGTTCCATTTCAAACAAATCAGTTTAGCATAAGTATGCTGTTTAAATGTAAGTACACAGTTTGATTATCAAACATATTTTTTCAAGCAATTCAGTTAAGTCAAACACTTCAAATTCAAACAATTCAGTTTAGCATAAATATTCAGTTTAGTACTTTTTAACCCAGAGATAGGGCCCTATCAAATGCTACCAGTCCGGGCCAGAGTGGACCTAGGATTAATGGCAATGAAGAGGTGCTCCGCATTCCCCAAACTCCCAGCATCATGGGAACCTCACCATCAGATTGTTTTGTGTCATATCCAGGACAACAAGTGATACAAGTATTGCTAATACATAACAATTTTGTAAGAATTAAGCGTTTATTGTTTATACTGTTGTTATGCTGTAACGTTTGTTTTTAAATTTGATTCAAGAAATAGCAACAGTAGTTCAATACATTTGCATATATTAGTACTGGATTCGAAATAAATCTTATTTTTATTTCTGACGTGTAGAGCTTCAAGAATCTGAAATCCTTGCTAATTTATTGCTCTAATATATAGTTACGATATCAAAAATGTTCTTGCTTCATTTTCAGTCTTATGTTGGTTTTCTTCAAGCACAAATGTTTTAGCACAGATTAAATCTGGTGACTAATTTTCCAATTTGGGGGATTTAGTTTTTTTATTGTTTAATTAATATCTAGTGTATTTCAGACATTCACGTACATTTGTATTGGATTCGAAATTAATTTCATATTTATTTCTGATGTGTAGAGCTTCAATAATCTGTAATCCTTGCTATTTTATTGGTCTCACACACACACACACACACACACACACATATATATATATATATATATATGTGTGTGTGTGTGTGTGTGTGTGTGTGTGTGTGATATTAAAAATGTTCATGCTAAATTTTCAGTCTTCTATTGGCTTTCTTCAAAAAGAAATGTTGAAGCACAGATTAAATCTGGTGATTATTTTTTCCAATTTTGGGGATTGACTCTCATGTTTTGTTCATTTTATATATAGGGTATTTCAGGAAATGATATAATTCCGTAATTTCATGGGTTGACCAATTCTCGTTCAAATGATCTCAAATTTTAACAGCATGTGGAGAAACAACAGAAAATTCTAAATTAAACAGTAATATCTAATTTCTTTCCTTATGCAGTGTAGAAATGACTTAACTTCAGAAAGAAAAAGCGTTCAAGAATCGAACACAGAATTTTAGGTGTTTCTACACAGATCATCCGAATGAGAATTGGTCAAGTTTTTAAAATACGAAATAATATCATTTTTTCTGAAACACCCAGTATATTTCAATTTCTATCAATTTTTCAATCTCTCTTTCTCCCACTCCCCTCTCTCTTTCTCTCTCTCTCCCTCTCTTTCCCGCTTTTTCAATGTGTGTGTGTGTTTAGAGTATACATATACGTTTTCCTAATCGCTTTCTCTTTTCTTATCTCTCAATTTTTATCTGACTCTTTCTTTCCATATATATATATATATATATAAAAGAGTCAAATAGAAATTGAGAGACAAGGAGAGAGAAAGTGATTAGGAAAATGTATGTGGGAGAGGTCGAGAGATATAATTTCTATGCAATGTGAATCTATTACCTGACTGAAATTATTCTGAGAGAGAAAGACAGATTAAACTTGAATCGATAAGATATTTTTCTTTTTCTACGAAGAAATTTAGAATTTTCGTTGATTTTCACAAAGGAAGAAAGTTCTAGTACCTATGTCAAGTTAACCTGTGAGTGCATTTCTCTAGGAAAACATCTAACTTTAAATAAATTCTTCAAAGTGAATTTTAAATGATGGTCTTAGGTCCAGTCTTTGGAATTCGAATAAGCGAGCTAAATGTAGATGCAGTGAGCAATCAGACATATAATAAGTGGATAAAGTAATCATGCCTATATTAAAGCATACGATACACACACACACACACATATATATATATATATATATATATATATATATATATATATATATATATATATATATATATATATATATAGGAATGTATGTAAGTATGTAAATAATGAAAAAGAATCCGACTGTATGGAGAAAAATTAAAAAACAAAGTGATCCAAAGTGAAGAATTTATTGTGAAAGAAATTCGACGCCATAACATTTCGGTTTTAATAAATCTTCATCAAGACTTAAGAAAAGATGATATGAAGAACTGTTAGATCAACGGTGGATGTTTAAAGAAATGCAAAAACAAAGGAGGACATCATATATATATATATATATATATATATATATATATATATATATATATATATATATGTATATATATATATATATATATATATATATATATATATATATATATATGTAGTGTTCACCAATGGTCTGGTCGACCGTGGTTCAATCCCAGGTCGAGTCATACCAAAAACTCAAAATAAAAGTATTTGATACCGCCTTGCTTAACACACTTAAAGGTATGGATTAAAGGTAAAGTGGAGTATTCTGAGGAATGGCGCTCAGCCCTCCCCTACTTCTCGGTGTTGTAGCTATTGAAAAGGGAGTTTTTGGGTCACCCTCGTCTAAGGTCCCCAAATTTACTTTATTTACATACAAAAGTGAGATTCAGTTATTACATTCAGGTTCTTTGTTCTTGCCAAGTTATATGTACACATTTATATATATATATATGTGTGTGTGTACGTGCACGAGCACATTTACATATATATTTATTTGGTATTACTGAACAAAGGATGGGGACATACACACATATATATATATATAATTATGTGATTACAAGTGATTTTATAAAAGTATATATATATATATATATAGAGAGAGAGAGAGAGACAAAGAGAGAGGGAAGCACATTGCTCAGATATGACTATTTCTCTGTATCTATTAGGCAATCGCGATTATTTGATTCTTTTCTGAGTTATGCTTTGTCAGCATGAACAGAGTCTCATCAACTAAAATCGAAGAAATCTCTTTCATTTTTTGATCAGTTTCAACTCAACAATTTCTTTCTTTTTAACTGCTCACCAGAAAAAAAAAATATCGTGATTTCTGGAATAATTTCAAGCAATTTTCATGGATTAGTTTTCAATCGTTTCTTCGACTCTGCACATTAACTTGCCATTGTCTTTTTCTTTTGTTTTCAGACAAAATCCTCCATTGAAATTTAGCTTAATATTCTACATTTCTTTTTTTCTCGACTTAGATTTCTTAGATTTTGGTGATCTATTTTCCGAAAACTATGTCTCATTACCTCATAGTATGTGTGCACATCTTTTACTTATATGTGCACATCTTTTACTTTCTTTTTATATGAAGCACCGTCGATTATTTTTAATTTTGACTTCGAATTTCTTTTGTTTTTTAAATTTTTTATTATTATTATTTTTTTTTTTTTTTAGAATTGCTGAAACTCGAACGCTAATCCCCTTTTTGCTTCGAGGAAACTACCAGGTTTAGCATTTATGAAACAATACCTCTTGACTGAAACATAATTCGTTTATTATTGACTCTCGATATCTTAGGATATATCATTCTTTTTACTCTTTTTCCTCTCTTATCTGTTTTTATTTTTGATAACATATTTTTTGGAAAATGCTGTCCAATTTTTAAATAGACATTTATTGCCGAATTAATTTATTCAAACATTGTTTTAATCAGTCAAAATATGATTCCTGAACATCAATACATTTAAACCTAAATAAAGAAACTTTCAGAGTTTTCATGTCAAGAATTCTTTGAATGCAGTTTTTACTTCACCTTTTGAAAGAAATGTTTTTTGACGTAAAATAAAATTAAAGGGTGATTGACAGATCAGAAAAATATGGCGAATGTGGCAAAGACTCATGTGCAAAATCAGTGAGCTTCTGCTGTGTATTCCGGGCAATGTGTGGCCAAGTTGTTGTTTTTTTTCTTTTTATCTTTGTTTTTTTATGAATCAAAGTTAGGACTAAGTATAAAAAAAAAACGCACCACTTTTTCCATGTTCCTGATTATGGGAAAATAACCCACAGAATCAAAATTGGAAAAAATTGATTGAAAATAAACAAAGAGGACACTTTACTTATTAGGAATATGATTTTTTTCATACAACTACTATTAAAATAAATGTTGGAGAAAACTATAGATATTTTATTGGCCTAATGAGTAGAATGTTCGACAATGATCCGAGAGATTAAGTTTCAATCCCAAGTCGAGTCATAACAAAGACTTAAATAAGTGCTTGATACCGACTTATCTAACACTCAGCATTATAAGGCAAGGATTAAGGGTAAAGTGGAGAAATCAAGGGAATGGAGTAGTGCCCTCCCCTACACCGTGTTGTAGCTATTGAAAAAGTGGCCTTCGGGTCACTCTCAATTAAGGTCTCCAGCTTTACTTACACTAAAATTAGACTATTTTCCGAACAATTCAACATTATCAATGCATGTTTTGATTCGTGTTTTTTCTTATTTTTAATTGCTTTTATTGATTGTTTTCTAGTATCTCTCTAACTCGGTTGTTCTGAATAACATTCCTAATGAGTTGTGATGAAATTAATCCACCAAAAAATAAATGAGGAAAGAAAATATCTGGTGCAAACGAGACACGTGGCTTGTGTTTGTTATAGATACTGGCAAAAATATCCGTCCTCTCGTTTTTAATGTAATTGAATATTAGAAAGATTAACGAAACGAAGATTGTCTATAAAATTTTAATAGCTTTTATTTTATTCTAACTGATTTCTATATAAGATTATACATCAAATTTCTTTTAATACGTTTGAGAATAAAAATAATACTAGAGACCAATCACATCGAGTAATTGTTATTTTTAAACCCGAATTTGTTAAAATCAGTACGAAAATTATCTACACCATATCAATATAAAGCTTTACTTTTTTTAGTGATATTTAATATATTTCCATTCAGACTCTTTTTCGTATGTTTTTATAGGGATAGGTAATTTTTTATTATGTTTTATTAATTCACCAAATAATAAAACAAGCATACAAAGATTTATCTTAGAATATTATTTTATACTTCGAATCCCTACAATTATATTCCAGACATCCCTTACAATTTACATCAATGTAGGTTGTAAATGTATATATAAGAGAGAAAGAGTATAAATATATGCATACATATATATATATATATATATATATATATATATATATATATATATGTGCGTGTGTGTGTGTGCGCGCGCGCGTGCACCACTTTACATAATTTGTATTGATGCCATTATCGATAAGTGGATGAGTTCATGAATGAATAAATGTTTTTACTAAATTATGATTATTAGTGATCACACACACACACATATATATATATATATATATATATATATATATATATATATATATATATATATATATATATATATATATATATGAGAGACAGGGAGAGAAAGTACATTCGATTGAATTCCTTCTAAGTTATGCTTTGTCTGCTTTCACAGATTCTTAACAAAAAGTGAAATCTCTTCCATTTTTCATCAGTTTCAACGTAATAACTTATTTCATTTAACTGCTCATAAGAACAATCGACCGTGGCTTATAGAATAATCCTATGCAACCCTTTAATTCTTATATATATATATATATATATATATATATATATATATATATATATATATATATAACACGCCTCGAAAATTTTAAACGCATTAATAATGGCTAACTGGTGATCCGGGGCTTAAGTGAAGCAAAGGCCTGGTGGGTGTTATTGAGTTGATCACCTGATCCAAGTGGGTATATCCACCCAGGCAATACCTACTTGGTCGGTGAAGTTGTCACTTGGCGTCTGAGGCTTGCTAAAGACATATGCCGTGAATTGAGCGTTTTTCTTTCTTTGTGATGGCCACACATGAATCTAAAAAAAATATCAAAATTACCTCATGACAAATCTAACGGGGTGGATGGCCGGTTAAATCCCCTTTAATAATGTGGACTATTCCGAGGCAGATATAATTCAGGTAGACTTTAAAGAGACGTCATTGATAAATAAGGTTTGACTCAATAATCAGTTAATAACGATTATGAATATAAAGTAAATAACAAAGGGAAATTTAATGTCGAGGTGACGTATTTTTGCTTACATACGCAGATATAATTTACATCATAATAAAATTTCCTAAGCATTAGTAATCTGTATGTAAACAAATCAGTTATGATGCTGTGATCGTATCAACATACCATAGATGTGAACAAAAGATTTTAAAAAACAGCTAAATCTTTCTTTTTATTTCAGTTCATGTGGCAGCAACTATCCCAAAAAGAAAATTTTTCGTACCTCTAAAGCTCGTTCCATTTGCTAGTCTGACATAAGAAGGAATCGTGATATTTTTCTAATTAAAACGAGTAACAAAACTTTTGATTTTTAAAATAAGTTTTTATCATGATATTATTCCATTTACCAATCTCAGATCTAAGCCTTACTTAAAAATACTGTAAACAAAGACTGTCGATTGCTTTTAAAAGTCCTTGAAATGAGATAAGGTTAAACAACAAACGACTGATTATTAAATGACAGTTAAAACATTCATCATCATCATCATCATGTCGTGCCACTAGCACGGATATCCCTGACCCTCTCTCGCCACTTCTCCCTAACATTCATCGTTTCTGGCAGGTCTTCAGGGCTACATCCCGTATCCTCACATAGCTGCTGTATGTATGCTCGAGCTGGTCGTCCTGCTTTTGCTTGGCCATATGCGGGGGCCCATAGGAGTATATCACTGATGAATTCGTCCTTGCTTCTCCAGCAGTGTCCTGTGTGTATGGTTCGTCTAACTTGTATAATTTTCGTGATGGGAGGCAGGAGGCTGTATAGTTGGTGTCTTGCGGGGTGTTGCAACCAGGACTTGTTCAATATTGCTCTCAAGATTCTTGTGTAATTGCCGTCTAGCTTCTTCTTCAGCCGTTTAGCTAGCGTCCAAGTAGTGCATCCATATAGCAGTATCGATACGACCGCTGCCTGGAAGAAACTGCGTTTAATTTTATCGGTCAGGTCTGATTTCCACATGATCGAGAGCCTATTGATAGCTGTCCATGCTTTCGTTAGTCGTGTGTCGATGTCTTTTTCGGTTGATGAGACGCTGCTTCCTAGGTAGGTGAATTTATCAACTAGTTTCAGAGAGGTTCTGTCTAGTGTGGAAATGTCGCCTGTTTGGTTGTAACACACATATTCAGATTTGTGTGCATGGAGGCTAATGCCTGTGGCGGCTCGTTCCAAACTATGCAGCAGTATTTCGGTTAAAATACTAAAAACACAAATTTTTGAACGGCAAAAGTGTTGTTAATTTATCTATTTATTTATTTATTTATTTATTTATTTTTTGGTTGTACTATCAGTTTTGCAGTCGAAATAGGATTACAAGAGCTACATAGTATACGTTAAATAACCAATCAGTACATAAAAAACTTACCCATTTTTAGTATTGTTTCAAATTTTTATTATTGTTTCAAATTTTGGAAAGTATTCAAATAATTTTTATTATTGTTTCAAATTTTGGAAAGTATTCAAATAATTCTTTTTTTTATTTTCATCGGAATGTATCAGCAAAGTTGGTGATTAATTTATAACATTGCAGTAACATTTATATATATATATATATATATATATATATATATATTTCAGTAAATAATAAAAACATATTTTGTCAATATAATTTCCTTAAGATCCTTCAAAGTTTCCTGGTATATATCTTGGTTTCAGATTGTTATTCGTGGATGAATTTACCAAAACTGTCCCGAGCACATTCAGTCCTTTCATAGGCCATCATCAACAGTTGTATGCATGCACAAAGAGATATTTTTTTTAAGTTTTTGAAAAGTTTTGTTAGGCTTTTTTTTATAACATTACAAAATTATGTAAATGCTGAGTTGGATAAAATGAGATGCTGATGAATTTAAAAGACAGAACACTATCAACGGAAATAGAAAATTATCAAGGAATAAAGAATACTTTAAAAAATATTAAATTCATCCACTTATTCCAACCTGAAACCAAGATTAGGAAACTTAAAAGGATCTTAATAAAATTATATTGATAAAATGTGTCTTTATTATTTAATCCAACATGCTTAAATGAAAGACTGCTCTACAACTACACAAACACACACAGAGGTATATATATATATATATATATATTATACATATATATATATATATATATATATATATATATATATGTGTGTGTGTGTGTGTGTGTGTGTGTGTGGAGAGACTTAGAGAAAGAGAGAGGGAGATAGAGAGAGAGATAGAGAAATAGGAAACGAGATGAATCTAACTAGTTAATAATAATGTGCTTAATGTTCCATTAGTGAAACAGAGTCGGTATTAAACGTTAAACATTAAATTGAGAAATACGCAAATGGAATAAAATATCAGATGTCATTACTAAAAAGTCTATTTCATAATAGCTAGACTTGAACATTCAGAGATAGATAAAGTTATGTATCTTTTTGTGCGTATTTATTTACTTAATTCAGACGAATTACGCCCACCAATAAACGCGATGGACCTGCTTAATATAGTTTTTTTTCGCATCCACCAAATGAGGCATTATTATCAGAACGCGCTGAACATGAAATGAATAAGCCATGACGATGAAGTCTAAAAGCAGTGGTCATATCTATGTATCAATCTCTTGATCTTTGTTCCTTGTCATTTTTCTCTTTTTGGATTCAGAGACTAATTTGCAACAAGTCGTCTCCTTTAGCCCAGGTTGAAAAGGATTGCCTTAAATGTGGGATTAGATTTCCGATTTTAAATCAAATAGTAATTTTTCTGATCATATTTACGCATTCGTTTATAAATAATCTTAAAACAAAAGTGACTGATATATATACATATATATGTGTGTGTGTGTGTGTGTGTGTGTGTGTGTGTGTGTGTGTGTATACAATTGATTTACCATTTGATAATTTTGTAGGAATATAAATATATACACAGACACACACACACACAGACACATATATATATATATATATATATATATATATATATATATATATATATATATATGTACATAAATAACCTCATGGTTTGAGAGCATGAATATTTTGGAGATAGATATGAACCGTATTTAGGCTTGTAACAGTCAATATTCAGTGAAGTAAAAACCTAAATTTGAAATTTTACATATAAATAGAAGCATATATATATATATATATATATATATATATATATATATATATATATATATATATATATATATATATATTATCCAACGACAAATCAGCCGATGATGGGAACGATTCTATTTTCGAATTTTCTTTCAACACTATCCATGTTGTTCAAAATCCATAGGAGAGCTCACTGTAAAATTACAGTAAACTTAAGTACAAAACAAATACTTTCATATAAAAGAAAAACTTATATTCATTCATTAAATTTTTTCTTTTATATATATATATATATATATATATATATATATATATATATATATATTCATCTCGATCAATATATAGGTGGATGTATATATATATATATATATATAGACACGTACACATATAGTCACATATATATGTATGAGTTGTGTGTGAGTGTCATGTTGTTAACACGGAATACTTTGACTCTCTTACTTTCTCTTTCACAACCTCTCTCAATCATACATTGCTCTTAATATGTCCTCTTGACTTCATCCAGAATCTGCACCGAGATTCTGTGAGTCTTTGCTGCATTGCAACTAAAATGCATCTATAAGAATAAGAAGACAAT
Source organism: Sepioteuthis lessoniana (assembly GCA_963585895.1). NCBI lineage: Eukaryota > Metazoa > Mollusca > Cephalopoda > Myopsida > Loliginidae > Sepioteuthis > Sepioteuthis lessoniana. The sequence continues at coordinate 105,565,411 of OY757906.1, read as the reverse complement.
ATGATCCAAAAAAAAACCACCCATCATTGATTAACGAATATTTGCCATGGGACCAGAAAACATAACAAATCCCAGAATTTCATACGTATCAACCCCCTGTATAATATGGACATGAAGGAAGATGTCGAAAAAATATTTCCTAAACTGTTCAGAAAGCGTTTAAAACCATAATTCAAAAATCTTAAACGACTAAATGAAAATTTAGATTCACTATATAATAGTAAGAAACTTGAAAGATGCCCTTCCTTCCATTTGCAAAAAAATGGAGATACAAAGCTGTCGTGACTGATCTTGAAAGTAGGAATGGTCTCTAACAAGTAAACAGGAAATCCGGATACATGATGCAATATATAAGGACCTTGAAAGATGTCATTTCAAAGGATAGCCTCGCAAATAAACGTTATAAACTAGGTGATGGTGATTGTTCTTTAAAATGATGATAGAGGTAAAATGTTCTATGCCGGAGCCTCTGAATTCGAATAGAAAAATGTTCCGGGATCATAAAACGAGCTTGGAAAATAGATTGTATTGCAATGACTCCTTTCTGGCAAGACATTTATGACTTTTCAGGTAGTTACTCAATTATCAATAGGTAAATGATTAAAAAAGCACCAGTAAATGACAATGGTGATAAAGGGTTGCAAGTAATGCATCCAAGTAAAATTTTGTGTCTGGGAGTAGCCGGATGCCAGTAAATTACTCAATCAGAAAAGACAGCTCCTACCAAAACGTCGATAATTAAATGCACACACACACACACACACACACACACTCACACACACACACCGCACACATACACACGTGATTTCTTCCTCGCTGTGGCTGCGTCAGTACTACTGTATGGATGCAGCAGATGGGCGCTAATAAATCGCACCGATGGAAATTATACAAAAATGCTACGAACTATCTTGAAAAAATCCTGGAAACAATACCCTACGAAACAACAGCTGTACAGCCACTTACCTCCCATCTCAAAAAACTATCCAAGTCGTACCAAGAAGACATGAGGGAAAATGCTTAAGAATCAAGAACAAACTCATAAGTGATGTTCTTCTATGGACGCTGATACATGGACCTGCCAGCGTTGGCCGACATACAAGAACTTATTTACATCAGTTCTATGCAGATACAGCACAAGTACAAAGCATCGAAGTTAAAACAGAATTTGATACGGTAAAAAGTCGAATATAAAAATTAGAAAATCATAAATAACTGCTTACAATAAATAGTTTCATAAATCGCAAGGAATCGACTCGAAAATGGTTACTAAATAAGCAATCCAAGAAATACTTCAAAGTGGGAAATACAGGAATAAAACATGAAAAGCTAAAGCGAGAAGGTGAACATTGCGAGGAGGAAAGCAAGTGGGGTTAGCAAAGGAACTGGGAGTTGGAACGAAAAAGGGTAATAGAAATAAAGGAAATATATTATTATTGAGTTCACATTTTAAGACTCTTGTTGGAGCCAAATGAAACAGCAGAAACTTGTATCTCTGTTTACACTTTGCTCTTATTTTGTTTCTTTTATATAAGATATGTACATTAGCTTTAACCGCTCAAAACTTGAAGCCTGTTTTCTAGACGCAGATAGTATTAATTTATCTTATCTCCATTGACCAGGTACAGGCAACCTTTTCCAAGAGTCAAACCTCATGAGACATGATTTCTCATCTGCAGGGATGGGGTCAAACTATAAAAATAATTCAAGGTAATTTTCGATGAAGTTATCTCTAACATTTTATGTACAGAAGATCTTAGGAATAGAGAAAGTTGATTTTCTTCTCCTCGGTGACAAAATATTGCTTATAATAAAAACTGAAGTTCGACGAGCCAATTAGAAAACCATGCAGGTTACATGTGCACGATTTTCTCACTTTTACTTAGGCATAAGCGCCCGTGGTGTAATGGTTATCGGCGTAGGAAATGGACACGGCGATACGAGTTCAAATCCTGGACGAGACTGATTGCATTTCACATAGCACTAATACCCTTGGGAAAGGTATGAATCCAATTATTCTCCCTCCAGCTATGGGTAAATAGTAGGGCAGACTAGGTTCTTCAGCCTTGGTGAGGCAACTAGTCTAGGAGAAGGAAAATCTGACTTCAAACCTGTTAAACTCCGCCTAAAAATTGACCTTGTGTCATATCCTACCCGACCTGAGGGTTTGGGTAAATGTGATATGCTGGTCATCTTTCAAAAATATCTTAACCATGCCGTATTGTTTTATAGCATTTTTTCATTGATTTTATTTAAATTCTTACGTGTACCATCTGGTCATTATAGGGATTTCTGTTGTCTCATAGAAACTTTTCTTCACCAACTACAACAACGGAAATCTTGTATGTATTTACCTCACGAATAGGCAGGATGAGACACAAGGTCAAATTTAATCGAAGTGAAGCTTGTTTAATTTTATAGTTTTTCTTCTAGTCAACAAGTTTCCGTACAAAGACTAAAGAACATAATCTCCCACACTATTTACCATAGAGGAGGGGAGAAGAGATGTATTCATAACTTTCTCAAGGGTGTTAGCACGAATTGAAATAAAAACAGCCCCATCCGAGCTTAAACTTGACATTTTCTACAATGATAACTGTTACACCACCAGCGCCTCCGGAAACGTTCTACACATTTATCGTAAACAGGTAACATTTAATGGACGTCCATTCTAAGAGCAACATTTGTTTATATATATACGCAGAAAAGATATATGCATATGAAGAAAGTGAAAAAGTAATAATGGTAGATATCAAGTGAGAAAAATATGACAAGATTTGAATGGATAAGAAATTAAAATGACCGTGATAGATAGATAGAAAGATAGATAGATAGATAAAAACAGGGTAAGTTATGTATTTGTATAAATGAATTCGCAACTTCCCTCAAATAACATGTCATATTAAATTTGGATATACATTATAAGTTAATAAACCCGTTAGTTTTCGTGAAAATTTACATGCACATTTTGAAAAATAATTGATTAAAATTTAGCTCGTCTTTACTTTCAGGTGAGAAATGATTAAAGAATTACGTTACGTCCAAAAAGGTGAAAAAGTGTGTTCCTTTCAAGAACATCACAATCTGAAAGATTTGTTGATCTTTTCTTTGTCTCATTATTTTCTATATTAAATGTAGATATGAATATATAAAATTAGCCAGTAGCTTTCATCTTGAATTGAAGAGCTTCGTGATAATTTGCTTCTAATTCAATGCATGTATTCAAACTGACATTATTCTATTAATTTATAATCCGATAAATAAAAATTTATTAATTGAATCTTATCCTTTGTGTAACAGTTATATCAATCTCCCTTTCTCTCTCTCTCTCTCTCACTCTCTCTCTCTCTCTCTCTATATATATATATATATATATATATATATATATATAACGTTGAAGAAAAGTGATATGAAAAATAAGAATATTACTTTTATGCAGTTTATTATTTGATTTTTCCCAGTTAGTTTTGAATTATGTCATCTTCAAAAAAAAAAAAGGTTTACGAAAAAAAAAAAGGCTTTTTTAAGGTTATAATTTACTAACCAACATAGAGATGATGCAATACTCGATTAAATTTGACCCAGAAATGTCAACGCATTCAATCTCATTTTAAACGATCTTATACATATTTACAATAATAGATAATTACAAACAACGTTACACACAAAATCTACAAACAAAAACAACCATCTCCATTAAATTTTCCCCTAAACATCTTAAAGACAGACTTCCCTACTTAAAAGCGAGCAGCCTAAGAAGAATCTGCTCAGAAGACAACGAATTTAAAAAGACAAAGAGATAAACTTAAACAACACTCCCAATTACGGGTATATCCATCTAGGCGAATCAAAAAACAGGTAACCAAAGCTATTTCCTCCTCAAGACAAGACACTCGACAAATAAAACCGAAAGTGAAGATGAATTGTATCCCTTTCATAACTTTCCCAGACGGTTGGGGGTGTAGAATACACCGACTGCTTCTCTGCAGAGGGGTAAGACACTCCCCCAACAAGTGTCCTGGATATGACACTAAATTATCTCATGATGAGGTTTCAGTATTGCTGGAGCTTTGGGGAGTATGGAGTACCCCTTCATTCCCATCGCTCTCAGGTCTACACTGGACCGGAGTGGTAGCACCAGATAGGGCCCTATCTATGGGTCAAATAGAAGTAAACTGTGTAATTATGCTAAATTGAATTGCTTGAAATAGAACTATTTTTGACATTTAATTGTGTGTAAAGAAAAATTATAGTTATACACTAAACTGAATTATTTTAATTAAAACTGTTTGACTAAACTGAATAGGTTGCAATAGAAATGTTTTTGACAATTGAACTGTGTACTTATGCTTAACTGAATGATTTGAAATAAAACCGTTTATATGTTTAAAATGGTTTTGGCATTAATAATCTACAATGGTTGATGTGTCGTAAAACCAAACAAAACCAAATCAAACCCTTTCATAACATTCAAACACTCTATGCCATCATTAGCTCAGGTAATCAAGAACCATTCAGACATTTTTGGAGTAAACCCCTGCTTAAAAATATTTTCAAGAACTAAAATTACTAACCTATCGTCAACCAAATGACCGCAGATGAAATACAGGTAGTACCAATTTACGAAACAATTAAGTAATCCATAAGAAACCCACAATAAAATCCACTAAATTTTACCAACCAAAGGATATTGAGAACAATGTTGAAGACACTTCAAATCAACTCATTCAATTATTTCACAACCAACATTACTTGAAAATTTACCAATAATCAAATTGCAAGGGAAAAAAAACTAATTTATTTACTGGAATGCACATACTTGCCAAAAACAATATGTCAATAAGTAAGAATGATCGTTTTATTTTAGACGAAATAATTGCAGACACAGGATCAAATTTAGGGATAAGAATAGGATCAAATATATGCCAAAGAGTTGTTCAAATAATCAAAGATCACGACTTTGACAGAGATGGAAATGCACAATCAAATAAAGAATCGAAAAAGATAAAAACATGCGAACAATAATTAAAAAAAAACAACCAAAACAATGTGTTATTTGGATTTAATACGAAACTTAATCACGAATGAATGAAAATATGATTACCACTAACACTTACGCAAACACACACACACACACACAAACACAAGCATATATATATATATATATATATATATATATATATATATATATATATATATACGAGGATCATTAAATAAGTTTCCAGACTTTTTTCGTATGGCCACTTTTATTGATAGTACACACATGAAGTTCTTGTCCCCTTTGAAATAATCTCCTCCGGCTACAATGCACTTGTAGTACCGTTCCAACAACTTCTGTAAGGTCCCATGGAAGTCCTCTTGTGTCATCGTGTCAATGACCTTTTCACACCCTCTTTCATCTCCTCAATTGTCTCATAACGACAGCCTCTGAGCTTTGGGAATAACCAAAAGTCACAGGAAGCAAGGTCTGAACTATAGGGAGGCTGAGGAACTGTCTTGATACCTATCTTGGTCAAATAGTCTGTGACAAGGATGGAGTTGTAGACAGGTGCATTGTCCTGGTGGAAATGCCACTGACCCGATTTGAAGAGCGCTGGCGTCTTCCCTTGGAATCTCTTCCTGAACTCCCTTAAAGCCTCGACATAGTAACTCTAACCCTAACCCTTTGACCAATAAACTCTGGTGTATTGACTTCGTTACTCCTCCCATGCCTCTCATCATCCCTCAGAGACTCCCCGCCTTCCTTGAATCTCTTATGCCACTCAAAAACTGATGCTCTCACGTCCAGACTGTATTTTTTAAATTCACCAGCTGTGACAATCAGGCTTTAGTAGAGTGTATTCTAATTGCTGTTGTAGCTGTTCATTTGAAGCTGGAATCATAAAAATTGATGAGTCACCTCATAAGATATATAGCAATAACATACTGAATATTCAAAAGTCTACGACTATTTAAATGCCTGTACAAAAAGTCTGGATAATTATTGAACGCACCACGTATATATATATATATATATATATATATATATATATATACGAGATGCATTCAATAAGTTTCCAGACAGTTTTCTCGTGAACTTTCCATTCAATAGCGTACTTTCTTATTGACATTGTTGCGTCGTTCTTAATCGCAAGAGCAGCTAAAAATCTTTCTTTTCTTTTTTTTTATCCTCCACTCCTCCTTTTTCTTAAAAAGCACTTTTTCTGTAAAAAAAATCCTTTGTTTTGTATAGGGTAGACCAAGAAATGTTGGCTTCGATTCGGCGTTAAGCAAAATCATTGATTCTTTTTCGTTTCTTCTCTTACTCACTCACATTGGCCTGAATTTTAATTTCAAAAAGTGCTTGAATAATAGAGCTTATTATAAATATTTAGAGTTTTTTTTTTTTAAATTGGACAAATCTGATTAAAAGAAAAGTTTTGAAAATTATTTAATATTTTTCTTCTGCACCCTATATATATATATATATATGTGTGTGTGTGTGTGTGTGTGTTTTCATGTGTGTGTGTGCAGGTGTGTGTGTTTATGTGCATTTGTGTGCACGCGTAAACGGTCGGTCGGTTTATTATATAGCCAGATTGATTACGTGATTTTCATTATTAACTTAAATTCAAATCAATTTTACTCTTTCCTAAATTGTTGGCTTAAGAAGTGCTATGCATAAGAAAATGTTACTCTCTCTTAAAAACAGTCCTTGAAGTCTTTATTTAACAGTGACTTCAGTTAGTTCTTCATGATTACGGGATTTTCTATTAATTACGTTATTTTCATTAACTTAAATTCAAATTAATTTTACTCCTTTCCAAATAGTTCCCTTAGGATGCACTACACATAAGAAGAAGTTGCTCTATCCTAAAAACAGTGTTTGACGTTTTTATTTAAGTTAGTTCTTCATGATCTGTTGCAAGTTCTCAGCCGTCAGTACAGGGTGGAACGATAAGATTGTCGTCCTAAAGAAAACAACACTGCAGCTTTATTTTAAAACTTTTATTGAAAAAATCAATTCAGGTATCTCAATGTAGCCGCCTTCAGCCTCAATCACCGCCTCGATACGGATCTGGAACTGGGAGCATGCCTTTTCCACACGCGCCTGTGGGAGCACAGTGAATACAGGCTGGTTTTGGTGTTGTGGGAGGTGATGTTGGTGATGTTCTCGACGTATGACCAAACGAAGTAGTCCAGGGGTTCAGGTCGGGGCGGAAGGGGGCCAGTGAGACAAGGGTACGAAGTCGTAACACTCCTTCTGAAGCTAAGCCTGGGTTTCTTTGGACTTGTGAGCCGGTGCTGAGTCCTGCTGCCACAACCCGGGTCTTCCACCGGCCACCTGATTGTACCAGGAGATCACCACACTCTTCAGCACATCTAGGTACACTTTGGTGTTGACTTTCAAGCCGACTTTGAAGATGTTAGGTGGCATGATGTGACCCTCACTTGAAACCACACCAAATACCATAACCGTAGCCAGAAACTTTGTTTTCAACACCCTTGGCACGTCCCTATTATTCGTGGCAATCCAGATTTGCATTGTGAGGGTGCTGGCAATGGTCCTGTTGTCATAACTTGGATGGGTAGAGAGCATGAGTTGTACAGCGATGAATCTCCAATCTAGCTCGTTGAACATTTTGTCACTTTCAGACATGATAGAAGGCTCCTATCGCTTTTGGGATTTACTGGCCAACTAGTAGATGGTCTGCAAGAAAAAAAGAAAACCGCTTTTCATTAAACGGAAATGGAGTCATGTCGTCTTTTCTAGGGTGACAATCTTATCGTTCCACCCTGTAAATGATGACAGGACATCTTTAGTGGAGTTTAGAATACACGGACTGGATCTTCTGCGTAAAGGTTAAACTCCCCCAACCAGACAAATATTTATTGAAAACGACTGTTTGAAAAATGCTGTTTTCAAAATGATTACTATGGAATGTTCAAAATATAAGTAAAGTGGTAAAGTTGGTGATATTAGTCGAGGGCGACCCGAAGGCCCCCTTTTCAATAGCTACAACACCGAGGTGTAGGAGAGGGCGTTATTATTTTCCCTGGATTGCTCCATTTTACCCTTGATATGTATCTTATAATGCTGAGTGTTAAGCAAGGAGGTATCAAGTACCATTTTCTAAGTCTTTGGTATAATTCAACCTGGGATTGAGCCCGGGTCTCTAGGACCATTGGCGAACATTCTACCCACTAGGCAATGAGCCGGTTCGAAATATAGTCATGATTCATTAGCAGATATGTACAAATGATTCATATTTCCACATTATATAACCCATAAGGGTTTGATGTGCCTTAGAATAACCGAACAAAACCAAATGGTGTCCGCCGAGCTGAGTTCTGTTTCTGGAGAACATGAAATAACCACAAGGAACCAGATAAGTGATAATTGGCCTGGAATCTTCTTTTGAACGAAAAGGTTTTTCACAAAGTGTGTGTCTTGAAACTTATCACACTGATTTATGTGTTTTGAAGATAATGAGGCTGATGTTTTTGTTTGTTTGTTTGTTTTTCTACATTCGAAACTTTAACTGAAAATTTTTTTATCAATGTTAATTCACCATCAAAAGTCAATTATAAGAATCTTCATTTTTGTTTAATTTTTCTCTGTTCATGAAGTACTGAGTCAACCAGAACAGGTTTTATCTTCAACAGTCTCTAGGTCATAAAATAATTACTCATGTCACCAAAGAATTTGTGTTCGGGGTGAAACTTGATCTCAATCAATGTGGCAATTTGCTTAATGTTTATCTGCCAATTTGCTTTGTGTTGATCTCCCATTCTGCTGAAATTGGGCAACTTATTATGATATTGTTTCATATCAACATGTGGATTGCTTAGATAAGTTACTTCATTAGTATCATTATCCCAGACAAGTTCATTTTCCATATTTTTATTGCTCGTATTTTTTTACATTCTCCGAGTGTTAAGCAAGCCGCATAGATCTGAAACAAAAAAATCCTTTGACGAGATTAGAAACTAAAAATATTGGGTCTCTATTTTCGTCGTCTACCCCAGAAGTTACAGCATTTTTTTATAAATGAAATAATGAAAATACACCATAATCAAGAGGAAATTAGATCCATCTCTCATATACCTTCGGGAAATCTATGAACAACAGTGTTACTTCAAGATTTTTGCACGTACTCCTTCCATGATTCGATATATTAGCATACGGTTTCTCTAAAGTATATGTTACTGCTATAATGATTCTTTACAAAAACTTGACAAGAAATTTGTTTCAGGATGAATCAATCATTTGATCCATTAATCGTGAGACAAATTTCTTTGACATTGTCACAGGAGTCTTGCAAAGAGATACATTATCTTATCTATTTATAATCTATAAGCATCAATAGATTTAATAAAAGAAAGTGGATTCACACTAAAAATGACAAGAAGCAGATGATATCCAGTAAAACTGTAACAGATGCAGACTATTCATATGATCTAGCGCTTCTTGCAAATACCCCAACCAAGCTGAATCTACGTGAACGCAGATAAAACAGAGTTCATAAATTATGAATAAGATGAAGTCATTGGTACTTAAACTGGCAAGCCTCTGAAATTAGTAGACTATTTAACATTCCTCGGTAGCAATATCTCGTCAACTGAAAGCGATGTCAACATGCGACTAGGGAGGGCATCGAATGCTGTTGATCATATGGAAATCTGATCTCTCTAATAGAACAAAACGGCATTTCTTTTAAAACTGCCATGAATAACCACCTGGACGCTAACGAAACGAATGAATAAAAAAGGTTGATACAAAAAACACAAGGATGCAATGGGCTATGTTAAAAACATTCTGGAAGCAGCACCCCAGAAAACAGCAGTTGTACTGCCATTTATCAACCATCTCAAAAACGCCAAAGTAAGAAGCGCTAGTGATAGTGGGTACTGTTAGCTGAATAAGAACGAACTTATTAGTGATGTTCTCTTACCGACTATTTACTACACATGAACAAACTAGTGTTAACCGACAGGCATAGACTTATCAATATCAGCTAAGAGAGGATTCTGAATGCAGTCTCTAGGATCTGCCAAAAGAGATAAGGGATGGCTGGCGAGAGAGAAAATCAAAAGACTACGTACTAGATGTTCATGATGATGATGAGAAAGAAAGTGATAAAATCTGAAGGTAATAACAATTAAGAGCATTAAAGATAAGATATAATCAGGTGTGTAGTATTCTTTGGTGTATAAGAGACTCTTCCAGTCATAAAGCTATTTTCGCTAAGGGTGTCCCAGTCGATTCAAAATTACTGATTAAACTTCTACACCTTGCAGTAAACATCGCTAAAGAGCTAGCCTGTTGTGATCTTCAACATATTGCAGTGTTGTGGACATCTCGAAGATGAAAAGACGAAAATTAGATGAAGAGATGATGACGAGATGAAGTAGTTTTTGCCAGGAAAGGAAAAGTCAGACATGTGATCACAGAAGATCCTACTCACTGCAACAATTTCCCTCTTAATCGGTCTAAAAAATAAAGACATGAACTGCCATTTTCACGTTGATTTAGGAAACATTTTTTCTTTGAAAAATTGTTGCGATCTCAATGGGAGGAAAGATTTTGCTTAACCCCGAAGTTTAGTTCGTGACTTGTCGCTCTTTTGATAACTGACTAACCTTTGTTCCAAACTCCCTATTCTCGAATGTGGTCGTTTTTTGCACTTACAATAAGATATCTTGCGATTGACCATTTGTTATCAGTCACACAACTGTGCACCAGGATAACTGATAATGGAAAACGGACACGACATTAAAATATAAAATATAGGAAATTGATCCTCTTTCCTATTATGAAAAATATAATAATCTAATTTATTTAAATTTTTGTTTTTCTTCAATCTTCAAATTCTACATTCATAGAAAGGGTTTATCCGGCTTCCCACCAAATCAGATTTGATATAAAATCATTTGGTTGTAAAAGGCCACACACAAATAGAGACTCATTCGTGGCCGTCACAAAAAAATGCTTGAACCTTTTGACATTCCTCATTCTGTGGCGGCTCACCCGCCGAGTGTTAGACGTGGCTCTACCAAATATATCTTGCCTTAAAAGAAGAATCTCTCGGACCAAGCAATCATCGAACGCCAGATAGAGGCTGAACAAGAACAAGGTAAGTATTACAATGTAACTATTACATTCAGCGAATAATTAAGTACAAAAAAGTTAAAAGAGTATAACGAGGGGAGTCACTGTAGCGTAATAATTAAAGTGCTTGACTGCGGTCTCGAAGTATGTGAGTTCGAACTCCAAATATGCTATTTGGTTTACTTTGGAATTAACAGGCTTGGGAAAAATACTGTACCAACTTATGTTGCATATTGACCTTTGACCAATCAGAAATTTCTCTGCACAAGACGCGTCTGTGTAAATAAGTGAAAGCAGTCAAGTGGTTGAACGGAAATGGTGGAAATTATATATGCAGATGCCCACGTGAGATACAGTCAGTCTTGAATTAGTCTCAGTTAGGGGCTAACAGTGGGCCTCCGGTTCAGTGCTCCTCACTCCGAAGAGAAGCAGAAGAAGGGCTTAGTGGGGCCTTGAAGTCAACACGCCGTGCTATGGTCAAGAGAAGATGTGTTGGGTCAATATGGCAGTTTGTCTGACAGATCGGCTAAGAAGAAGTTATGGGTCAGTATAGCAGTCTGCTTTCGTCTCAATCCGTCTCCGTCTGCTTCTCTAACGTTACAGAAGTATTGACCCTTTTCGAGAATAAAGTGGGAAAGTTATAATTTTATAACCAAGTGTTGTGGTTTCTTCCTTCATCGCGGCAATACAACACTTATCCACCCCCTCCAACGAGGGTAGTTTTAGTATTAAATAATCAATGAAGGTTGATATGTCATTTAACAAACAAATTAAAGCTTCCTTTAGTTGGCCTTCTAACCAATTAAAGACAAGGACTTACATTTTGATTTTCTAAGCAGGATTATCCTTCATATTAAGACTATGAAATCCCGACCACTTTGTTTTGTCACAGCCCGGCACGATGTCAACGGAACTCCGTCTCCTAGTCTGTTTTGAAAATTGCTTCGAAATCTCCATAAACAATGTTTACTGTCCTCAGAGTGAAACACACAATTCATGGCAAACATTCGCGTAGTTATTTACTAAGTCTAGCTTTCTCTGACACACGGTGAAAAGTATAGTTCAGCAAGTGGACTTCGAATTTGCTGACTAACCTCTTCTCCAAAGTTCCCTAAATATTTACCATCTCAATTTATTAAACAATTGGGTGCCTGGCCATAGTGGAGAAATATGCAAGTGATTATCTCAGACTTTTAATAATGTAATGAACTTCTTCCCCATTTACTATTGACCTGGGTGTCCTCGTGGTGTAATGGTTAAAGCGATGCACTGCGGAATCGTAGTACGCGAGTTCGTACTCCAGTCACGCTATTACGTTCACTTTCGGGCAAATACCCTTGGGAAAGGTATGAACCCCCTTATTCTCCCTCCAGCTATGGGTAAATAGTAGGACGGACTAGGTTCTTCAGCCTTGGTGAGGCAACTAGTCTAGGAGAAGGAAAACTCTGAATTCAAACCTGTTAAACTCCGCTTAAAAATTGACCTTGTGTCATATCCTGCCCGAGCGGAGGGGTTGGTAAATAGTACCATCAAAGAAAGCAGCGTTTTTTAAACAGCCAACAAGTTGATACGACACAGGAACAACAAAACTTTAAAAAAGACGACAACTTTCAAGGATACCGACCAAACTGTCACCATCATTTGTCTTAATCAATTTGCTTAATATGTCTTATTAGTAGTTTTTACAGAACTTTTAAGTTTCTACATCAGTGTCAACACATGCTCCGGCAGTGTCTTCGCCAAAACTCTCTCTCTCTCTTCATTTGATTTCTAATTCATCGATTTCGCTTTTATCATTTTTGGTGTGGATCTATGTGTACACAATTTTATACTATTATTACATTTCTGTCATCATCATCATCATGTCGCGCCGCCTGCGCGGATATCCCTGACCGTCTCTCGCCATTTCTCCCTATCATTCATCGCCTCCGGCAGGTCTTCAGGGTTACATCCCGTGTCCTCACATAGCTGCTGTATGTAAGTTCGTGCTGGTCGTCCCACTCTTGCACATCCATGTGTGGGGGTCCACAGGAGTACATCGCTTATGAGCTCGTCCTTGCTTCTCCAGCAGTGTCCTGCGTGTCTGGTTCGTCGAACTTGTATAGTTTTTGTGATGGGGGGCAAGTGTCCGTATAGTTGGAGTCTCGTGGGGTGTTGTCGCCAGCACTTGTTTAATACTGCTCTCAACATTCTTGTATAATTTCCGTCCAGCCTCCTCTCCAGCCGCTTCGTAAGCGTCCATGTGGTGCATCCATATAGCAGTATCGACACAACCGCTGCCTGGAAGAAACTGCGTTTCATTTTATCAGTTAGGTCCGACTTCCAATTCTCATACTAATGGACTATTATAGATTTTAAGTAACAGTTAGACTTAATACAATTTCAATATACTCTATATTCTTTCTTTTTTTTTCAGTAAATCTGAACAATCTATGCCCTTCCTTGAATTACTTGTTCCTCCAGACATTTTGATTGGTTTTACAGATTCTTTTCCAGTATTCTAGATATGATAATCACAATTGACACTTTCTAGTTGCATATCTCTTCGGTAATCTCCATATACTAATATAACTTTTCGCTTTCACTAACTATACTCTGTAATTATCCAGAAAAGAGAAATTACCATACCTAACTTTGTCCATATACCACTAAGTTGTGCAGCATTGTCACTCACGACTTCTATATTGGGTGGGGGTATCGTCTTGTGGATGAAGAGAAATACAAAACACAATTCGCCTCAAATATAGGACCTTCGATTGTTTATTACATTTGTTCAATTACCAAGACTGTGAAAATGTCGAGACCTAATAAAAAGCCCAGCTTTTTTATTAAGGTTTTTCGAACTATGAACCCCGACTCTCGCCTGCATAGGGGACATGCCTGATCAACTCTCTCAACGACTTAGATGTCTGATAGAGTTTCATAATTTCAGCAACTCTCGTTCATCGCTGTTTTCACTCAATGGTGCATCTTTTATATTTATCCAATTGAATAATATTTCAAAAATTGTCTACTCGTCTCTTCTTTGGTTATTAATTATCAATTCAAACGCCAAATTTACTCGTTTACAATGTTTCAGTAGTACGATCAAATTGCTGTGTTCTTTTACAGTTACCATAAGAACAGCATGTAATATAATGGCCGAGGGGTTTCGTTTTATGCCTTTGGGTTTAGTTAGGCTGAGAACCTTTCGGCTCAGTGCATGGGTTACTTAGGGGCAACATTAGCATATATGTTCACACGCGCACGCAGAGCGTACGTGTCACTCAGAGATGTCACAATAGCCCAGATAGGAAACGGGGCTAGCAAGTGCGAATGACGTCACGCACCGGAAGCGCGCGGAGGATTTGGGGATTTTTTGAAAAAGTCAGTGAGTAGAGTTGAGACCTGCCTCAGGAGAAGACGGTTGACTTTCGCTTGTTCGCGGAGGCCTTGGGCAGGTGTCGTACGAGATGGGGTGGGGTCAGATGAAAAAGCCAGAATAGAAAGAATGTGTATCTCTCTCCTTATGTCGAAGAACCTTTAAACTCAAAGGTAATAAAAAGTTTCGGACCTGAACTAAGAAGTCGTAAGTGTTTTTCGTGTTTCGAGATTCCTATGTTCGATGTATATGTTATGAACATTCAAATGTACGTTTCACACATAGCCCTATCTGGCTATGGTACATGAAACATTCTCTCACAATCATTGGTTCTTTTAAAAAAAATTTTGGAACTGAATCTATAATTTGCAAGTTTTTCCTCATCAGTGTTGGCTGTTGAAATTTCACTCTCTCTCTCTCTCTCTCTCTCTCTCTCTCTCTCTCCTTTTTTCGTGATCAGTGTCTTCATACTTAACCTTTTGTTTGCTCTCTTTAATTCTAGAATGGCTGACATATGACCACAAAAATCATATTCTATTAATTTATGTTTTGTCACAAGAACACTTTAATGAAAATGAATGCTTCACTTGCATTATACATAGGCATAAAGAAGACGATACAAAATTTGCATATTTTGTTTTTCAGACCGGTGGATATGCGCAATATTTTAAGTGCCAAGCGGATTTCATTTAATTGTGGTCACTTCCTGGAAAATTGTCCAAGTGTTTTCATAAAATGTGTTTTGGTTTGAACAACGAAATGTGAGAATTTATCAATAAAATTAAAAGTGGGAAATTTGCTTCTCACGGTCCGGTGGTGTGCCAACGGCGTCTTCTAATCAATGTTTAATACTCTAAGAGACAGTTAATGTGAAAACATCAATGAAACTGTAATTTTTTCATTCATTCACCATTATGAGAATACAATGAACCGGGGAGCCTACTGTAGATCTGTTGACAGTCATTTGCTTGTATAGTGAGTTAGATCTTTAAGAGAAGCTTAAGAGCAAGGCTAAACTGAGTTTATCTATGACAACCCGACCACTAGTTAGAAATCCATACGAGAGAGTTCCTATGTGCAGTAGCTAACGTGCTGCCCATCGACATCGTCGTAGCCGATTTCGAATTCCAGTCTCACTATTATGTTCATTTTCGAACAAATATACTTAGGAAAGAAACGAACCTTCTTACCGCTCTCCCCAGCAATGGGTTAAATATTACCTCTAAACTTCTTCTACAAAGATGGCTTTGGCATAAGATAACTCACGAAAGTTGATACACCATTAAAAAAGGAAACAAATTGGTACTCAACTCATGATTCTCAGAAAAAATTGGGTCTAGTTCAATTACTCTGTTCAATGTCATATCAACATTTTCTGGTTATTTAATGCCGGAGCCATCTTTCAGTAGTGGGACTATATAATACAGAGCTGGGAGGATAAGAGGTTCACACCTTTCCGAATGGTGTTTGTCCGAAAGTAAATGTAATAGCGTGGCTAGAGTTCAAACTCACTCTAATTTTGCAGTTCAGTGGTTTAACCATTACACCACAAGAATATACACCCCTGGTCTATTTCTGCTGTTAGATAGTAACGTATATTGACATAGTTAAAGTCCGTATAAATAAGAATTTTAAAAATGTATCTACTCAGTTTTTCTTCGCTAAGAATGGTTATGTTTCCAAAGCTAAAGAACCCAGTCTGCTCTACAATTAACACATAGCCAATGGTGATGGAGAGGGGAGATCAGATGGCCTCCGGGCCTTGTACCCAATTGAATAACATTCTTATGCAATACATAACAAGGAGAGATCAAAAAGATTCCAGCCCAATCGGCTCGTACTCCAGAATACACCCACTGCATCCCTGCAATGAGTTTCCTGTATATGAAACTAAACAATCTGATGGTTAGGCTCTTGTAATGTCGGAACTTTGGGAAATGCAGAGTACCCATTCATTGCCATTGCTCTCAGGTCCACTTTGGCCCGGAATGATAGCACCTGAAAGGGTCCTATCTATGGATCAAATAGAACTGTTTTGCATTTAAACCGAGTGCAAACAAATTACTAATACTAAATTAAATTGTTTGAGATAGAACTATTTTATCATTCAAATATATGTAAACAAACGACTGATGTTTAAATTGTTAGTGATACATAGCAACATTTGAAACTATTTGACTTTGTTGGCTCATGTTTACAAATCACATATTTGTATAAACAGTCATCATCACGTCGTGCTGCTAGCACAGATATCCCTGACCCTCTCTCGCCACTTCTCCTTATCGTTCACCGCCTCTAGCAGGTCTTCAGGGCTACATCCCGTATCCTCACATAGCTTCTGTGTGTATGTTCGAGCTGGTCGTCTTGCTTATGCCCGGCCGTATGTGGGGGTCCTTAGGAGTACAGGAGTACATCATTTATAAGTATAAACAGTATTTGGCATTAAATAACCTACAATTGCTGATAGGCCATAAAATCAAATAGACTCCCAAGCACAAAATGAAATATAATCTGTTGATTCCAGGTTTTGAACTCAGTTCCATGATTCCATTTGTTAAGACGATAACCATTACATTACTTATGCTCAATACATGTTCGTCTTTTTTAAACTTAGTACATTTAAAAGCGGATTGGTCTACTGCCGATATTCAAAGGACTAATAGTTCAATTATTAATATATCCCCATAGGTAGATGGATGAATCAATAGTCAGCCATCATTAACTTTCCATACTTTCCTTTAAGAAATAAATTCTCTTGTCAATGAACTGCGGAAATTGTTCATTGAAATTAATGATAAATTGTACTTGTCGTTCATTATAAAATACACGTTTCTTATCTCTACTGCTGATCACATTTACTGTTATTTTTGTTCAGCATTTGTTTTTCGTTTACAGTCATTGTAGTAATGAGATTATTCAGGTAGGAATCCAACTGATCGCATTGATATCTCTATTGATTATTCGATTGTCATATGCTTTTAATCAGACTTAGTGACAAATAATATCCGCAGTAGCAGATGAATTTCTGTGATCGTTTCTAATTTTCTAACGGAGTATAAGTAATATTTGAAGAACAAAAAATTATCGGGTCACATAAGAACAATATTTTTTAAACTTGTTTTCTTTTCTACATTTTGATCTGCAGATCTTTCTTTTGTTGCTTGGAAATTCTTTTTTGGTTTTTTCAAATTCTACTACTACTACTACTACTACTACTTATAATAATAATAATATTACTTATTCTTCATTATATATTTCTTTTTCACTGTCTCTTTCTTCATTCCTATGTGGGTTATTTGTTGTTGTTGTTGTTGTTGTTGTTGTTGTTGTTGTTGTTCTTCTTCTTCTTCTTCTTCTTCTTCTTCTTCTTCTTCTTCTTCTTCTTCTTCTTCTTCTTCCACACAATTGTTAGCTGGTGGTATTTCACTAGGTATGAGAGACAGGAAGACTCCTCAAGTCTCCAAGACTCCTCCGGGTATTCTAGCCGATCAAAAAAAAAATGCTTAAGGACTGAATGGTCTCAATTCTTGACTTGATTTCCAGTTTTTTCAAAATTTTCCGAGTCTTTAAGGAACATTGCAAGTGCACCAACTGTCACCCTCATGATCCACATTTATTTTTGTTCTTGTTATTCTTATTCCTTGGCAAGCTTCAGCTATCTGTTTATTTTTCTCTTTCTTTTATTTTAGTCCACCAGAACGGCAAACTCTTCAATACGTCAAGTTATTTTTTGATATTAACAACAGGACTAGTATTTTGACCAAGATTCGCATCTCAAAATCTGAAATAATTTGATACGTCTCATTCGCTAGAACGGATTCTGATTTGTGCATATACCATTTGGTATAATAGTCAAATCTTAATATCTTACACAATTCCCAGTGGATCACCTTTCTCACCCAGTCGTACTTAGTTTAATACTCCTGTTGCGCTAATTTGCTGCATTCGCTTATTATGTGATTAATGGTTTCGTCTCGATCACCACATAACCTATCGTTGAAATTTTGTTGCGTCTTATCTATTCTCACTTTGATATGATTGATTCTTATGACTTTGTTTTGTGCTGTTATTAGGAGAGATTCTGTTTCTCTCTTAAAGTTTCCTTTTCTTAACCACGTCCAGGTTTTCTCGTGTGGGATGTTTATTAGTCGTTTAAAACACCCATACAGTTGTATTTCTTCCCATTTTTGTTTCTTAAGTATTGTTATTCTATTGTCCATCGTGTTGTCTGTCTCGTTTCCGATGGCTGTAATCAGTTCCAGTTCAGGTTTTCTATATAGTCCTCGAGTTTTTGCATCGATGCACCAACACTGTCTTCAGTGAGAGCAAGTCCCCTTCCGCCCTCCTTTCTTGATACGTATAGTCTGTCAACGTCGTCTCTGGGATGTAATGCCTTGTGCATGGTCATTAGTTTTCTTGTTCTTTAGTCCATTTGTTTAAGTTCATCTCTGGTCCGCTTAAGAAAGGGTCCTGAATATCTAACGAGGGGTACAGCCCAAGTATGTATTCCTTTGATAAAGTTTCTGCTACATAGTTTTGTCTCGAGTAGCTTTCTAGTTCTCCAAAGATATTCTTTCTTAATTCTTTTTTCATCTCCACTTGTTTGATGGTGTCAGCCTCCAAGATACCCAAATATTTGTAGATTTCTTTCCTTTAGAGCGTTCTAATCTTGTTTTGGTTCGGTAGTTCCATTCCGCCAGTTAGATGTCGTTTGCGACTTTTCATTACTAGCATGGCACATTTTTCTATGCCAAATTCCATTCCTATGTCCTGACTGTATATTCTAACTACATGTATTAGAGTTTCCAGTTCTTTTTCTTTTTTTTTTGCAAATACTTTAACGTCATCCATGTACATTAGGTGATTGGTCCTTTCCTGTGATCTACTAAGTGAGTATCCGGCTGTGCATTTTCAGAGTACTTAGTTAAGGGGCATCATGGCAATTATGAATGGTGACGGTGATACTCCATCTCCTTGAAAAATACCTTCACCTAAGCTTCTTCCTCCTGCTGTCATTTCCGTTCTCTAGATTTTCATGGTTTTCTGGATAAAATTCATGACTTCATTTGATATTTTGTTCATTATGAGACAGTGTATTATCCAATTTTTTGGGACCTTGTCATATGCATTTTTGTTGTCAATCCAAGCCATAGCTAGGTTTTTCCGTTTGGTCTTGCTCTCGTTTAGGATGTGTTGGTCTATGTAAAGTAATTCTGTGTGCCTCAAGATCTTTTGCGGCATCTTTTCTGCTCCCCAGGGAATAATCGGTGGCTTGTTGATGAGTAGTTAATCTCTTCCCTTATTTGTGCTGTTAATATTTTCCACATCATCGGTAGGCATGTCATAGGTCTGTAGTTGTTTGGGGTGGTTCCTTTGCTTGGGTCCTTTTAGATCAAGGTGATCTTTTCTTTGGTCATCCATTCGAGTACTTTTGCTCCTTTTAGGCATGTATTCATTTCTAGTGCTTGTCTGTCGTTAAGGTAGGTGAATTTCTTGAACCAGAACCCATATATTCCATCATATCCTAGCGTTTTTCAGTTTAATATTTTTTGTCGTTTTGAGTAAATCGATGTGTATTTCCAATTTCGGGCCTTCTTCGAGTCCTTTTAATTCTCTTGTCATGTTGTTTATACATTCGGCCTTTTCGTTGTGTTTTTTTTTCATTTTGTTATATTTCAGTACAAATTCGTTCGGTTTCTTCTGCATCCGGTTGCTGGTATGTTTTCGTGTCGTTTCCTTCCAGATGATAGAATTTTCTTTCGTTGTTTTGAAATGCCCTATTTTTTCTGTATTGTTTTACTCTTTGTCGGTATCTCTTTAATCTTCCGTATTTCGCCAGTACTTTCTCTTTTTTTTTCTCAGCTCGTACTGTTATCTTTTATGTTGCCTTTTCCTTATGTTCCTTGAAATTCCAGCGTCTTTCTTTTGGTTTATTATTTTGAGCTGTTTTCGTAGATTTTTATCTGTGTTTCCAGTCGAATTTCCCATCCTGGTTTTGATTTTTTTCTTCGTGCGTTTTGAGGGGATCCCAATATTTCACAAACTAATTTAACCCCTGCATATATTAGTTAATTTAATTCGGTTATATTATTTGTTGAGGTATAAGATAGGACTTGGTTTATTTTATTCGTTTCCGTCTTAACTGATTTCCCTTCTATGTTTCTTAATGATTTATTCTTGACGTTAGTCTTTTCACTGTTCATAATTCTATTTGAACTTCCTAGGTTTACCTTTGTTCTTGTGATAGTGTTTGTTTTGGATTGTTTGGTTGTGCGTTTTTTGGTTGTGTGGTGTTTACGTTTTCCGAATTTGGCGGTTCATATCTTGTAGGCTGTTTTTGGTTAACTGTTGATGTGACTGGTACTGTATCATCGTCTTGTTCAATATTTATTTTCTGATTTATTTCTAGTATTTCAAGGTCAGAAAACCAACCTTTCTTTATTATTGTTCTAACTTGATCGGAAAGTTTTTGGTGCACCTGACATAGATGTGACCGAGAACAGTCGCGGTGGCTGTTCATGAAAAGCGGGTAAAAAAAAAAAAACAACACACACCTAAGTTGTAACTCAGTAAAAGTCCATTATCTTGCTTTTTTAAACTTACTTTTCGAAACTAACCTGAACTAGTTTCAGCTTTTCCTGTATCACCTCTATGGTTTATATCTACTCCACTATTTTGAGACTATATTAAAATATGAAACGCCACAGCGGAAAAAAAAGATGAGGTTCCTGCTGTCTTTCCAGTTATATTGAGGACTGTAACTGTTCAAACAATATCAGTTTCGTATTTTTCCCCGATTGAGAGAAGTAATGCGTCATAGAAGTTCGTGCAGTCAATATAAACAAATCAATTTCCTGATTTCGAAATAGTTTAGCTGAAAATAATTTAGGGAATTAAAAATGTCTTCATTTAAAACTTCAATAGTTCACCGAAAGATTTTTCGACTTACAGAAAATCAATTTTTTTAAGATCAAAGAAATTTTACTGACCCGATTTTCTTCGAACAGCACACAGCAAAGATTTGTTCATCTGCCCTAACATTTCGATTCCGGACATCAAATTATTGGGGTAGGGGAGGTTTTTATTTTTTGTTTTTTTTAATGTATTATTATTTATCTCCTTACAAGTTAGCTGGTGAACTTTCACCGGAGTCTAAGTGACATCATATCTCCTTTGGTTTCCAGAACTCCTCCGAGTATTCTTGACGATTTAAACAATGCTGTGGTCTGGATGGTCTCGAGTCTTCCTTTGATTTCGAATTCCCCCAATCTGTTTTTTCAAACCTTAGGGAACCGTTTCCATCGCAACAACTACAATTGTCATCACCATCACACACGAGTTCCACAGTTTTTTAGTTCCCTGACAAGATCCAGCTATTATTTTCATTGTTAATATTATTATTATTAGTAGTAGTAATAGTAGTTGTAGTAGTTGTAGTAGTAGCATCTGTCATAGTTGTAGTTGTTGTTGCTGTCGTAGCAGCAGCATTTATTATCATATTCTTTTATTCTACTTCTTGTTGTCTGCTTTAAGGCAAAAAGAAATATAGATGATTTTTTTTATCTATAGAATACATGTGTAGCCTATTATTCCTTAAAAATGAATAATCGAAATGTTTTTACCTGAGATGGAGCAGCAACTAGAGACGCCAGCGGGAAATATGCAATTATCTATTATTATCAATTAGCCACGAGGCCGTCGTCTTCTTCATTTTGCTTCGACTTTTTTTTAGATTCTTCATCACTGTCTTGTATTCTTCCACTTGCTTTTTCTTCTTTCTGTCTATCTGGTTTTCATATTCTTTTTCACAATTAGTGTCCTTTTTATTTTCCTTCATCGTTTCGCATTCGTTTTTTCTTCACCTCCTCTCCTATTTCTTCTTCCATATCCTCTCCTTCTTCTCTATAATTGTCTTCATCATCATCACCATCATCATAATCATTATCATCTTTTCAATATCCTTGTTTTCTAATTCTTCCCATTTTCTTCGGCTTGAATCAGAACCTTGAGGCTGGTAATGAATAAGTGAGCCACGCATCTCTCTTGAATGCTATCTAAAATTTTATTCAATGCCGTTTTCAGTTGAACACACAAAATTGTGGTTAAAAAAATAAAGTGACGATGTAACGGTCAAAGGCCTTTCCCTAATGGCGCAATGAATTGAACTTTATGGTCATAGGTAATCAATCAGAGCTTTTCAATAAGCGAGACTATAGGCTGTATGTATGAGTATGAATGAGTGTCTGCTTGTGTGTGTGTGTGTGTGTGTGTGTGTGTGTGTGTGTGTGTGTGTGTGTGTGTGTGTGTGTGTGTAGATGCGTGCAAGTACTATGGAAGAGGTATACATAATGGGCACGTTTGCTTTTTCAATCAGCTGGTTTGACTGAGCTAGTATTCAGCAAATAAATATTCTTTGATCCCGAGAAGGTGATGTAGATTTCACGATTACATTTACTTCAAAAGAAAAAATAATAATTTCCACATGCATTCAATGAACACAATGTTTAAAATCTGATTTTTTTTTTTTTGAGAACTTTCTCGTGTTGATCCCAACAGAGAAAACTGTACTCATGAAATCGTGAAATTATAAATGTAAATTATTAGCAGGTTACGTGTAAAATATATAATTTGCCAAAATAAGGGAGTTTTAATAATTTATAACTTGATCAGCAGATGAATGCATTTGATTCGGAGAGCATAATATTGGACAATGTTAAATGAGTTCTATAAAAGATCTCGATAAAGAGTTTTAAAACCATCAATCTATTGATTCATTGATTTTAAAGGCATGTTCAACTGGGTTATTTTATGCCTAGAGGTTAGAGAATCGCATAAGTTGTACGTTCATGTTTAAAGTTTTGTGAGGTTGTTTCTTAAGAGCTTTTTTTTTTTTTTACTGACAGTTATATCAAGTATTCTTATCTAACTCTAATAATTTTCACACGGTTGAATCATTTAAAGTATTTTTATTAAATACTAATATTTTATACACAATTACATAGCTTCAAGTAACTATTTTTATCCATTTGTAATTTTCTATAATTGGAATCATTTTGAGATGAGGCTTCTTAATCTGAGAATTAATTTTTTTTTATTGCGGACTTTTTACTGGGGATACGGTTACAAGACTCAGCATTCCTATCCGAGGTTGCGGTAAATCACCTGAAGAAGGCCAGAGAGGATATTTGGCCGAAACGTTGTGAAAGAAGAAACATCACAAAAACTACCAAGATGAGGACAAAAAGTCCGCAATAAAAAAAAAATTAAAAATTAATTCTCACATTTGTAATTTGTTTGCAAAATTCTTATATGGTTTGAAGTAAATACTTATGACAGTCCTTAATAAAAGATTATAGCTGAAAGTTATGATTCTTAATATAAATAATTTACATTTATTTGGTATCAAGTATCTCTAATGCAAATACTTTTCAAACAGATCAATTTGACCATGGAACACTAAAACTTTCTCGTGTTGTATAGTCACACAATAACCATGATTAACTATACAAACACATAATACATATACATATATACACATATACATGCAGAATACATATTGACACAATGAATAAAGGCAAGCGAAGACTTCTTTAAAAAAATATACCTCTCACTTTATTTGAAAGGTTGGTGTGTGTGGGAGGGAGTTGGAGACCGAACAAAGACTGCAACATATTGACCTCCCCAGCCCCTCCGGACTTCACCGTGTGTCGTTTTCGTTCTCCTGGACTGCTCAGCCGGGAGCCTGGAGGCCCAGCCTCTCTGGGACATGTTCTCATTCCAGCATCTTCTCACCAACTGGTCTCCAAACTCAATCGGGGGTCCCAAAGGCCGAGTGATGGCTTTCTCTACCACATCTTGTCTCTAACCCATCTGATCTCCAACTCTCTGACTTCCTGTCCTCACCGAGTTATATAATAGTTCAATCGCCCACTCACTCTTTGGAATGGCATGTTTGATCGTCATCAAGTGGAAATAACTGTCATGCAGTTCACAGGTCACTCTTTCCGGTGCATCAGTCTATGAGTGTACTATGGGATTTTATCTTGTCCCATACTGTCAGCAAAGCCCGCCTACGCGATTTCTTCTCATAACTGCCATCGGAATGTGTCATTTCCTTCCGGTGCATCACTTTGGAATGACATGTTTGGCCAGGTCGAAGGTCAATATACAACACTAGCACTCCGATCCTGAGAGGACCACGGAGGAATGGCAATGAAAGGGTATTCCATACTCTTCAGAACCTCGGAACAGAAGCCTTACCACTAGATATACGGGGTGTCTCAATATACATGGGATCCATGTGACTGCTAATAACACTATTACTAGTAAAGTTGTGTTCTTTTTTGTTTTAGATACTATAACAACTATATTTAGCGTCACTGCTTATTTAAAGACAAAATCATTCAAAACTGTCTCAAAATAGATGCAATCCATTAATATGATAAGGATTTATTTGTGATTTAAGAAAATTTGCTTGTCTTGAAAGCTGATATTATAACATTATTAAAAAAAACATTGATTTGATGTCTCTAGCTCAAAGGATGCATTTTTTACAAGATGTATTCCAAATGACTGCCATTGCGCTTGTTTCAGTAACAAATCATTATCATATTAATGGGTTGCATCTATTTTTAGACACCCTGTAGTTTAGTGTAATACACAGAATATTTCTAAGGGTTCTTACCAGTTTGCAGAGAATGCAGTTGGCATATTCTCAGTTTCGATGAGAGGGCGGACCTTGTATCTATATATGAATTCATATTTTCTCCAAAATGATTTTCTAAAAGAAAATCTCTTACTCAACCAGATTTTCGATTCATATATAAATGTTTTAATCGAAAAAAAATGGGGAAGTTAAGAAGTTTTTGCAGTGTCAATATTGTGTCCAAATACATCAGCGAGAAATATGATACAACCTCATTTTCGATGAAAATCTTAGAATTTACAGGCAGGGTTATTGAGTTCAGAATAGTCTGGCAAAGGGTGCAACAACTAAGAAACAAACCCAGTAATAATTCAGCGGGCCAATATTATGGAATTATCACTCTTTGAGGGTGCGCACTTAAGTTTTTTTTTTTTTAGCAGTAAATAAACTAATAAAAGTTAGGATACCAAATATCTATTTCATTTAATACTCGCTCCATAAAATATACCTTAGACAAACTAGAGTAAATCATTTAAGTTAATGATAGAAGCTCTTTTTTCAAGTTATGCAGAAAAAAATATTATGGAATAATCCAATATTAAAGAAAAAATTACGGAAAGAACTTGTAATTTGCATTACTAAAACAAATACTGGCAAAAGTCTAGATAGAGTTAAAAGATATGCCTCAACAAGCGAACCTCATTGAAAAGAAACATGACACCAACAAAAGAACTTTCAATCCTCTCTGTGTACTGATTCCATAATTTTTTCTGGGATTAGTAGCAGTAATGCGCTTTTACAGAAACTTAATAAGCAATGCTCTGTAGTGGAACTGATATTTGTTGTTAAAGTTAAAAAGAAATAAAGTAACTTGTCATATATCAACTGTAATGTGCTAATATAATTTTTGAACAAAACAGTCAGGTATGCGAAACAATTCCAGAAACAGACGTTTGCCTTATAGAATACACAGAATCTTTTTGCACGAAGACTGTTTTTAAGTACATGGAAAATTAAATATACGAAGGTGTTATTGCAAAACTAACAATTTTATTAGCCTTCGCTAAACAAATTCGCATAAAAGAAACAACACAACACGCACAAACGTAACTTTACATATATATATAGACAGAGAGAGAGAGAGAGAGAGAGAGTGAGAGAGAGAAAGGGTGAGTGTGAGAGAGAAAGAGAAAGATTAATATAAGATAGATAGATAGATAGATAGATAGATGTGTTGATCGCTCAGATATGTTTGATGTTTCATCAAATACAAGACACACAAAAACTGTACAATTTTTTTATCACGTTTTAACTGCTGAAGTGTAAGGTACATTGAGAATATATATCAATACTACACTATGTTTTTAAAAAATCCCCAAAGGTTTTGTTTTAGTTGCAGCACAAAGACTTCCCCCATCGTTATTTATTATCCAGAATGTAAGTTATCAATACATCGTGATTTAC
>OY757906.1:105121352-105533852 GCA_963585895.1 Sepioteuthis lessoniana | reverse complement strand
TCCAGGATTTGAACTAGGTTCATCGTGCACTTTTACTTTGTCGACAGTCATTACATCATGAGCACCTCCATGAATATATATATATATATATATATATATATATATATATATATATATATATATATATATATATATGATCCAAGGAGGAAATCCAAGGGGTAGAAGTATCCTAGAGTTTTATGTATTTTTTAGGAGGGGTAAACATTATATGAATTTGATAATATTAGATATATCTATAACATTTAATAAATCTTTTCTTGAGTAAATAATTGATAAAATATATTGAAAATTATTTTAATTTAAAAAAACTTTAAATAAGGATTTTTTTCACATTCCATTCACGCTAGAAGCAATATGGAAAAAAAAATATATATATATATATATATATATATATATATATATATATATATAACTTTCTGTATATATACGCGTTGCATTCAATAAGTTTCAAGACTTATTTTGTACAAGCATTTAAAATTGTCTTAGACTCTTGAAAATTCAGTACTTTATTGCTATAAATCATCATAAAAATTGATCAGTCATCTCATAAGATTGAGATGACTGATTAATTTTTATGATTTCAGGTTCAAATCACCAGCTACAGCTGGAATTGTAATACACCCTACTAAAACCTGATTGTCACAGCTGGTCAATTTCAAAAATGCAATCTGGACGTGAGGACATTTTAGAAGAATGATATGCAATAAAATTCTGTTTTAAACTTGGAAAAAATGCTACAGAAACGTATGGAATGCTTCAGACTGCTTTTCCACCATCTTGCATGAATAGAGCATTAGTTTGTGAGTGACATAAGAGATTCAAGGAAGGCAGGGAGTCTGTGAGGGAGGATAAGAGGTTTGGGAGGAGTAAGGAAGTGAATACATCAGAGTTGATTGGCCAAAGGTTTAGGATTAGGGTTAATATGTGGAGGTTTTAAGGGAGTTCAGGAAGAGATTCCGTCAGAAGAGCCAGCACTCTTCAAATCGGGTCATTGGCATTTCCATGAGGACAATACACCAGTCCACAACTCCATCCTTGTTACAGACTATTTGACCAAGATGGGCATCAAGACAGTTCCTCACCGTCCCTATAGTCCAGACCTTGCTCCCTGTTACTTTTGGTTATTCCCTAACCTCACAGACTGTCGTTATGAGAGAATTGAGGATATGAAAGAGGCTTTGACGAAGGTCATAGACACGCTCACACAAGAGGACTTCCATGGAGCATTTCAGAAGTTGTTGGAACGGTACAATAAGTGCATTGCAGCCGGAGGAGATTACTTCGAAGGGGACTAGAATTTCATTTGTGTACTATCAATAAAAGTGGCCATACGAAAAAAATCTGGAAACTTATTTAATCATCCTCGTGTGTATATATATGCATATATATATAGATATAGGTTTTATCTGGTCCAGTTAAACGGGAGTTGTGAGTAATTCCATCAGGACAAAAAACCATTCAATAGTGAACATTTAGATTTTCCTGGTAAAGAGCTCAATGTAAATGACATTACAGAGCAATAATTTCTTTAAGAAAAAACAAAACCCGGTCAAATTGGGATTATGAATCTATTTCCATTCCCGTTATAGGATTTGATATAAATAAAAAATAACAGGACTTCTTCAGATCTTATGGATAAAAAAACCATATGAAGAAGTCCTATTATTTTTGGTGTTTTTGATTTAGATCAAAACCCATAACAGGATGGAAATAAATTTATAATCCTGATGTGACCGGTTTTTGTTTATTCTTAAAATATATATATATATATATATAACTTCTTGCTATCAGCATGATCTCTCTCTCTCTCTCTCTCTCTCTCTCTCTCTCTCTCTCTCTCTCTCTGTATATATATATATATATATATCCTCGTGGCTAAATGGTTAGAAGCTTTGGCTTGGCGTTTGAGTCAACCGGGTTTCGATCCCAGCTACGGGGAGATACTGTCTAGCCACACAGATGAGTTCTAATAGAACGAAACAAATCTGTCTGTGGATGACTATAGATATATACTCCCCTACCCCCGTAGGGTCGAGTTCTCTAGCGAATAAGTAATCGTGTTGCCATTAGCGCCTTTGCAAGTCTCTTCGTATTTGAATTGAGATCTCGGCGGCCGTTGAACGGATGTATGTAAACAATAGTAATTGTGATTCATAACCGTTTCAAATGTACTTCGTAGCTAATATCTCCTCGTGGCTAAATGGTTAGAATCTTTGGCTTGGTGTTTGAGTCAACCGGGTTGCGATCCCAGCTATGAGGAGATACTTTCTAGCCACACTGGTGAGTTCTGATAGAACGAAACAGATCTGTCTGTGGATGACTATATATATATATATATATATACATAAAGATCATGCTGATAGCAGGAAGTTCTCAGTTCCTTTCTCGACATCCATCCGTATCATTCCAGTCAGGTCCTCTAGGTTGCATCCTGGTGTATTCTGGGCTGATGTAATTAAGTCTTTGCTAGTCGACCAACACTGACACCTCTCTGAGTAGAAGTCCATATGATAACGTTATTTCGGAGTTCGTCCTAACTACTCGAACAGCGCACCACGTGTCTTTTTTTTTACTTGAATAGTTTGTGAGATGGCGGTGGGGGGGGAAGAGGCCGAACAGCTACAACTTTTTGAAGTGCTGCTACCAGGATTTTTTCCCGAAAGCATGCAGAATTCTCGTGCTCTCTGTCTCTCTCTGTCTCTGTCTCTGTCTCTCTCTCTCTCTCTCTCTCTCTCTCTCTCGCTCTCTCTCTCATTAAATATATATATATATATATATATATATTAACGAAGGAGTATGTATATGTCTATTTAACACTCTGAAAATCTATGTCACGCTGCACTAAAATCGTGCATACCATTTATATGTTTATAACTGAAAAACAACAAAATTTCGTTTTCGAATTTTTTTTTTTACTGATTACATGATATAATTTAATAATTAAAAACAATTGATTCGTGGAGCTCTTCAGAGTTCTTCATCAGTAAGTAGCAAAAGAATTTCTGTCATGTTTACAAATCTGATTCTCACGACAAAATTTGAGTTTAATCTTTTATCAAAATTATTGTTTTGTATTTTAGTATTTTTTTTAATTCTTAAATTTTTGAAGAACAAAAAAAAATACAAAAATGTTTCAAATGATTGAGTATCATTTTAGAATACTATTTTAAGATGAAGTTGTAATACAAAGAATTTTACATTTTTGACTTGTAGTTTATTTCTATTGTTAGAACACTCTTGGCGGTAAAAATTTCTTTGTTTAATAAATGTTATAATAGTGCAAGGTTAGCACGAGTCTGTCGCCAATCAAACGATATTTGAGGAACGTCCCTACAGACAGACGAGTGTAGGACAAGGCCTTTTTTTGGTGGGTCCTGACGCAGGGCCGTTACCCAGACGCCTCTGGCAGTTCCAAAAAGCCCTTGGGCTCCCTTGGCATTCTCCTAAAAGAGGTGCCTCAGGCGCCAGGCAATAAACCTAAACTCTTCGAAGAGGGTTAAAACCTGGGGGGCGGACCCCAGAGGCTCGAGGAAATAGACCATTCTACACGAAAGTCAGACAGTCAGCTAAAAAAACTCTGCACGAAGCAGGAGCTAATCAAGCGATATTTGACGAACATCCCACAAGACGGACGAGTGTGGTGCAAGGCCTATCTTTATGTGTCTGGGCACAGGGCCGTGGCCCAGACACGCCTGGTGGCTCCAAAAATGTCTCAGGCCCCGTCGGCCTCAGGCACCAGGCAATAAACCTAAGCACTCCTTAGAGGATTAAATCCTAGGGGGACGGCCCCCAGAGCTTCGAGGTAATTAACCATCCGACACGAATGCTAGACAGTCAGCAGAAAAAGCCTCTGCACGAAGCAGGAGCTAATCAAGCTGTATTTGTTGACTGCCCCACCAAAAGGGCAAGTGTAGTACAAGGCCTTTTTTAAGGTGGGTCCGGGCGCTGGACTGGAGCCCACACGCGTCCGGCATTCCCAAAATTGCCTCGGGCCCTGTCGGCATTCCCCTAAAGAGAGGCGCCTCAGGTGCCAGGCAATAAACCTAACCCCTCCGGAGAGGATTAAACTCTGGGGACGGCCCCCTGCGGCTCAAGGAAATTAACCATCCGACACGAATGCCAGACAGTCAACTGAAAAAGGCTCTGCACGAAGCAGGGGTTGATCAAGCTTCCCAATTATTCTCAACGAGAGACTAATATAGGCTATCTCTAACACTCATGCAAATTAGGCAGATTAATTTACCAGTATCACTAAATCTCCTTGAAACATACGGGCCTTATGCCCCTAGCACTTCTTCTTGTGACGGTTACATTTTTAAGATTACTTGGCTCTCCTTGTCTCTATCCGATAGTTATTTCTCTGGGAGATCTAGATCTGTCCCTCACTGAGCTGTAATTATTTGATCTTCATCCAAGTTTTCAAACTCATTCTGGCTCACCTGGTCATGCATTATTTCGACTTCTGACGTTTTATTCTGTAAATTTTGTTCTGATAGATCATTAACGGAAGGAGTCGTAGAGATTTCTTCCTCATTTTGCTCTTTATATTCGCCTTGAGGCCTTATTTGATCTACATGGGCTAATATACTGTTCCCCTTTTTCTCTATTTATTATAGCTGTTTTGTGGCCTTTTCGCATAATAAATTCTGCACTTTCTGGGTTTGATTCTTTGTTCTTTTTGTACTTCACTTTTTCATTTGTAGAATACGACATCGTTAGCGGACCTCTAATTTGCTTTCGCATTAAACTTGATTGGCTTTCTACTCTTCCACGTATGGTAATGGGCGATAGCTTAAAAGCAGCCTTAGTAGAAAAACTTTTATTTTCTCTTATAGCTGAGAACATGCTTTCAGTCCTATTTTTACGGTCTGTATAGTTCTTTCCGCGAGACAATTCGATTGGGGGTGATATGGCGGTGTCTTATACGGTTTACATTCGGCCAACTCTGGGGGTGTAACGGTTAGCAAGCTAGACTAGCAAACCTACACAAGTGAGTTCGAGTCTCATTGGGCGCCCCATTCATTCGGCCTTGTGCCACATCGAAGCAAAGAGCTTTGTAAATTACTATACGGTTTACATTCTATTTTTCCAACCATAAACTAAGATCTTCATAACAAAATTCTGGAGCATTGTTGGATACCAGGGTTTTTGGAATGCCGTTTCTGGAAAATATGATCCCTAGAATCTGTTTTATCGTAGAAATTTTCTTGTCTGGCACATGGATTACTTCTGACCAGCCTGAAAGAGTCTACTCGTAATAATAAGGGTTCCTCTTCAGTAATGTATGCATGATCCATATGCACACGACTCCACGGCTCCATTTCTCTGGGTCATTTCTCTAGAAATTTTCTTGTCTGGCACATGGATTACTTCTGACCAGCCTGAAAGAGTCTACTCGTATTAATAAGAGTCCCTCTTCAAGTAAGGTATGCATGGTCCATATGCACACGACTCCACGGCTCCGTTTCTCTGGGACATTTCTCTAGAAATTTTCTTGTCTGGCACATGGATTACGTCTGACCAATCTGAAAGAGTCTACTCGTTTTAATAAGAGTCCCTCTTCAGTAATGTATGCATGATCCATATGCACACGACTCCACGGCTCCATTCCTCTGGGCCATGAATGTAAAGTAGTTCGTGTAAAATTTCTTAATTCTTTACCTTTTTTATCTTTTTTACATATTCTTCAATATCTCGTGAATATCTCTACCACCATGCTTCTAATTTTATCCTTTTTTGTGTAGCCGCTACTCCACAGTGTATCATCATGTACACTTTTTATCACCAATTTTTTTTTGTGTTTCTTGGGGAATTACCAGATCCCCATTTAAAATCATTCCATGTTCTATCGTTAACTTATGTTTTCTTTCTTTGTAGGGTCTTTCCGCCCAGAAACAATTTCCTCGCGAGTTTTTTCCTATTTTTGATGTTATCCTACTTAGTACTGGATCATGTCTAGTTTCTGCAGCCATTCTATCTAAAGACAAAATATCAGCCTCTACCCAATGTAAAAATGTATATTCAAATCCTTCTAATGTTTTATCTTTTGACGCCTTGTAAAATCGCAATCTTGATAATGCATGTACGCGTGGAATTGAATTTTCTTTGAGATATTCTATATCAAAGTCAAATGCCATTAATCGCAATGCCCATCTTAGTATTCTCGCTGTAATTCTTTTCTTGGCTTGAAGATAAACTCTAATGGTCTGTGATCTCCTCTCAAAAAAAAATTCCAATTAAAACCTGTCGGGTTCTTGTGGTTGTCCACACAATTGCTAAGGCTTCTTTCTCTATGTTTGAATAATTAAATTCAGTGTTTACTTGTCTTCTTGATAAATACATTATCGGATGTCCTTCTTGGGATAATATTCCACTTATTGAATGTATGTTCGCTTGCATCTGTGGTTAACGTAATGTCTTTTTCCGGATCACAAGTTTCCACTACAGGTTTCTTTGCCATGATTACTTTTAATTTATCAAAACCTCTTTGTTGTTTCTCTGACAAGATAAATTCAGCATTTGTTTTTCTTAAATATGCAAACGACTCAGTCCTTTCCTTATATTTTGGTGCACATCGCCTGTAGAAATTTACCAATCCCAAAAAGGATTCAAGTTCTTTTTTATTTGCTGGTGTAGCTATTTTTAGTATTTTTTCTATCAAGTCTTTGTTTAGTGATATACCTTTTTGTGAAATGGTATAACCTAAAAAGGATATTTTACTTCTATTATTTACACATTTTATTGTCTTTCCAGCGTTTCTTAATCTATTCAAGACGATGTCGGTTTTCTTTTTTAATTATTTTTCATTAGTAGGTTCTATGCATATATCGTCTTGGTAACAAATCATATTTTATATCTTCTCCTAGAACCTGTTCGATGGCCTTTTGGAATATGACACTGGTGTTTTTATTCCATATGGCATCCTTCTCCATTTCAGTAAGCCTACGGGCGTATTTATCGTCGTTACTTCTGCGAAGTTATTGACAATTGGTATTTGGTGCAAGGCCATTTTCAAATCTATTTTTTGTAAAAACGCTCATATATGACCGTGCATGAATCGTAACTTCAGCATTAGGTATAGGATATGAATTCAAGCAAACCTTGCGATTTATGCCTATTTTATAACGTCCCCATATACGTATGTCTCCATCTGACTTTCTAAAAATTACAATTCTGGATCTGTTCGATGAACTTCCGTAGTTTTGCTACAACTAATGGCAATAAATGTACTGGTAATTTTTGTGCCTCATAATAAGAGGAGATAACATTTTCGTTTAATTTTAAACTCGCTGTATAGTTTGTTTTTTTTTAACTTTTCGGTTTTTTTCCATCTTTATCTCTTTGATTAATTTAGTATATTTTATGGTCAGCACATCGTTTCCAAAAAGTCCGTGGTTCTTTCAACAATTTGTGACAATTATAGGTATTACTTCAAATTTATGTTCTTACTCCCAGGAACTTCAAAGTACCCTAAAGTTTTTATGACCAATCCATCAACCAGTAAATTGCTGTTTCATCAGATTGGCTCTCCAGTGCATTCCCAGAAATTTCTGGGCATATGCGTTACCTCACAGCCGGTATCCATTTGCATATCCAAATCGAAGTTGTTAATTTTAACCTTTAGTATAATGTATTTTTTCTTCTGTTCAATTTTTTTCTATTTATTTTGTTTTTTGCTAAAAAGACTTCAATATTGCCATTCATTTTTTTCAACCCTTTCTACGTTTTTCTTTATGGATTTGCATACTGCTTGAAAATAGTGGTTTTGTAAACAATTTGTTGTAGTCTTCCCAAATGCTGGGCACTTTTCCTTTTTATTTCATGTTCATGTCCAACGAACTTTTTTTTAACTTTCTTATCATGTAAGTATCGACGAATATTTGTTCGCTTGGTTGACTTTTAACAAGGTTGTGTTTCTGTATTAATTCTTGTTGCTATATAAATATATAAAGATATGTGTATTTTCTATTTGTAGTTGTTCCATTACTTTATATCAGAAGGGTGCATTGTACATACCTTCAATTAACCTTAATTGAATTAAGTCCTCATCAATCTTCTGTTCTTCTTGTACAAGTTTTTCAAACTCGAAATATCTACTCGCATTTCGTAGACGGTGTCGATATTTTATGATTGGTTCGTCAATTTCTTATTACATCGACATAAACTTCGTTCTTTCTGCCACAACCAACCTTTTCTTGGGTCACATATTTCTTCTTATGATCTGACTTATTTTTTCAAAAGTCAGGTCTTTCAGTTTTGTGGGATGCACTATAGTGGAGATTATCATTATCGTCTTGAATCCAGCTGTAACCAAAAAGAGATCTGTAATCTCATTTTCTCTACTCTTTTCTATGTCGTACTTCAGCTTTTTAGTTCTTGCGCTCGTAGCAAGACGTCGTAGCCACGTATCGACAAAATCGAGATCCTCAAAAGACAATTGGTAGCCAATTGGCCATGCTATTGTGGTGATGTCCAAGGTTAGCACTAGTCTGTTTCTAATCAAGCTTCACAATTATTCGCAGTGAGAGACTTACACTCTTTCTTAAACTCATGCAAATTAGGCAGATTAATTTGCTAGTATCACTACAATAGCATATCAACATTTTGGTGTTATATAATGCTAAAGCCATCCCTGAAGATGAAAAGCACTATTTCTCTAACCCCCTGCTGGAGGAATAAGAGGGTCCATGCCTTTCCCAAGCGGATTAGTTTGAAGGTGAATGTTATGGCACGACTGGAGTTCGAACTTGCTTACTTAGAAACCGCACAACAGCAATTTAGCCATTACCCCACTCCGACACCAAAGTTTTAATTGTTTAAACTTTTTCCGAAGAATATTGAAATCCTTGAATTCTTAGATTCTTCTTTTGTTAAAGTTTTAGAGAGTTATTAAAAATTTGAATTAGAACAATGCAAAATTTTGAAAATTACAATATACAGATTTGTTCTGTAACTGAGCATTTCTTCTAAAAAATAAAATTTTGGGGGAGACCACAAAACCTCATGAAAATGTTTTAAAACTTTCAAAATCATATTTTACATGTTTTCACATTTAATTTTAAATGTAAAATTTAAAAAAAAGGAATAATTGTAAAAATAGATGTATACTTTCTATTTGAATTTATTGGCAAAATCTTTTTACAACAATTAAGAAGACATTTTTAATTTCTAGCTTCCTCCACACTTCGCACTTTCCCTCTCACCAGTGTTCATAAAATTCTTTTAGTCTGATCATGCACCAGGTACTTTTGCTACCACACACACACACACACACATACATACATATATATATATATATATATATATAGTGTGGATGACTATAGATATATATATACTCCCCTACCCCCGTGGGGTTGAGTTCTCTGGCGAAGAAGTAATCGTGTTGCCATTAGCGTCTATTGCAAGCCTCTTCGTAGATGAATTGAGGTCTCGGCAACCGTTGAAGTGATGTATGTAAACAATAGTAATTGTGATTCATAACCGTTTAAGATTTAATTCGCAGCTAATATTTCCTCGTGGCTGAATGATTAGAAGCTTTGGCTTGGCGTTTGAGTCAACTGGGTTTCGATCCCAGCTACGGGAAGATACTGTCTAGTCACACTGATGAGTTCTGATAGAACGAAGCAGATCTGTCTGTGGATGACTCTAGAGATACATATATATATATATATATATATATATATATATATGCTGACAGTTGTCGAAAGTGACCCAAGGGATCCCTTTTGAATAGCTACAAGACCTATGTATAAGAGAGGGTGTTATTTTTCCCCTGGATTACTTCACTTAGCATTGATCCCTATCTTTTAATGCTAACCAGTGGATGATCAAGTACCATTTTTTAAATCTTTGGTATGACACAACCTGGGATTGAACCTCGATCTCATGGACCATTGGCGAACATTCTATCCCTACCCCGTGGATTGAGCATTCCAGTGAGGAATTTGCTGGCTTCCGCATGAGGTGAATTGCTATAGCTCTTGCCATGAATTGAGTATTCGCAGGAGCCGATAATATATATGTAAAAAAATATACGTAAAACATTCGTTCACTTACACAGAGAATGATGGTGGCTCTGGTGCAAGATAGCTGGCTCACTTTACGTGATTCGGGTTTCGATTCCAGCTTGAAACATCTTGCGTGTCTAGCTACTTTGAAGAGTTGTGATATTGTCTCTCTGTAGATGAAAATATATGGAGAGAGAGGGTGTAACCGTATTTTCAAAAATGAATATCCTGTTAACATCTTGGCCTTTGGTATTCATCTTATTGCAAATTTTCAATGTGTTTATTATTTTTATAATTTTAAGTGAAACGATGAAAACTCATATTATTATTACTATTATAATTAAATTAATCTTTACCTATAACTCTGTACCAAACAATAGATGTATATAAATATACCAATGTTAGCTGATGGTTTCTCACTGGAGTTTGAGTGACAGCAAGCCTCCTCAAATCAACAGAGCTCTTCCCAGTATTCTGACCTGTTTAATAATGCTATTGTCTGGATGGTCACTACTTGTCCTTTTATTTCCATGTCCTCCTGTCCCTTTACTAATCCCTTCGTGGGATTGTCTCAAGTGTACTAACTACAAATAGTATCAGTGTCACCTTCATGTTCCATATTTTTTATTTCCTTTGCAAGGTCGAGGTACTTATCTCTCTTTTCGCTTTCTTTTATTTTCTCTCTGCGGTTTGCCGGAATAGCAAAGTCCCCTCTATAGCAGATTAGGTTATCCGTTTATATCTCAAAATCTCAGAGAACTTTGTGCGTCTCATTCCCCAGAACGGATTATGAGTTGATCATATACCACATATTTGTATGGTAAAATTTTTTATACAACTTTTTATGGATTACCTTCGCAACTTATTCTGTCTAGTCTTATATTCTTTTTGCTATAACTTAAAGCTATTGTTATTATCATTTTACTCTCTTGAGAATTTTTCACACCAGTGTTAGCTGATGGTTTTACACTGGAGTCTGAATGACAGGAAGACTCCTCAAGTCTCCAGGACTCTTATTATTATCATGGCCAATCTCAATAATACTGTAATTTGGATAATCACAATTCATCCTCTTATATGCAAGGTTTAGGTCGGCCTTGTGCCATATCGAAGCAAAGAGCTTTGTAAATTACTATATGCAAGGTTTAGGTACTTATCTCTCTTTTCACTTTCCTTCAGTTTTACCCTTTGTTCAGCCGCAACTGTAATGTCCACTATTCAGCATTTTTTTTTTTTTCTTTTTTTCTTGACTCTTACTAGATCTGGTCATCTGGCTGAGATTTGGTGATTCGTTTTGTATCTCAAAATCACAAAGAATTTGGTGTGTCTCATTTTCCTAGACGGATTCTGGGTTATGCATATACCATTTGTTCGTCTGATCAAATTTAAACTTCTTGCTCAATTCCCACTGGATCATCTTGCCCACCTAGTCGTTTCTAGTCTTATACTCTCTTTGCTAATTTGCAGCAATCGCTTTTCAGAGTTCTTAGAATCGTCTGATTCTTCAAATTGATCTCTAATAATGCTATTGTCTGTATGGTCTCGATTCTTCTGATTTCCAATTCCTCGAGTCTTTTTTTTCTGAGCCTTTCGGTACAATTCCAAGTGCTACAACTACAGCTGATATCACCGTTGTATAATCCTCCAAGAATTACTCGCAGATATTTTTCACAAAAACGATCTCTTTCTTCGAGTCTTTTGCCATTTTTCCACAGTTATTTTTAGTTGCTTAAATTTCGTTGCTTCCAATATTTCTTGTATAAACGTTTGACATTGTCGGCATTGTTTTTTAGTATAATTCACCAAACCACTTCAATCTCTTCTTCTTGAAAATGTCACTGATTTATCCATTGTATTCCAAGGTCCCACCTTACATCGTCCATTCTGAAGTGATTCGTGTAAGAAAATCTCACTCTAGTCCTAAGGCAACCGTTCTCACATTCACTCAGTTTCCCCTTTTCTTTCTCTTTCAAACTCCAAATTCTCTAATATATTTGGCCATGGGGAATTTTAGTGTGTTGTAGAGACTTACATTGATTGTCTTACTTTAGATGAACTTACTGATGTCACTGATCCCAAAAATGGGAATTCATTCAACTTTCCGACAATTCGAAATTATAGAGATGATATCATTATAACCAGAGATCGTCTTACTCTTTTAAGCATTTATTTTCACCGTCGCATACACAGAAACAATACCACACGCACACAGACACACATATACACAAGCACACGCACACACACACACACACACACACACACACACATATATATATATATATATATATACACACATTTAAGTATACTTGAATCTATGTATTAAAAAAATATATATTCATATGCGTATAAAATATATATACATTCATGTACATACACATATATAGATATTTATATGCATATATATATATATATATATACACGAATATGTTTATATATACTCATATTTATGCATATGTGTATATGTATATATATATATATATATATACTTTAAGAAAAACAACAAACCAGTCACATTGGGATTATAAATTTATTTCAATCCTGTTAGGCGTTTTTGAAAATTTCAAAAACACGAAAAAAATTTAACAGGACTTCTTCAGATCCTATTGTTATGAAATAGCCGAGGGATTTCGGTTTATGCCTTTGAGTTTAGTTAGGCTGAGAACCTTTCGGCTCAGCACATGGGTTGGTTGGGTGTAAGATTGAAGCAGGTGTTAACGCGGGTGCGCGCGAGCGGATGGAGGTGTCACTCAGATGTAATAACAGTCCGAGACGATACTGGGTGACAAGGTGCGGGTGACGTCAC
Organism: Sepioteuthis lessoniana; assembly: GCA_963585895.1. NCBI lineage: Eukaryota > Metazoa > Mollusca > Cephalopoda > Myopsida > Loliginidae > Sepioteuthis > Sepioteuthis lessoniana. Next base: position 105,521,042 of record OY757906.1, on the reverse strand, counting down.
GCACCGGAAGCACGCGGAAGTTTGTGTGAGAATTTGAAGAAAATAAGAGTCGGGTTTTAGACGCCAAACAAGAAGGATCAATTTTGGGAGCTCGCAGGCGCGAGGCGAACGTGCGCCCTATGGGGGGCGCTCGAGTTGGGGGCCAAATGAATAAGACAGCATAGAAGATTGTGTCTCTCCTCCTTACGTCGAAACCTTTAACTCAAAGTTAATAAAAAGGTTTCGTACCTGAACAAGAAGTAGTTACGTGTTTTTGAGATTCCTGTTCTTTCTATGTTCTATCGTTATGAACATTACATGTCTATTTCGCACATGGCCATATTCGTGTATATGGCTACGCAACACAATGAATAAAATAAATTAGAATAGACACAGAAAAAGGTGGGTGGGGATAGAAGAGGGGTGCAGAGTTATCTCCTCATTTAGCCCACTTCCGTTTTTATTTTAATTTCGGTTAGAAATTTAGTAAATTTATTTAAAAAAATTTTTTAATTTTTATTTCAATTTTTAAATTCTAATTCCATTTTAACTTAAACTTCAGATCTAATATTAAATTAGATTTTTAACTTTATTCAATAACTTTACGTAATGATACAGTAATAATTATATTAAATTAAACTCAAGATTTAATTAATTTTTTTTTTTTAAATTTCAAAACTAATTAGAACCTATTAATCAGTTACACTTTTTATTATTAGTACGTATATATATAATATGTTATTTTTTCCCAATTTTTTATCAAACATTTTATTTTATTTATTTATTTATTTATTTACATTAATTCTCAGTTTAACTCCATGCATTTTTTAAAATTTAAGTTAATTATCTATAGTTTAAATTTAGCCCTATGTCTACATCTAGCTACTAATTCACTTCTCTTATTTGATAATTTTTTCGGCTCTGGAAAAAGCAAAATGTGCCTTTTTTCTTCTCAACACAGATTGTATATACTGTCGAAAGACTTTGGAGTATTAGATCTTTTTAATATGGACCTTAGAATGTCAGGGGTTAAACCTTTATTTTTCAAACCCCAAAAATGCTTCGATCGAGCAGTTTGTTTTTTAGATGATCATGGGAGAAAGAGAATTTGTGATTGCCGTATCTAATTTTCCATTTCGTGGACGATATACCAATATATGATTACCTATCATTTATATCCTCTTTTGGGTTAATAATTGCTTGATATACTACATTATCTAAATTACATAAACCAATCATCGGACAATCACTTCGAGATTTACAATTACATTCTATTTTTTACTATTATTATTATTATTATTATTATTTGCTTGGTTCTGAAATTCCTTAATCATCTCATTATTATGATTATTTATTATTTGAGAAATATTTTTTTGTGCAGGAGTAACTAATTTTCAAAGTCTTTCTATTAAATATTTTATGTAATATATTATCTTGTTTAAAGTGCTTATCTATCAGTTTCAAAAAATATTTACCTACATTTATACTAGCTAGTTTACCAAAAGGGGGGTTAAACCTTATAATTTTCCTTTTTCTATTTGTATTTTTATGATCATACTTATTTTCTTTATTAATATCATTTGTTATATTTTCTCCTAAATACCTAAACTCTTCCTTAAAACCACTATTTTTAAGGGCATCGATATACATCTTACTACTCTCTTGGAAAATTTTTTCATTTGCTGATAGTTTACATATTCTTTAATTTACTGCTTTTGGGACTTGTTTAATTATGATTTTAGGGTGATTAGAATTAATATTAATATATGATGGGTGCTAATTAGTTTTTATGAACGGTTATAAGAATTATTCGAGAGGTCTTATAATTAGATGAGACTTATGTATATATATATATATATATATATATATATATATATATATATATATATGTTTGTATGTGTGTGGGTGTGATTTGAATTTATTTCGTACTGTTCGCTTACAAATATAAAAAAAACATGATTTAGCATGAAATAACCAACAGAGGTTGATATGTATTTAAGCAAAATGACAAACCAACTTCACTATTCGCACAGAAATCCTTTATACAAAGAAAAAATGGACATTATATATCCCAGAAGGGTTTATATGACATTAAACAAAATAACCAAAACAAAATAACCAAAACAAAAGACCACCCAGTCGTCTGGGGTTGTAGAATACACCGTCTGTACATCTGCTCTCTGGTAAGAAACAAGATCACGATAATGTTTGAGGACGAGATCCTTATGTGTGAACTCTCTATAACCCGGCCTCCAAAATGGGGACTAACCTGCAACAATTCACTTTGACCTTTTTTGGGATAGAATGAGGTGGGTTGAAGAGTCCAGATTCGATTAATCGGCTAGCCATGTCAAGCTTTTATACATATATAATTTTCTCCACTGTATTCTTCTAATTACTTTTGTGCCAAAAAATACCTAGCTCTTTTTATCTTAAAGGTAAGAGAAGGTGATCCTATTTACCCAACCCCTCCGCTCGGGCAGGATATGACACAAGGTCAATTTTTAAAGCGGAGTTTAGCAGGTTTGAATTCAGAGTTTTCCTTCTCTTAGACTAGTTGCCTCAACAAGGCTGAAGAACCTAGTCTGCCCTACTATTTACCCATAGCTGGAGGGAGAATAATTGGATTCATACTTTTCCCAAGGGTATTAGTGCTATGTGAAATGCAATCAGTCTTGTCAAGGAATTGAACTCGTATCGCCGTGTCCATATCCGGTGACGATAACCATTACACCACGGGCACCTCCTAGGTAAGAGAAGGTGATGGATTATAGTTAATCGCTTAGTGAAAAACAAGATTTTAAGTGCTCTTGGTATGTAACATATTGGCCCTCGACCGAGCTGTCAATTAAGAAATGCACCTGTGTAAATAACAGGTACATCCGGTTGAAGATATCGGGGTATCACCTTGACATATGGACTTGGTTGAATTCAGTGCAGACGCCCACAGGAAGCAGGTGGATGTCAAACAATTATATAACCAGGTGCCACAGACGGCTTGAGTTAGTTGGAGTTCGAGTTGCAGTTCGAGGCAGTGAGATAGAGGGCTTGGACCCTCAGGACCCTTGTTGAGCAGCCCAGCAGAATGAAGAAGAAGTGCTGCTATAGTCAGAGGAACTTAGAGTCAATATGTTGCAGTCTCTCTCCGTCTCTAACTCACCTCTTACACATAACTAACATCAACCCTTTCGCAACCCTTTCGAGAATAAAGTGTGAGAGGTATATTTTTCTAAAGAAGTGTGTTCGTTCGTTATTATTGTTGATTATGTTTCTGCATGTATAGGTATACGTTTAGTTGTATTATGGCTATACAATAGGTATAACACTAAAAAGCATCTGATGGTGATGTTCCAGTCTTGATGTTTGGGGAATGTGGAGTATCCCTTCATTACTATTACTTTCAGGTCTACCCCAACACGGAGTAGTAGTATCTGTTAGAGTCCTATTAATTGGTATAATAGAACTGTTCAATCATTTACGAAGGATTATAATAATTAGTTATTTGAAACAATACAGCAATGTCCAAATTGTTCGCATTTGATGATATACTTGATATATCGAATTATATATATTGAATATCAATACCTGAAATCATTTAACTGTGTTTAAACATATTATTAATTTTAATATAATTATTCATATCAACAATAATTGAAACCATGCGTAAATAAATGAACTCTGACTCGTTTTAAAATAGTTATCTATATAATTCTATTCAAATTTATTTGAAAATATTTTTTCGGCTGTATCTTTATTCACATTGGGCTTTTTTGTATTAGTTCACATGTGCATTTATTTTACGACCTATCCGTGGAACTTAAATTACACAGACTATCATCTGTTGAAGGGTAAGACCGTCACAGATGGGAGTTATTCTGATTATGACATTAAACTATATTTGATAGTGAGGATCTATGGAGTGTTGATTAACTCTTAATTGGTATTACTCCCAGGTATCCTCTGAATCAGAGTGATAGTACCTGTTAAGATCGAAACTTAGGGTCTGTTCAAAACTGATTCGTATTCGATAGGATTGTGTGCAGAAAAATATCTTTAACTACAACACAAAAAATGTAAATACGAAAGTACAAAGAACGCGATTCTCTAACTTCAAGTTATAAAATAACACTAGTCGAATTTATTTGTCTTTAAAATGAGTCAATATATAGATCATTCACTTTGTTAGATAAAAGATAATCCCAGTCGCCTGTCCCCAGAATTATAGTTTGATACTATGAGTATCGAAAATTTTCGACTTTTCTCCATATCAACCATAGTGCATATACCCCTGGGTCTAACAGCTCTTTTATATCCTTGAAGTTAAGCCTCCTACCCTAAATGTAATTACAATGAAACTCAAAGAAAGATATTTTGTAATCATTTCATTCAAAAACTTTTTCCAACAATAGCCCATGTATCTTCTATAATGGGTGTTTAATTCTTCGTTTGAATAAAACGTTCTTTCAACTTTATAAAACCCCAGTTGATTTAAAACATTTATTTAAATTAACACATTCACTAAAATGAATTATCTTGAAGATGTAGTCTGTCTTAAGACGAGATAGTTTTATTCTAACCATCGGCGCTCGTGTTACCTCGAACGTGGAGTTGACTATCCAGTCCAGAGCATGAGAGGAACCACAAGATCGGAGCGACGGTTCGCGTGCTTTTGGTCGAACGAGTGGCGGGGCTAAGCTGCCTTAGTATTTGTCGCTGCCTCCCACCAGACACGACTTGACACAAGGTCAAAAGCCCGAAGGCCAATTAAAGTGGGGATAAAGGGGAGGGGAAGGTCGGGAAGGAGCCGAGACTCGAACCCTGCTTGTCAGTGCTGCTCATCGGCTCACTTAGTGCAATGTGAGCCTGATGAGGCAAGCGGTTTCACGAACCCAAATGTGGGTCCGGGCACGTATGCCAGTTAACGGCTTAAACTAGACGCTTGGTCTAGTGCCGTACAAAGGGGACAAAAGTGCAGCTCGCCCACCCGAAGGTTGCCCAGCCGAAGCTGGGGGCCTATTCGGCCCCGAGTCTGCTCTTGGTTTCGAGCGCCCATCCGGCACGAATGCCAGACGGCCCAGCTAAAAAGCCGGGGAGCACGCTAAGCTGCCTCTGCGCGAGGACGGTTCAAAGTCTCGAAGGCAGAACCGTGACCTATGTCGCAATGGTATGACGGAAGGCGTTTTTCTCATTCCACAGGAGCCTATCTTAGCGGTTGTCTTTGCCACTTGTGGCAGTGCCAGTTAGGGTCGGGGATAGATTGGTTTAACTCTTCCCAAAACATTTCGTGATTTGTCCACGTTGAATATTCGGCGGCTAGCACGAATGAGCCAATCGACTTGTTATCCGCCACTGGCTGAATTTTTCAGTCACCATCTCGTTTCAAACCCCACCGCCGTGGAGCATGAGATAAAGGAATGCTCGTAGACTAATTGATTTCCTTATATTATGAAATGCTTTTGTTTAAAAAAACAGTAATTTTGATTTTTTTATTTGTTAAAAAATGCATCACGCTTTAGAGTGTGTGTGTGGGCGTATGCCTGTGTATGTGTATGTGTGTGTGTATGTTGTATGTATATGTGTGTGTGTTAATACCTAAGTAGATTTATGTTATTTGGAGGATAAAACTATGCCGTTTTACTTGAATAAATAGACATGATAATGAATAAGCGTCCATTGACGTTGTAGCATTATCTACAATCTAAAACATTTCAAAGAGAAATCATGTAATACCAAAGTTTTATTCATTCTCAGAATTGTCATCATTGACGCTCAGTCTAATCAATTCCTATTGATTAGAAAGCGTTTTCAAAACATATCAACAAAATATGAAAGTAACAAAATTCTAACAAAGCCAACAGGCCAGAGTGAAAACATATTGAGTGTGTATTCTTTCTAGACATATTTTGTTTTGTTTACTGCAGTTGAAGTTCACCCTTCTATTTCTGTATGTCTCTGCATTAGTGTTTATTGTGAATGGATTTCAAATCATTCATTGACGATATTTGTTTCCCAGTGATAAAGACGTGTTATTCATTTATTTATTTTTGTTATTATTATTATTATTATTATTGTTGTTGTTGTTGTTGTTTTATGACGCTTTTAATCTTCAGTATGCCTGCGCGATAGGAATTCGTCTCCATTTGTAATCAAAGTTCATATACCACTGGTTGAAATCTTTTCTACATTTCGTAAAAAAGAAAAATATTTTTTTTTTTGGTTATAATTTTTTTTTTTTAATTTCTTAATAATTTTAAGTTTGCTTCTGTTCATAAAAAAAGAAAAAAATGATCAAGAACTTTATAATGAGGTAAAGAAGAATCAATTTTTTAGGGGATGTCTGTTTCTTTGTTTTTTAGCGTGGAGGTGTGTTTTTTTTTTTTGTTTTTGTTTTTTTTTGTTGGTTTTGTTGGTTTTTATTTTTTGTGTGTTTTTGGTGGGGGTCATTGATTTCTTTTGCTTTTTTTATTTTTTCATATTTTGCATAGATAAGGGTGATTATCTTTTTTGATGGGCGAGGCGTTTGACATCCGGATAGCTTTGAGCTACACGAGATGGAAATGAAACAAAATTATTTTTTAATTAAACTAAATAGAAACACCCAAGTGTGCTTCAGTTTGATTACACCCATGGCGTTCACACACGCACGCACGAGCACACACACACACACACACACACACACACAAATACACTGTGATATACTGATATTTTTTCTATTGATAACCCTTCGTCCATCTTTTCCTGATAAGGACACGAGCATGCACACAACATTCGTTCGCGGACACATTTTCATGTAAAGCAAAAAATAATGTTAGTAAAAAAAGAATAAATGGCTTCATATGAAGCAAACAGACGTAGGGTAGTTTCTCTAAACATCAAGAAAATAATACTCACTTTAACATTTATTTATTAACGGCAATTTATTTGACGAATTCCGAACAAAGTCATTTTCTTGTTTGGCATTAAATAATTTTTTATTTGTAAAAAATTTGCTCATATTTAATTGATCATAGGTTACGTAGATATGTGTTGTCTATGAACGAGGCGATTTACAATATATAAGAAGATATCCAATTTGTGTGCATAAGACTATATGTGTATTTAACTATCCACTTTGCAACGAGCAGGATATGATACAACGTTAATTTAAAAGCGGAATACAGCTGATTTGAATTCAGTTTTCTTTCTCCTAAATTGAATACCTTACAAGGGCAAAGAACGCGTCTGCCATACTATTTACCCGTAGTTAAGGGTTGAATGATTGCATTCATACATTTACCATGAGCCATATCATGAAGTGAAACATTAATAGCCTTGTCCAGGTTTTAAACTCGTGTCCATTAAATTTCCAACGATGAAAACCGTACCACTTAGTTCATCTCTTTTGCGTAAGGCCATATGATGAATCGAAATACAATAGACTTTGGTATCTATGATTTTCCGCCTGGCAGTATCCCAATAGTTACGTTGAAGAAAAAATTAAAACTCTTTTGTGATTATTTGAATTACAAATGTATTTAACACATATTCAACGAACAAATAGAAAAAGGCTTCGACAGATTACGAAAGGTTCTTGAAAATTCACACGTTAGGAAATAAATTTCTATGCGATATAGGAATGTACACATTAGTATGCATGAGGTAAAATGGAGTAGATACCCAGATTAGTTAAGATGCTAAGTGCAAAGTAACCCTGAGCTATATACGAGGCATGCAATGAGTAAAATACTAATTGCCTGATGGTGGGCAATAAGGGACATTGTTTATAGTGGCACCATCTTCAAGAAAATCAATTATAATGAGTCAAAATTGAAAGACTCTCAGCATTATCTTATTTACTGATCACTACGCACGGAGCTTTTTTTTGCCAGAGAGTCAGTGTTTTCATTCCATGAACTTCCTCTTCGGTTTGGTTTAGTTTGGTTTATATGCCAAAATTTCAAAGATGGAGCTTGATAGTTTTATCATTTAGAATGTTTGGGCTATTTGCTTTATCTTTATTGTTATACTCACTACGTTTCGGCCGATACGCATTCTTCAGGTGCTTCATGTAGGACTCAGGAACTCATACAGAAATTCGAATAGAACACTTTATTTGATCCACTGGGATAGATCGTTCTGATTCCGTTCAAGTGTTAAGCTATTAAGACTTTTCCTTATTTTGATTTATTTGTTTAATGGCATATCAATTTTCATGGGATATTTGATGCGAAACCCATTGTCGTAGAAGAACAGCAGTCACACTATTTAAGCCATTTAGTGAGAGGAATCATCATCCTCATCATCATGTCGAACCGCCAGCACGGATATCTCTGACCCTCTCTCGCCACTCCTCCTTATCGTTCATCTCTTCTGGCAGGTCCTCAGGGCTACATCCTGTATCCTCACAGAGCCTCTGTACGTAGGTTCCAGCTGGTCGTCCTGCTTTTGCTTGGCCATATGAGGGGATTCATAGGAGTACATCACTTATGAGGTCGTCCCTGCAGTGAGAGAAATCGAGGGTTCAATATCTTTATCAAGGACGTTAGTCCGAAAGTAAACAAAATAACGTGACTGAAATTCGAAATCGTTGACATCGAAGCGGAAACCTCTCCACCAATCTTTTCGACTCAGGCTTGTGTTGTGGCAAATCCATGTTCAACTCATTTGTAAATATCTTTTGACAAGAGCATGCCCTCCGTACACATCACTCTTGATTCTATAAATTTCACACAGTTTGCACTAATTTTGATGACAGACCCCTGTTCAAGTCTCGAGCTGTCTGTTTGATTTCCGGCTACTTTGTAAAGCCTGAAAATAAATATTTCTACAAGATTAAAATACTCTTTACTCTAATCCAATTCTATATAATGCTGTATACATTAATAGAAAATTGACTTTTTCAAAAGAATGCCTCTATTTATTTATTTATTTATTCATTAAATGTTCCATGTGTATGTTGTATACTACAGCCATAATGATCTCAATTACGACAGTAATACAATACATATACAAATACAGGCGGACTTTTTCGTTTCGGATACGAACAGGTATATTTATTCCTGGCTTCAGTCCATGGCGACACGAGGAGAGACACACAATTCTTAAAAAGTCTTTGCTAACCATACTATGTTGAACCCACCCCAACGCGCAGCGCATCTTGTGATGTTTAAGATCTCTGTCGGTAGAGATCCGAAAAATACAATTACATATTTCAACGGCATAATCTCAACTCTCTTTTCAAAATCCTCAAATTCTCAGGATCATCTCTTCCGGGCATGACGTCATTCACATTCCAGCCCCCATTTCCTGTCTGGGGGTTTATTATGACAAAAGGTGATTGTCATATCCTTTGCACGTGAGCGTAAAACTGCACCCGATGACTATGTACCTGAACTCTTTATCCAAATTGTTCAAAGCCCTACCAAACTGAATGATAAAATATAATTAACGAAAAATGATTACTATAAAAAAATAATTCCTTAATTATATAACAGTGTATAGATATTCAAATCAGTTCAGTCACTACCACTGAGCTCTCTCTCTTTCTCTCTCTCTCTCTCTCTCTCTCTCTCTCTCTCTCTCTCTCTCTCTCTCTAAATATATATATGCAATCATCATCCTGTTTGGCAGTTAGCATGGATTTCATTTATACCTCTCACCATTCGTCTCGATTATACATTGCTTCCAGAAGATCCCCTAGTCTACATCCTGTGTCTGTACAGAGCTCTTGTCCATAAGTTCTCGTCGGTCGTCCAACACTTGCACGTCTGTGTGAAAGGGTCCACGGGCAAACGTCGCTTATGAGATCGCCCTTTCTTCTCCAACTGTGTCCCGCATTTCTTGTTCGTCTTATTTGGATGATTTTAGAGATGGTAGGTAGGTAGCCGCACAGATGCTGTTTTGATAGGATTTGCTTCAAGAATTTGTACAATTGCATTCTTGTGCAATCTGAGGCTCATACAAAATGAAAGGTAGGTGACCAATCTAAGATTTGGTTTAGGCTTAGAACTTCTTGGACCACTATCGTAGATAGATAGGTAGATAGGAACAGACTGAAAATAGATAGATAGATAGATAGATAGATAGATAGATAGATAGATAGATCTGAACAGACTGAGATAGATAGATATGAAAAAAAACTGAGATAGATAGATAGATAGATAGATAGATAGATAGATAGATACATCTGAACAGACTGAGATAGATAGATAGATAGATATGAACAGACTGAAATAGATTGATAGATATGAACAGACTGAGATAGATAGACAGATGGATAGATCATTCAAAATGTTTCAGTCTTCACCATGAAAGAACAGTCCTAGCTGAATATTTTTATTGTGGGAACTCACAAATACTTCTAATGAAACTAAAAACAATTCGGTTCCTGTCTAAATTTCTGAGCAAGTGATGCCCATACAAAATTAAGAAGAGTGCGACAAATCTAAAATCTTGATGAGGCTTGGAACATTTAGAGTGACTCTTGCTCATTATACACAGAACCATTTTATAGTTACCGCACTTTAACTCACCTTTAATTTGGTTATGTTATGTTTTGTTTTATTTTTATTGTTTTTGCGATTTAAAAAAATAACGAAAGATTAAAGACATTTTCAAAAATAGAATACTTAAATACAAAGGAACAAACATTTTCAACAAAATTACATTATGTCTATTAAATAATCCTAATCAAATTCCGTAATATTCATTTCAGGCAAATTTTAAGCATTTTTCCGTTATATGTAAATGACTTTTAACACTGTACATGTTTATGAACATCCTCAGTTGAGAACAATTTACACAACAATTCTCTAATAATTTCCTCAAGTTCTTCCATTTAAGTTGGAGATAGTGTTAAATAATTCAACTTTTATAAAACTTGCCATTTAAAAAAAAAAGTTGTCTTCATTCTCTTATTTAAGTTTTTCAGAATTATTTAAATTTCTTTAAAGCACAGTTTCTTGGAGAGAATAGAAAACAGTTAAAAAAAAAAAAAAAAAAACAATGTTGAAATTTCGCGGATATTTTATTGGAGTTTTTTTTTACCTTTATTCATTTTGAATTGATTTTCATTCAAATTATTTATTCTCTTTTTGTTTTTTCTTTTTGTTTTTTTTTTTGTTTTTTTATTTTTCATATATTTGTAGCTGAAAAATTTTATTCACTTTTGTTTTGTAATTGAAGCATACTTGTAAGTTTTGTGTGTGTGCGCGCGCGTGCACGCTCATGCGTGTGTGTGTGTGTGTTAGCTTAGGTTTGGTCATTTGTTTTATTCGAATATCAACCATTATACAGAGTGAACAATTTGTAGGTAACTCTATTCTAAAAAGAATTGGAGCTCATTTGTTTGAACACATAAACACTTTCAATATGGCTTCTTACCATTAATGATTTTATTTGATATTAATAATCCCTGATAAATGATTCTACTGTTCTATTTTACCCATAGATAGGACCCTAACAGGTCCTACCATTCCTGGTCAGAGAGGACCTGAGAGCACTGTTAATCAAGGAGTACTCCACGTTCTCCTAACTCCAAGACGAAGGCATCACCATCAGATACAGATGAATGTTATACACAGGACATGAATGTAATTGATTTCTTCACCGTAATCAGAAACAGATGAGTGGCTCTTGAAAAATCCATTGTTATGGTAACGAGGTGAGCTTGGTGTCACTCAAAGCGTGAAATCCTCGTGTTATCATGACAACGAAACTATTATAACGAAATTCCAACTGAAAATATTAAGCTCAGTTGGGTGAGGTTGTAGAATACACCAACTGCATCTCTGCATCGGAGTAAGACCCCGCCAACAAGTATCCTGGTATAAGATTAAACCATCTGATGGCAGATGTCCCTTCATTGCCATTGTTTCTAGATCCACACTGACTTGGGGTGGTAGCACCTGAGGGGATCATATCTCTAGGTCAAATAAAACTGTGTTACATTTAAATTGAGAGCAAACAAATGACTTATGCTAAATAGAATTGTAAGAGTAGAGTTATTTGACCATTTAACTTTGTGTAAAATATGACTGATGTTTAATCGAATTGTTTGTTATTCGTAGCAATACTGGAAACCATTTAAATTTGTGTAAAATATGACTGATGTTTAATCGAATTATTTGTTATTCGTAGCAATACTGGAAACCATTTAAATTTGTGTAAAATATGACTGATGTTTAATCGAATTATTTGTTATTCGTAGCAATACTGGAAACCATTTAAATTTGTGTAAAATATGACTGATGTTTAATCGAATTATTTGTTATTTGTAGCAATACTGGAAACCATTTAAATTTGTGTAAAATATGACTGATGTTTAATCGAATTATTTGTTATTCGTAGCAATACTGGAAAGCATTTAACTTTGTGTAAAATATGACTGACGTTTAATCGAATTGTTTGTTATTCGTAGCAATACTGGAAAGCATTTAAATTTGTGTAAAATATGACTGACGTTTAATCGAATTGTTTGTTATTCGTAGCAATACTGGAAAGCATTTAAATTTGTGTAAAATATGACTGATGTTTAATCGAATTATTTGTTATTCGTAGCAATACTGGAAACCATTTAAATTTGTGTAAAATATGACTGATGTTTAATCGAATTATTTGTTATTCGTAGCAATACTTAGAACCATTTGACTGTGTGCAACTGAATGAATAGTGTTGAATTGAATAATTAGTGTTAAATAACAATATCTGTTACCTCTTCACTGAGTGAAAACAAATGATTATGATTGAATAGAATTATAAGTGCTAGATCGCAATAATTAAAACCATTTAACTGTGTTGACTATCGATCACATGGAAATCAGACCTCACCGATAAAATGAAACGCAGTTTCTTCCAGGCAGCGCTTGTATCGACACTGCAGTATGGATGCACTACTTCGACGCTTACAAAACGGCTGGAGAAATCTGAACACATCGTTTGCATTTCGGATATTGCTTCAACAGTTCAACCCTCAAAATGATGAAAAATAATGCTAAACCAGGTCTCTACAAAGATTACAATGACACGATTATATTAACTCAAGGAACGAATGTCATTATTAGTAAAACAAAAATAAAGGGACATCTGTTGTTATATATTAAAAAAAAATTACTGCAGATAATTGCATTGCTGGTTATACTCTCGATGTATGTATTTACCAACCCCTCCACCACAGACAAAACGTAATACATGTGTAGTTTTAACCTGTAAATCACACCTGACCGATAAAATAAAACGCAGTTTCTTCCAGGCAGCAGTCGTGTCGATACTGCTGTATGGATGCACTACTTGGACTTTAAGAAAACGACTGGAGAAACTAGACGGTTATTACACAAGAATGTTGCGATCAATATTAAACAAGTCCTGGCGGCAACACCCCACAAGGCACCAACTATACGGCCACCTGCCTCCCATCACGAAAACTATCCAAGTCAGATGAACCAAACATGCTGGTGAAGCAGGGACGAGCTCATATGTGATATACTCCTATGGACCCCCACATATGGCCGAGCAAAAGCAGGACAACCAGCTCGAACATACATGCAGCAGCTATATGAGGATACGGGATGTAGCCCTGAAGACCTGCCAGATGTGATGAACGATAGGGAGAAGTGGCGAGAGAGGGTCAGAGATTTTCGTGCCTGTGGCACGACATGATGATGATGATGAACTGTTTTGAAACAATAGGAATACTAGTGAGCAAACGAATGAGCTCTAACTCATTTAAACATAAAGTTACCAAGAAACACTTTCATTTCAAATCATATGTATCCATTTAAATGTGTGCAAACAAAATGACTGACGTTAAGTTGTTATTGTTACATAGCAATACTGGAAACCATTTAACTTTGTGTAAACAAAGGATTAGTAATAAATAGAATTCTTCGTGTCAGATAGAAATACTTGAAACCATAAAACTGTATACAAACAGAATAAACCCAGGCTCGTTTAAAGATATTATCGACACACTATGTGTTTACGAGTCATATATTTAGTATACGTGTAAAGAGAGGATTTGGCATTAAATAACCTACAATGTTTGAAATACCATAAAACCTAATCAACCCAACCCAAAGTAAATATATACAGATATCTCATTCCATTTCTTAAAAATCATCGCATTGAAATTCAAACATCTTAATTAATTTCTTTCACAGATAAGAACTAACACTATCTATATGTTGTAATGAATAATCTATGCCATGTGAAATTAGCCTCCGGTTTTAAAAATAGGTGACTTAGTTTGTTCTTTTTTCCCGAAACATTATGCTCTTTGTGATGTCAACCTAAAAGCCTTCGTTTGATAGTCACGTGAGACTGACGCAAAAATTTAAAGCTACTAAGCCTTCATGTGTTTACCGATTCCAAAAGCGATCAGATTCGTTCAAAGTTACCTTTGCTCTATGACTTCAAATTTGACCAAAGGCAGATAATCAAATACTCTGTCTGTCTGTCTGTCTGTCTGTCTCTCTCATTTCAGTTATAATGAACCGTCCTGTATTCTTAATCCTTTTATAAAATACATTTGATACACTTTATTGATAACGTAGACAACTTCACCTACCTAGGAAGAAGTGTCTCATCAACCGAGACAGACATCAACACGCGACGAGCAAATGCATGGACAGCTATCAAGTCAATCAGTCAAACCTGACCGATAAAATAAAACGCAGTTTCGTCCAAACAGCGGTCGTATGTGATGTACTCCTATGGACCCCTTCACATAGACGAACAAAGGTTGGACGACCAGCTAGAACCTACATACAGCAGCTCTGTGCCGATATGGGATGTAGCCCTAGAGACCAGCCGGAAGCAATGGACGATAGAGAAGGGTAGCGAGAAAGGGTCAAGGATATCCATGTTGAGGGGGTGACATCATGATTACAATAGCGTAAAAGTACCTAACGTAATTATTTGTATATAACATTCTTCACTCATAGATATCACTTACATCTAACTAATGACTATTGCATATCTGAAAAACAAACATTCGTATATATTACTCTCTGTCGTTTTAGAATTTGTTGCAGCTAAATTTAACCTAAATTTAACATTTATTCAACTTTTTATCAGTTTATATTGACTAAAAATGAAAGTGTTCATGATTTACATTATATTTTGAAACACAAAATTTACATAATGTTTAGGTCAAAATACAACTGTTTGTTCACACAAAAATACATGTTTACGGCGAAAATAAGCTTACATTACCGGATACAAGATTATAAACAAGTACACATTCCAGAGGATATTTGTGTAACATATTGACCTCCGACCCGACCGGGCTGTCAGATGAGAAATGCACCTGTGTAAATAGCAGGTGCACCCGGTCGAAGATATCAGGGGAGCACCTTGACTGTCGACGGGTTGAATTGAGTAAAAATGTGACGCTCGCAAGAAGTAGGTGTGCGTCAAATTATTATATAACCCTGGCGACAGGAAGTTCAGATCAGTTGGAGAAAGATGCTGGAGTGATAACCATGTCCCAGCAGAGGCTGGGCCCCTGGGTCCCCCGTTGAGCAGCACAGGAGAATGGGAAAGAAATCCTGCTATGGCCAGAAGAGTGCGGGTCAATATGTTGCAGTTCTGTTCAGTCTCCAACTCACCTCTCACAGATAATACCTTTCGTAACCCTTTCGAACCCTTTCAAATAAAGTGAGAGGTGTATTTTTCTAAAGAACTGTGTCCGCTCGTCTTTATTGTGTTGAATATGCTTTTGCATGCATCTGCATATGAGTATGTTACATTTGTCAGCAAGAACATAAAACACAGTAATATGGATTATAGATTTTACTCACTTTCGGTAATCCAGTCCTAAATATGGAGTATGTTACCGGGAAAAAGTTGATTATTCAGTTCTTGAGTATAATAGTTACCCCAGCTTTTTGGGCCGAAAAAAAAATCTGATAAAATAGTGCATCTTATACATAAAACATTACGTTAGTCTTTTATATTTCCAAATTAGTGACAATATTATTGGCATTTCCATTCCTTGCAAATGTTTAGAACTCTTTAACCATAGTAATGATTAGTTTGATGGGGTTTTTGTGGGGGAGGGTCTTGCGCTAAGTTACTTCCGGTATTTTAGATAATTCCTTGGACATTTTATTTTTCAATTTAGCTAACCTTTTGTCATTGTTCAAGGCTTTGTAAATTAAATTACCTTCATTTTATTTTGCTGGATATCAAGAAAAAAGATATCTATGTCAGTTATTTCTTTTAAAAATATTAATTTGCTTGTAGTAAGAAATATTCAATCCATGCAAAAGATTCTTTAGTGTAAAAACTATCATCAGTGGATATATTGATGGCCTGATGTTAACTGCATTTCAACCCGTCAAGGGTTATTTTATGCCTAGTGGTTTTATGTTATTGTTTCTTAAGAGTTTTTTTACGCAGAGCTGTATAATATCAAGTATTTGTATCTAATACAAATAATTCACGCTCAGCTGTATGGATTTAAGTATTTTCATCTAGTGCTAATAATTATATGGGTTCAATTCGAGAAGGGTGGACTTTCGGGGCTCGCTGAGGCCAGACGTTACGTGCTTTTCGTGTTTCGGGATTCCTATGTTCTATGTATATATGTTATGAACATTCTATGTACGTTTCACATATTCGTATCTGGCTATGGTATACCGCCAGAGAAATAAGAACAAACTTAAAAACTGACGTTTTCCTATGGACAACTCTACATAGACACATCAGTGTTGGGCATCTATATAATTAGCCAAGAGCGATGCCCAAGTGGAATGTATTATAAGAGGGTGTCAAGAGAATCCCTTCTGTCGTTACGCCTTAATGATAATGATTATAATGAAGCAAGGTTTTGTATTTTTAAGTTTGATCTTCCACGATATCTGCAATAAGATTTAGGCACAACAAACATTTTCGCAGCTTTCAGTGAAGAATGGCGGATATTTTGTGATGGCGTAGGAATAGAGTTTTTGAGAGAAATATCATGTTTATTGTCAAGAAGACTAAAAAAAAGATCCCATTCATTACTCCATTTGTTCAGAAATATCAACACTTTTTCAGCATGACAATGCTAAATACAACGAGAATTAAGTGGAATTGTATTTGGGCCAAAACGCAGTCTACAAAACCCAATCATCGACTGGCCTCCTCGGAATTCCAAACTAAGGTTCATAGAAATTGTATGAGGGTCACTGGGAGCAGAAAATAGTTCAAGTGTAAAGAAAACCTCTGAAATGTTTTGAAGGAAATTTGTTGTTGAATGAAGGAAAATTAGTTCGGCTAGGAGAGTTCAAGCATTTCAAAATGCTGAATAGACGGAGATATTTTACTGTTAAGCCTGCATGACTGTATTCGTTGATATATATATATAGAGAGAGACAGAGACAGAGACAGACAGACAGACAGACTTCTCATCTTGGTGAACCGACAGCGTCGAATCCATTAACTCTCTCTCTCTCTCTCTCTCTCTCTCTCTCGTCATCCCTCCTTATCCGGCATCGATTGAGTTAAGTCCTATAGACGACATTCAGTGTCTCCACTGAGTGGATGAATGTAAATTTTGGCTGGTCAGCCATCACTATTGTGTTCATACGTAGGAGTCTAAAGGAAAAGGAGAACGTCGCTTATGAGTTCGCCGATACTTCTCTAACTGTGCCTAATATATCTTGCTTGTCTTACTTTGATAGTTGGTGAGATAGGAGAGGAGTGGTAGTACAACTGCTGTTTTGTAGGGTGTTGCTTCCAGGAATTGTTCAAAATAGCACACAGTAACCTTATATAGTTCCCATCAAGCTTTTCTCTCAAGCGTTTTTTCTCGTCCAAGTGATGCAACCATAAAGTGCGTTAGACACGGCCACAACTCACAATAATTCCAGATAGATAATTTCATAATTGTTTTGCCCTGTCGGCTGGGGTTGTAGAATGCACTGACTGCTTCTCTGCAGAGGTGTAAGACTCCCCCAACGAGTGCCCTGATTATGACACTAAACATTCTGATGATGGGGTTCCAGAAATGCTGGAGGGGTAACACCTAATAAGGTCATATCTATGGGCCAAATATTACTAAACTGTTGGTTGGTTGGTTGGTTGTTGGTTGGTTGGTTGGGTTTTATTGCATATCAACCACGTAGGTTATTTAATGCCAAATCCATTTTATACAAATAATCAGTTCTATTTCAAACAATTCAGTTTAGCATGAGTACACAGTTTAGTTGTCTAAATTTCAAGCTATTCAGTTTAGTCAAATAGTTCTAATTCAAACAATTCAGTTTAGTATAAGTGTAGATGTTGTTTACACATTGTTATATGTCAAAATATTTCTTTTTTAAACAATTCAGTTTAGCGTAAGTACAGTTTCAATGTCAAAAACAGTTCCATTTCAAACAATTCCGTTTAGCATAAGTACGCAGTTTAAATGTAATTATATAGTTCAATTGTCAAAACATTTCTATTTCTAGCAATTCAATTTAGTCAAACAGTTGTATTTCAAACGATTCAGTTTAACATAATTACGCGGTTTAGTTCTATTTAACCCATAGATAGGGGCCTATCAGGTGCTACCACTCCGGGCCAGAGTGGACGTAGGAGTGACAGTAATGAATGGGTGCTCCACATTTCCCAAAACTCCAGCATCACTGGAAGCTCACTATCAGATTCTTAAATGCCATATCCAGGACACTCGTTTGATGGGGTCTTACCGCTCCGCAAAGAAGCAGTCGGTGTATTCTACAGCCACAGGTAACTGGGCAAGAACTAAATTGTGTTCTTACTCTAAAATGAATAGTTTGAAATAGAACTGCTTATTTATATATTATGGATTTGGCATTGATGACCTAAAATTTTTGATGTGCTTTCAAACCAAACCAATCAACTATAAACGACTCACTTACAGCTTGTCACAAGATTTGGCATTAAATAATCTGCAAGGCTTAACATGCTATAAAAAGCATCAATGAATAGAAAGGAATTTTACTCATTACAGTTAAAAACACATTAAACGGACAGAATTCATATTCTGATCTAATATTCCCGTTCTACAGTAGTCCATTACCATATCCCTTAAAGTATTATTCAGCTTCATCAGTTTTTATTGTAGCTGTTGTTGTTGTTGATGTCGTTCTTGTTGTTGATGTCGTTCTTGTTTTCGGAGCGGTCTTTGGGGGTCTTTTTGTTAGTTTATCTAAAAAAATATCTTCTAGGAAAGCGAAAAGGCACAACTTAATGTTTAAAGAACTATATTAGTAGTGTGATTATAGGAATTAATAGCTTGTTATAAGCATTTATAAAGAATGAGCAAGCAATGAATTCAAGGTATCAGAAAAAAAGGAGCAGGAGAGTTATGATGTCCAGTGTGTTCAACACATTGGTCTTAGTTATTTAATATGCTGCGAATAATATAAGAAGCATGTTCTCGCTCAGAAATCCCCAAAACAAATGGCACCCAAGGAAAGCCGTAGGTTACTTGGCCGAACGTTTAGATAAAAGAAATCAAAAGAGATACATAAATTATATGAAAGTAACCTACAAAATGATTACGCTTTTTTATTGTAAAAATCTTTAGACAAAACGGAAAACTAGTCTTCGAAATTCTGACGTAAGTGAACAATAGAGTATAAAGGTATTTTGGACAAAACTCTAAGGAAGACACATTTTCCTTTGTTGAAAGGAATTAAATTTTGATATGAAAAGGGGAGTCCTCATGGCGTAGGGGCTTACGTGCGACATCGTAGAATAGGAGGTCTAACTCCAGTTGCAAGATTACGTTCACTTTCGAACTAATACTCTTGGGAAAAGTATGAGCCCTTTAATCCTCCGTAACTCTGCTGCCCAGTTATCGGTGGCTGTAGAATGTGCCGACTGCATCTCTGCAGAGGGGTAAGACGCACCCTACCCAATGAGTGTCCTGATATGACACTAAACAATCTGATGGTGAGGCTCCCGTATTGCGGGTGCTTTGTGGAATCTGGAGTTAACCTCCATTATCGTTGACATTTGTGAAAACGAATGATTGAAATTGAAAAGAATTATAAGTCTTGGATAACAATAATTGAAACCATTTAACAGTGAAGGAACAAAAGAAATAACAGTGTGCAAACAAATCAGTTCTAACTCATTTAAAAATAAAATTACCAGCAATCTAATCTCTTACGTGTCATGTTTATCTATTTAATTGTGTAAAAACAAATGACTGATGTTAGATTGTTACTGTTACATAGCAATACTTGAAACTATTTAACTGTAAGCAAACAAAGGATTAATAAGAAATAGAAATATTCGTATAAGGAAGAAATACTTGACACCATTTAACTGAGCGCAAAAATATATGCCCAGGCTCAACTGAAAATGTTATCAAGAAAATCTGTTTAGAAATCATTTATTTGATTATACGTGTATAAATAGGATTTGGCATTAAATAACCTATAATGGTTGATATGGCATAAAACCAAACCAAATCAAACCAAACTAAACAAAAACTATGGGTATAAAAGTACCTCTAGTATACTTCTAAAAGAATAGCTTTTGCATTAAATAACCTATGAAGGTTGCCATGACATTAAATAAAAAAAAATTTATCTGATATGACAAGTGGAAGAAAAATGTATTTCTTTGGACATTAAAAAAATTGATTTTTAGCGTTCGGAAGAACACCTTCTTCTCCAGCTTGGGGCGAAATAGTATATGCTAGCTTTGGTGGACAACTCATCTAGGAGAAGGAAAACTCTACATTAAAAACTAAATGGCGGTGTTTTAGCAGTAATACGTTGGTTGGGTGTCTTTTATGGCACATTTACCCTAGTAAACTATTAATAGCCAAATCTTGTTTATACACACAAATTAAATATACCTGATTTGAAAACGAATAGTTCTTAGGTAAACATTTTTAAACAAGCCAGAGTTTATTTGTTTGCATTCATTTAAATGATTTCAACCATTGCTATCTAATGCTAATAGTTTTATTTTCACATGGTTAAACTCTTTCATATATTGCTATTTAGCACTTGTGATTTTATTAAATATAATCTATGTTTGCACATCGTTAATTGTTTCTAAAGAGATGCAGACTACATCGATGACCTAGCACTTCTCGCAAATACGTAAGTTGAAGCAGAATCCCAACTACTAGTCTAGAGCAAGCAACTGAAGGCATTGGCCTCTACGTAAATGCGAATAATACAGAGAATATGAGTTTTAGATAAAAAGGAACTATCTCCACTCTAAGTGGAAAGCCTCAAGAATTAGCGGACCAGTTCACATACCTCGGCAGCAACATCTTATTTACGAAAAATGACGTTAGCATACGCCGAGTGTAGACGAGTAATACTATTGACAGGTTATAGATCATATAGAAATTTGATCTATCCGATAAAATAAAATATTTCTTCCTAGCTGAGGCTGTGTTCATACTACTGTGTGGATGCACCGAATGGATGTTAAGAAGACTCTGAGAGGAATTTACTCCAGGATGCTGCTCACTTCTAGAAACAACACTCAACAAAATAGTAGCTAACCAATTTTTTGCCCCCTTTTTATAAACCATTAAAGTAAGACGAACAACATATATTTGACACTGCTGCAGAAACAAGGTCATTCCCTTATGAACTTGTACACATGGACGTTTCAGTGTTGGGCAATCAGCAAAGGCTTATTTACATTGGAAACAATATGCAACCTGGAAGACTAGCCAGGAACGATGAATGATAGGGATGGATGGTGAGACAAAGTCAAGGAACTCTGTGTTCTAACTACGACTTGACGACGACGATGGTAATGATTGCTCTGTAAAACTAGTGATTCTGTATGACATCAGTCATTTTTTTGCACACAGTTTAATACTTTTAAGGATAGAAAATGATTAAACATATTTCTATTTGACCCATGGATTGAACCCCAGTAAGTACTTCCACTCCGACGCTAATGTCAAACTGCATAGGACCTTTTCTTGTACTACATTGGCGGTGTAGAGAGAGCGACTAGCTCCATTTGTTATGTTTTGACCTTCGACCCAGCCCCCCAAAAATGCTATTCCAAGGTGATGCACCGGAAGGAAGTGAAACATTCCAATGGCCAGTAATCGAAAGAGATCGCATTGGCGGATTAAGGCTTATAATATGGGACAAGGTAAAGCCCATGATACACTCATAGACTGATGCACCGGAAGAGAGTGACCTGTGAACTGCATGACAGTTATTTCCGCTTGATGACGATTAAACATTCGATTTCAAAGATCGAGTGGGTGATCGTGTAGGCTTTGAACTATTATATAATGCAGTCAAGACGGAAGTTCAAGCAGTTGCCAGGAGGGTTCCAGACAGCTAGAGACCAGATGTGGTAAGGAAAGTCACACCCGACCGAGGGGGCCTTCGGGAACCCCGATGGAGTGAACCCCAGCATCAGGAGAACAAGAAAGACACAACGTGACGGTCATAACAGTGGGGTCAAGATATTAGAGTTTATGTTCGGTCTCCAGCTCCCTCTCACAGGCAACCCTTGAACGACCCTTTCGAACCCTTGAAATAAAGTGAGACGTAAAATATTGTTAAAGAAGTCTTCCTGCATCTTCCTTCATGCGTCTTCCTTCTTGCGTCGTTTATTATTGCGTCTGTTATCATTGCGTCGGAGTGTGTCCAGCATATATATGTATATTTCTGCATGAATCAGCAGATGACAATATAACACATTAGCAACTCCAGGTTTTCAATAAAACCTTAACCAGACCTTTATCTAGTTTAAGACACAGATTCTTCAAGTCTCCCTAGTCTAACTGATGTTTTCCTCACCTCTTCATACACAAAGAATAACATATTCTGCTACTGTTAGCAAATACCCAACTATCTACGGTATGCCAATAAATCTCATAGAAGCAGGAACTGTTTTTTTATGTTATTATTAATTTGTTGTTTTTCGTTTTTGTTTTTGTTTTGTTTTTGTGCTTTTGTTTATGCCTAGATTTCTTTTTTTTTTTTTTTCTTTTCGGTTTTTGGTTTTCGGTTTTACTGATGAGTTTTTCTCAGTAACAGGCATCGCCTCGTGCTATAATATCAAACTTAATTTTGTTTTCAGTTGAAATAATTATTTATGATAAACAGATTAACTGCAGAATCTGTGCCAGAAGGCCTAAATGAAATGAGGAAATCCGAGAGAAGGAAAGGCTGATGCAACATTTCATTTTGATCAAGAAAAATCCAATATCTGAACTAAATTTTGAAAAATAAGCTAGAAAACGCTGAGGTTGTCTCGTTTATAAACTGCTAGCGCGGATCATCGACGTTGCCTGTTTATTATAACAAATTAATACCAGTAATGTACAAATCTTTTTTTTTCATCAGAAAATAATAAGAAGCTGAACAATGTTTATTAAAATTTAATTTTTGTCACGATCAAATTAACACCAGTGCTTCCAATGCAACTTTAATGTTTCACTCTGATCAAGAAAAAAATTATCAGTTGATTATAAAAATAGATGTAAACATGATCAATGAAATATTTACATACAGTTAATAATTGCTGTGACGTTGAATATTCATTTCCCGCAAATTAATTTATAAGAGTTTAATATTAAACTATTCCATTTAAAAGAAAATTAATCGAAGTTAATAAAATTTCCAGTAGAGCTTAACAATATTAGCTACACCTCAAATTATTATCGATTAACTTCCCTAGATAACAATTATTAAAAAGAATCTCATAAAAATATATTTGTTTCCTTTTTCTCAAAGTTTCATTTCGCCATATAAGTGCCTTGTAAAATGATCACCATCTTTCCTTTAAGTGAATAAAAGTGGAATCTATTCAAGAAAAACCAAGTCAAAAGGTTTTAACTGAAGGGTATTTTTAAATTGCTGAGTTTGTACTATACAGTAATATACATATTTGCTTCAAATTATTAAAAAAATATCCCGAAGTTTTTTCTTTTTTTTATTATTTCATTTTGATCGCAATAAAAATTCTGCTTTCATTGTTCTATTATTTGTTCAGTTTAAAGCTTCATACTACACATTATTCTTGGTTTTTTCTTCTGGTGCCAAAATAAAGAGACTATTAAGGTTTTCAACTCCTGAACGTAAAGCTGGCCATTTGATTAGACAAAGATTGCCAGATCCAGTCCATATATTTTCAGAGGTTGTCTTTAAGATTTCTTTATTGTCATGACAAAGCTGAGTCTTACAGGAAATTGAAGCCCTTCAAATTCAAATGTCAGTTGGTCTTATAGGGATTCTGGGTATGAAGCATATTTTCCTGATGTCTTTCTTGCTTCCAGAACGTGGGGTATTATACTTTTGATTGTAAGTCTTTTGCTGTGGCATAGTTAGAGTGGATCGAGGTTACGTAGGAGCATGATTGGTTCCCCAAGTTCCATTGATTGATTAAGTGGACCAGTCCCTGTTGATTCGAATCTAGTGAGAAACTCAGTTGGATAGTTAATAATTTGGTCCTGAGAATTGATACTACCAACAGGTTTTATCGGATCGTTCTTCTCCAGGTAACATATTCAGAAGCGTTATTATTATTTCTTTTACAGAAACATTTTGGTGCAAAAATGTTCGATCACAGAACCATTTATAACTAGAGTGTTCTATGAGAATATCAAGAAATACTAGCTGTTAGGTTTTTTTCTGTTTGAATAGTTAGAAAGGACTACTGAATTTGGTTATGGGAGTCCCTTTCCGGAATTCTATTCTCTATGTGTAAAACTGGATGGAAAATTCTCCAATTATATTACCAATATTTAAATGCATTCGTTGTCTAAATTTCTGAGAAGAAGCTTGGTGATTTTTCAGGAAAAAAAAAATCTGAATATAAGCACAGGTAAAAAATCATACATAATAGTAGTACTTCTAGTCAAGTAAGAACATTAAGGTCATAAGTCCCAAACATTCACTCTGAATTTTCCAGCGGGACACATGGCGTAGATGCTATAGGCGTTGGTTCCCTAAGCTTCTAAGGAGACAATCATCTGGAGGTTGCAGTTTCAATCTTGACTGCAAGCGAGTAACAATACAGGTTTCAATAAAAGACGTAGTTCCCGAGTTCGACAAACTGAAGATGGCCGGAGGATATATCGGCCGAAACGTTGTGGAAATAACGATGAAGATAATAGTCCGAAAACCCTTAATGATTAAATGCATTCGTATATTAATTGTGAGGCTCAGTTATTGAATGTGATGCCAGTGGTAAGACCTTTTCACATAGGTCTCGTTCTAATTTGCTTGGGTTCATCAAGGAATAACAGGGAGTATTTGTCTGAAATCACCAGCAAGAACCAAAGTAAGTCCTCCTAATACTTTTGTATTATCTTTGAAATCCAGCACTGTTCGATCTAGTACTTCAATTGCTCGTTTCTAACTCATGGTTGCTTCATCCCAAATGACCAACTTGCAAATTTGCAAGATCTTAGCATTGGATTTTTTTTTTTTTAAATATTACACAGTCTTTTATCATAGCGTAAAATCTAGGGGCTGAAAAAACACACAGTGTGTAGTTCTCTCTCCATCGAGAAATGTTTCATCAATCTCACTCGACGTTACTCCAAAGGCAATAAATTTTGCATGCGGAATGTTTATCAAAAAAAGACTTGCCAATGCCATCTGGATCATCAATAAAGAATGATACTACTAGTCATTTTAATCCTGTTCAAGATGCTATGGTAAAACCTCCTCTATTGTCCACCAGTCAAAATTTATTTTCATCGATAAACTAATCCAAAGCATGTTCATCATAATTTGTCTCCCGGTAAATTCCATGGTGTATCGACATTCTTTCAACAGATTCTGGAATCCCACAATTAGGAACTGTACTTTCAAGAGCTTGGATTCGATAAGATATATCACTGGTTGATTAGTTATAAATTTGGGGACAAAGTTCAATGGGGACTTTGATTTTGTAGTCTTACTCGATTCAGGAAGTCCTCAGACATATTGTTTTTGTAGTCATCTCAGAGAAAATGAGTTTGATCACTCTCACAGATTGTGAGTAGTTGTACAAATAATTGCCTTATCTATCCGGAATCTACAGAAACTGCTACTTCTTCATGAGTTTTTTTTTTCTAATCTTAATTTAATTATGGAATCTTTGAAAAAATATAAATTTTCAACCGCTCAGAAAATGTGCCCAACATCTAATTCATTTAGCATTAATAATTCATTTAGTATTACTATCTCTCGAGACATTGGTGTATTATTTCAATTTTTACTTATTTAATTTGGGGTGAAATGAAAACAACGGAATCGTTGATTGCTCTATAATTTGGGGTTTCTGTTTCATGGCATTTCAATCTTCCTGGATTATTTAATGCGAAAGCCATCCTTGTAAAAGAGCAACAGTGATATTATTTACCGAATAGCAGGAGGAAATCAGAGGACTTGTATCTCTCCCAAGGGCATTTGTCCAACATTAAACGTAATAGGACGACACGAGTTCGAATTCACTTTACAACCACAGTCCAGTATTTAGTCACAGCGCTAAAGGGAATTCACATCAACCTAAAATTTAAAAATTTTTCAGAATTGAGAGATGAGTTATTGATTAAATCACAGAATGAAAACGTTGTTTTCTTTTCCAAATGAATCCATGCACTTCCCTTGTAAATTTTTTATCCAGCCTTAGAAATGTTATAATAAAAGTTATAGAGCATGTAAGGCTCGTTTGGCGAGGCAGCGAAACGCACTTGTTATCCAATCGGTTGGATAAGGGTTTGTTTCCTTTTTTCTATTCTTGACATTGAAATCTAAAATTTCGGCAGGAGAATTGTGGAGTATTTTTACTTTGTTTCATTTCCTTATTTTCACATTCTATTATAATTTCATATTTTATTTTCTCATTTTATAGATATTTCTATCATTCCTTTTTGCATTTTAATATTTTTTTATCTTTTATTTACCTAATTAAATTTTTCTAACATTTCATTGAAACTTTCTTCCTTTATCACTCCCCAGAAATCTTTAGTTATCACTTGTCAAAGTCGTTTAGCAATACTATATTTTACAGTTTTTACAAGTATTTTAATATACTTTCTTTGAGATTCTCGATAGCATTCATACTCTTATAGTCTAATTATATAACAAGTGTATTATACACGATTACACATAGAATAAAGAACATATACACAAACCTCATATTTTATAGATTAAATATGTCCGGTTGATAAAGTTTGAAAGTAGTGAGAATAGGCAGTGATATGAAAATAACACTTTATATTTGTCAGAAATAACTATTCATTAAAGCCTATACGACTGGATTCAAAGAAAAGTTGATCGATAAATAATCAGTTCTCATTAAATATTGATTTAATAATTGTTTTCGCTTAAATGCACATTGTGGCCTGACGTCGATTGCGCAAAGCTACTATAGAAATGACAGTTGCATCAAAATTTACTAGACTTAATGCTTTTCAAGACGCGAAGCCGAATTTGAGACACCTTTGGCAGGAAGAGTATGTTGCGCCAATCTTTCAAATCAAAAATCTTGCTTGTGTTGCATACAAGCAATGGAAATTATGGTTTCCATCTAGATTGAATGGGGAATACGGAAGAAATTAATTGACAAAGTATGACGTATATATTTACAATATATATATATAAATTCCATTAGACACAATAGACATTTTCTGTCTACATATTTTCTCCTGGATCCGTTCGTATTCCCATATTGCTTTTATCATATTCGGCGGGGATTGATTTATGTATTGTCCATAGATGTATGTATCCCCCGCCGAATACGATAAAAGCAATATGGGAATACGAACGGATCCAGGAGAAAATATGTAGACAGAAAATGTCAATTATGTTTAATGAAATTTGTATTAACGAAGAAATGCTGCCAATATATATATATATATATATATATATATATATATATGGTCACAAATATAGGTTTTGTTGAGTTGGTATATGACCTATCGTAGGTCATTAATACCAAAATTTAAAAATTGACCTTTTGTCATATCCTCCTCAAGCGGAAGGGTTGATAAATATGGATAATCATATTTTTTTAGTGAGTGTGAGCTTGGTTGTTTGCACACAGTTAAATGATTACAAATGTTCTAACACAAATTGTTCCATTTAGCATTAATCATTTGTTTGCACTCTCTTAAATGGTTTCAGATATTGCAATCTAACATAAATAGTTTTATTTGCACACTGTTAAATGGTTAAAGCATCGCTATGTTACACTAACTATTCTATTAAACATCAGTCATTTGTTTACACTTAGTTAAGTGGTCAAACAGTTCTATTTCTTACAATTCGATTTAAGATAAGTCATTTGTTTGTACACAGTTTAAGAGTCAAATAGTTCTATTTGATCCATAGATAGGACTCTATCAGGTGCTACCACTCCAGGACGCAGTGGATCTGAGGGCAATGTCAGTGAAGGAGTACTCCACATTCTTCAAAGCTTCAGACCTGTGGCGTCGCCATCAAATAGTTTAATGTCATATCCAAGACGCTCGTTGGGGGTGTTCTTACCCCTCTGCAGAGAAGCAGTCGATGTATTCTATAGACCCAAACAAAATGGTCATCACAAACATCCAGTTAAGATGTAGTTGACTATATCCACGTTTTATCTGACATTCGGCTTGAAGGGAACAAATATCAACCGAAAATCTTGCCACGTACAAAGAACAATTTAGATCTAATTCTATAATTTAAAATGATCAATGAATATCTAGAAAGGACATTAAAATGTATGAAAAGGTACCAAATCTTTTATGCTTGTTCTCACTCGAGCCAATATAAATTATGTTTTCTCACGTTTAAATGAATGAAAACCCTCAAATTTTGTGTGTTAGCTATCAGCAGGGCTTATAATAAATTGACAGTATTCCGTACAGAGTTTAAAGAAACCTCACGAAACCGATGTCCTGGGTAAGACACCAAACTGTTGATGGTCAGGGTTCAAGTCTAGAAAACTCTTCATTACCATTAATTTCAGGTTCACTCTGACCTGGAGTGGTGGTACCTGTTTGGGTCCCATACATTGATCAAATAGTTGTTTAAAGATTATTCGCAGTTAATAGGTGGATGCGGAAAAAACACTTAAGAAACAATGACTATAAAAATGTATATAAGAACAGATAATGAACGCAGTTCTCTTAAATCTATACATAAAATGAACCAAGACAATGTTGAAATGCCTTTCAAATCAATCGATTTATTAAATATTGTGCCAATTTTTAATGGCGGCGATGTTGGCTTAGACTTTTAACTTAACAACTAAATCACATATATAAGCATGAACATTATATTTATATCTGCTTATGTCTATTTTAGATTAAGGCTACTTTCGTAATCAACCAGTGTAGAAAGAATTAAAAATCAATAACCTGCAATATTAGCTCTCTAATCACTGCATCACTGACAGTATCTGATATTAATATGGATACTTTTTCTTATACCAAAAATGTCTTTAAAGTATAGACCAAGGTATTTCCGCAGCAATGAACAACGAAGAAGAATGTAATGTTAATTAACGCTCTTGTACAAGACAAAAGGTTTGGTTGTGTGTTACACAAACGGCGCCGACGAAGGTGAGACAAGAGATCAAGTGTCTTCATTGTGCGCTGACCAAGAATGGAGGACGGAAATAGTCAAGACACAAACTCATCTATTATTTACACGATGAAAATTCAATCAATCGATAACCAATTATGGCCGGACCAATATTAAACCCACAAACATAAGTATATCTCTCTTATCATTTAAAAAGCAACCAGATGAGTACATAATATTGGGAAACTTAATGATAGATTAAATTAATTTTCGAATACAAGTGAAAGTTAAATTAGGAATGCTGGTTTACCGTACTTTTTTTTTGTTTTATTTTCTTTTGTTTTTGCTTTTTTTCACTTTGAATACTGGCTCATCGGTAGATTTTTACACGTACCAATGTGATTATGAGTCAGACGATAATCCGTTATCTATTTCATTTTGTTCGTATCTATCAATAAATCTATCTTTTAGGAGGTGCCCGTGGTGTAGTCGTTATCGTCGTAGGAAATGGACACGGCGACACGAGTTCAAATCTTGGACGAGACTGATTGCATTTCACATAGCACTAATACCCTTGGGGAAGGTATGAATCCAGTTATTCTCCCTCCAGCTATGGGTAAATAGTAGGACAGACTAGGTTTTTCAGCCTTAGTTAGGCAACTAGTCTAGGAGAAGGAAAACTCTGAATTCAAACCTGTTAAACTCCGCTTAAAAATTGACCATGTGTCATATCCTGTCCGAGCGAAGGGGGTTGGTAAATAGTATCAATAAATCTATCCAAATTTATTCATTTATCAGTTAATCAATCTATCCTACTCTGTTAATATATCATCTTGTTGGTTTTAGACTGAGTGTATACCCGGTAAAGAGGTGAGACCCTCCACCAAAAATGGGAGCCTTTGGACTGACCCTAAGCTGTATCTGGTGGTAAGTCTCCAGTTTTGGAACTCATATGAGTGTTAAGTACTCTTTCATTACAATTAGTCGAAGGTCGTTTTTGACCCGGATTGGTAGTGACTGTTAGGTAACCATCAATTAGAGATATAGGTATGCTTGAACATTATCTTTAATTATTCGGAATCTTTGATATCCTGAAACCATGTACTAGAACGGTTGAGAAACTACACAAAAAGTGTAAATGTAAACTTACCGTGTACATAATATGCTAAGATCTAGGTTTTAGATAATCTCAAACAGGTTGACATGTAAAAATGAGTCAATTTGACAATATGTTTGTGTGTGTGTGTGTGTGCAAACGGATCAATCAGTCTGAAGTCTGATAAATCTTTATATTTGAAATTCAATATATTGAAATATGGGATTCATGAAGATTATAGGATTATATATATATATGTATATAATTTTTATGGATTACAAGTAAATAGAAACAACATCTTATATATAACTGTTCACATGTGAGTCGACACACTTATATATACACAAGGTTTACCAGATATGGCTGCATACATGTATATATATATATATATATACAGAGAGAGAGAGAGAGAGAGAGAGAGAGAGAGAGAGAGAGAGAACATGGCATAACGAGACATTTTTTTATTCGTATTTGATATTTAATGAATATATCTACATTGGTAATTGCATAAATTATTTAATCAACAGCATAATACGTATGCAATCGGTTGTAATTCATTAGCATAAAACTTGTCAGATTTTTTTATGTTCAACTTTTTTCCAGTTTAATATTAAAACGAAGAATGTTCAAAATTTAAAATTTCACTTTACCTTTTTACTCGATGTTCTCATAACTTATCGAAGGCCAACTAATACATCTAGTTCTGCTTAACATGGGTCACTATAAATATGTCTTTGTATGATGAGGTTAAAATTTCTTTTTTAAATCCTTTATGTAAAGTGGACAACATGGCAGCATGTGTCTAAATTAACCCAAGAACGAGAGACTATTATCCCAGGGTTGTTGAATCAGAATAGCCAGATGAATTTAAGAGGCAAAGCAATAGCCCATTGGGATAGGGAAGAAAATGAAATTTTTGAACAAGATTAAAACGTGTCTGAACATACCCTAGGAAAGTAAAATGCTTTAACCAATTGTATCTAACAGTCCACGATCAATAATGGCAGAATTTAGAAAGCAATGAAAAATATTGGTTGTTCAAAGTTTCTATCATGTGTAAAGAAACAGACCAGAAAAAATACAAAATTGGTTTTCACAAGGAATTCCTATCAATGAACCAGTCATCCATGTAATAAATCTACAATATCTTGATAATGTTTCCTACCAAAAGATATCAAATGACTCTTGATAATATATTTGTTTTTATAAGAATTTTATTGAATAGTGAAATAAATCATGAGCGTAGAAAGTCATATTTTAATTCTTGTGAATTTTTCACATCAGGGTTAGCTGATGATCCTTCAATTGGTCACGAGTGATAGCAAATCTGCTCAGATCTCCAGGACTCTTCTCAGTATACTAGCCGATTGTAATAATGCTGTTGTCTAGATGGTCTCGATTCTTTGGCTCAATTCCACTTACTCCAGTCTCTTTTCCAAACCTTTTGGAATCGTTCCAAGTGCACCTACTCTGATTTCTATGATCGTTACTCTAATTTTCCATATTTTTTTCAGTTCTCTGGCAAGGTCTATGTATTTTTCTATCTTTTCGCTTTCTTTTACTTTCACTGTGTTCAGCCGAAAGGGCAAAATCCACAAAATAGCATATTCTTTTTAATTAAAAGTAGATCTTGTCTTCTTGCCCGGATTTGGTAAAACTTTTTTTTTTATTTCAATGTCCCTAATAATTTTACGGGTTTCATTTTCTAGCGAGGATTCTGGCTTGTGTATACATATTTACCAACCCCTCTGTTCGGGCAGGATATGACACTAGGTCAATTTTTAAGCGGAGTTTAAAAGGTTTGAATTCAGAGTTTTCGTTCCTCAAACTAGTTGCCTCACCAAGGCTGAAAAACCCAGTCTGCCCTACAATTTACCCATAGCTGGAGGGAGAATAATTGGATTCATACCTTTCCCTATGGTAATTGTGCTATGTGAAATGTAATCAGTTTCGTCTAGGATTTGAACTCGTGTCGCCGTGACCATTTCCTACGACGACAACCATTAGACCACAGGCACCTCTGGTTTGGACATACACCGTTTAGTAATATGATCAAATGTTAATCCCTTGCACAATTTCCAGTTGACCATCTTCCCTACCTAGTCTTGTAGTTTTTTTTTTTTTTTTGGACTAGTTTTCTGCATTCGCTATGTAGTTTACGGTTTTCTCTCTGTTCCAGCATAATCAACACTTGCTTTTCTATTGAGTGTTATCAATTTTCGCTTTTACAAATTTTGGTTGTCACATTGTTGCTTTCTTTTGCCATGAAAAGGATTCAGTTTCTCTTTCAAGGTTTCTTTTTTGTAAGCATATCCATGTTATCTCATGTGCAATCTCACCAGATTGTCGCTTAAAATATCCATACATTTTTTCTTCCAATCTGTTTTCTAGTTTGTTTTCTTTTTCTGGGTGTTTTTATATTGCTATTGCTGTGATTGGTTGTTGCAGTCAGCTTTTTTGCCCTATTTAACGTACTGTGAGTGACCTTGTATTGATGTACGAAGATCATTAACTAAGTTTCCAGACTTTTTTCGTGTAGTACACACATGAAACTCTAGTCCCCTTCGAAGTAATATCCGCCGGCTGCAATTCACTTGTTGTACCTTTCCAACAACTTCTGGAAGGCCCCATGGAAGTCCTCTTGTGTTAGCGTGTCAATGACCTTCGTTAAAGCCTCTTTCATCTCCTCAATTCTCTCATAACGACAGCCTCTGAGCTTAGGGAATAACCAAATGTCACAGGGAGCAAGATCTGGACTTTAGGGAGGCTGAGAAACTGTCTTGATGCCCATCTTGGTCAAGTATTCTGTGACAAGGATGGAGTTGGGAACTGGTGTATTGTCCTGGTGGAAATGCCACTGACCCGATTTGAAGAGTGCTGGCTTCTTCCGACAGAATCTCTTCCTGAACTCCCTTAAAACCTCAACATAGTAACCCTAACCCTTATCCTTTGGCCAATCAACTCTGGTGTATTGACTTCCTTACTCCTCCCACACCTCTTATCATCCCTCACAGACTCGCTGCCTTCCTTGAATCTCTTATGCCACTCAAAAACTGATACTCGATTCAGGCAAGATGGTGGAAAAGTAGTCTAAAGCATTCCATACGTTTCTGTGGTATTTCTTTTCAAGTTTAAAACAGAATTTTATTGCATATCGTTCTTCTAAAGTGTCAGATTGCATTTTTGAAATTCACCAGCTGTGACAATCATTCTTTAGTAGGGTGTATTCCAATTGCTGCTGTAGCTGTTCATTTGAAGCTGAAATCATAAATATTGGTCAGTCATCTCATAAGATGTATAACAATAAGATACTGAATTTTCAAGAGTCTACAACAATTTTGACTGCGCGTACAAAAGTCTGGAAACTTATTGAATGTACCACGTTTTTACTGAGTACTCAACGCTGACGAGTCTTCCTCCTTCTTTTTGGTATATATAGTGTCTATGTCATCCCTCGAGTTTAAGTGATTCTTTTGACGACACTTCTGCTACAAAATTTGATGTCGACACGTTTTATCGTTCTTCTGGGGAAATATTTTCTTATGTTTTTCTTTCGTCTCTGTTTGTTAGACACTTTCAAGTTTCAATATTCACAAGACTTGGAAATTTTCCTTCTCTCCAAGTTTTCTGACGCTTTTTTTGATTTAGTAGTTCAATTATTTCGTTTTTTTCTTTTTGTCTACTTTTCATTCGTGGATTGACAGATGTTTCAATATTAAACTACATTCCTCGTTGTATATTTATATTCATACTGTTATAGGGTGTCTCAATATACATGGAACCATGAAACTGCTAACAACTCTAGTAATAATAATGTTGTGCTCTTTTCTGGTTTCCATTTGAAAATAGTATACTATAACAACTATTAATCTCCGATCACAATGTCTTGAACAAGAGAGAAAAATATTTTGCGTCACTAGTTATATGGAGACAAAACTCATTGAAAATTGTCTCCAAATAGGTTCAACCCATTAATATGATAATGATTTATTAGTGAGACAAGAAATTCAAGAAAAGATTGCATGTCTTGGAAGATGATATAATAACGATGAAAAATACCCCCATTGATTTGATGCTTTTAACTCAAAAGATGCATTTTTTAGTTCCAATTGACCGCTATTGTGCTAGTCTCAGTAATAAATCATTATCATGTTACTGGTTTGCATCTATTTTGAGACACCCTGTAGATAATTTTCTGCTTTACTTTCAGTTTATCACAATACTTCACCGTTTTTTTTACCAATAGTGAAGCAAGGTTCTTTACCTCGGTTGAAGGAAGGTAATAATAATATGCATTTCATGTATTCATGCACCTTTCTGCCACTTTTGTGTTGTTTTTCTTATCAAATTGATAGTACTCTTTTAAAGAGATTGTTACATAGCCATATACACGAATATGGCCATGTGTGAAATGGGTGAAATGGACATCGAATGTTGATAACAATAGAACATATAAAGAACATAGGAATCTCGGAATTCGAAAACACGTAACGACTTCTTGTTCAGGTACAAAACCTTTTTATTAACTTTGAGTTAAAGGTTTCGACGTAAGGAGGAGAGACACAATCTTGCTATGCTGTCTTATACATTTGGACTCCATCTCGAGCGGCCCCTCCATAGGGCGCAACTTCGCCTCGCGCCTGCGAGCTCTAAAAGTCGATCCTTGTCGTTTGGCATCTAGTACTCAACTCTGACTTTCTTCAGATTCTCACACAAACCTCTGCGCGCTTCTGGTGCGTGACGTCACCCGCACCATGTCACTCCGTTTCGTCTCAGACTATTATAACATCTGAGTGACACCTTCGTTCACCCGCGCGCGCCCGCGTTAACACCTGCCTCAATGTTGCACCTGACTAACCCATGTGCTGAGCCGAAAGGTTCTCAGCCTAACTAACTTCAAAGTCATGAACAAAAATCCCTCGGTTATTCTATAACAAGATCAGCTGTTCCACTAAGTAACTTTTTTGTAACTCATAGCGGCTGGAACTACTAGGTATCTTGTTAATGTGTTTCTATGTCTCTTTCCTGATTATACCCAAGTCTACAACTATCACTGACCCAAAGATATTCTTTTTCATTTTCTGCTTGAAAGTATTTCTCCATTATTATTTGTAGTATTAGTAGTAGCAGTAGTATTAGTAGTAGTTCAAAAGAAGATTGCCCAGTCGGCTGGGGCTGTAGAATACACTGAGTGCACCTCTGCAGAAGAGTAACCCCCACAACTAAACAATCTCATGGTGAGATTCCAGTAATGCAGGGGCTTTGGGAAATGCAGAGCACCCCTTCATTGCCATTGCTCCCAGGTCTAATCTGGCTCAGTGAGTTTGCATCTGATAGGGTCCTCTCTATGGGTTAAATAGAATTAATCTTCGTGCTTATGCTAAACTATTTTACTTGAAGTAGATAGATCTGTTTTGATATCCAAACTGCGTACGTATGTTAAACTGAATAGTTTGATATAGAACTGTTTTTGACATTGAAACTGTACTTACAAGAATTGTTTTTGACTTTGAAATTGTACTTACAAGAACCGTTTTGTCATTGAAATTTTACTTAAGCTAAATTGAATTGTTTGAATTAGAATTGTTTGAGTAAACTGAATAATTTGAAATAGAACTTTTTTTGGATAATTAAACTGTGTACTTATCATCATCATCATCATATCGTGCTGGCAGCACGGATATCCTTGACCCTCTCTCGCCACTCCTCCCTATCGTTCATCGCCCTAGGCAGGTCTTCAGGACAACAACCTGTATCCTCACATAGCTGCTGAATGTACGTTCGTGCTGGTCGTCCTGCTTTTGCGCGGCCGTGTGTGGGGATCCATAAAAGTACATCTCTTATGAGTTCATCTCTGCTTCTCCAGCAATGTCCTGCATGTCTGGTTCGCCTAACTTGAATAGTTTTCGTGATAGGGGGCAGGTGGCCGTAGAGTTGGAGTCTTGTGGGGTGTTGCTGCCAGGACTTGTTCAGGATTGCACGCAGCATTCTTGTGTACTTA
This sequence comes from Sepioteuthis lessoniana, assembly GCA_963585895.1. NCBI lineage: Eukaryota > Metazoa > Mollusca > Cephalopoda > Myopsida > Loliginidae > Sepioteuthis > Sepioteuthis lessoniana. Next base: position 105,484,525 of record OY757906.1, on the reverse strand, counting down.
TACTAAACTGAAAAGATCTTATTATTCGTATAGAATGGATTTGGCATTATTAACCTACAAAGGTTGATATGCCATGAAACCCAACCAACCAACCAACCAAACATCCAACCAACGAAAAGACAGCATAGACTGACAGTACGTGTGAAGAAATGAAGCAGGAAGAGACTTCACCAGCATTGAGGATTGTATAAAATCATCAATAGAGGAATTCGTGGATTACATTAAGAGTAAAGAAAGACGAATCTCAGAAGCAAGAAACATGAGAGCAGATGAAAAACAACAAAAACCAGAAAGCGGAATTGGGAAGAGAAACAAATTTAAGAGGATTTCAAGTGACAAACTGACGAAATTGCACATGAAAAAAACTGGATATAGCTACGAAAGGGAAACCTGGGCAAATACACAAAATAGCAAGAATAAATTAGGTGGAGAAAAATATGAAACAGTTAATCCCTTAATAATCAGACACAGTAAACTAGTATAAAAAGAGTATAAGACTAGGAAATATGATCCATTGGGAATGGTGCAAAATTTGAATTTTGACAAGACTACCAAATGGTATATGCACAAACCAGAATCCATACCTGAAAATGAAACGCGTTCAATTCTCTGAGATTTTGATATACAAGTTGATTACTTAATCCTAGCCTGAAAACCAGACTTTGTGCTAATTAACAAAAAAGGAAAAAAAAACCACAGAGTGAAAATAAAAGAAAACAAACTGACAGACAAATACTTTGACCTTGCCAGAGAGCTAAAACCTGTGGCATATGAAGGTGGGATTGATACCAATTTTAGTCGGTGCGCTCGAAACCATTCCTCAAAACAGGGAAGGAGGATTGGAACAATTGGAAATTAGAGGGAAATCGCAACCATTCAGACTACAGCATTAAGATCGTCCTAAATTCTGAGAAGAGTCCTGGAGACTTGAGGAGACTTGTTCCCACTCAGGTTCCTGTGAAAGTGCATCAGGTAATGCTGATATGAAAAACTCTCAAGAACCAAAAATAATATTAATGTGAAGGTAAAATGAATTGAAAGCATTTACTTTAAAAACTACTTGCTGTTAATCAAAATTTTATACAACTATTGTTTCACTGATCAGTAGTTTATTTAAAGTAAACGAGTTTAATTTGTTCTCGATATTAATAATTCAGCTTTTTCCTTAGGATATTCATCGCTTTTTAAATGGTGTTAGCGATAACTAGAGTATATATATATATATATATATATATATATATATATATATATATATATATATAGTTTGCACAAAGATTCATTACCATTCCCATTGTGAACATTAATAGAAAATATTTTAGATAATAAACATTTCTACACAACTAACATATCTATTCACAACCTTCTCAACAGTTACTCTTTTTTTCTACGTCGTTAGAATATGACTCTGCCATTAGAAAGATTTTTACATGATTTCAAAGTCTTGTTACCAACCGTAATTTTTCAAATTTTCTATTTATTGATTGATCGATAGAATTAAGCAATACTTCAAATGATTGATTGCGTCGTTTTATATCTTAACATTTCTACTGATGTACAAATTATGAACTTGAACATTCTTCTCTTGATATATCCAGATCATTCTGAGCTAAGAATGAAATTTGATATAGAATATTTATTTTTCAAAACTAAGTGACTAACTACGCACGTTTGCTTTCATTGGAATCTAAAAATACAACTTGAACATTAAGGGTGACTTACTATTGAATTAGCCCGAGCAATATGATAGATTACACGTACCAAAGGTGTGTTTCAAAATTACCGATTTATTTCGTGATGATTTATCGATGGACGGTCAAGGTTCGATTCGATGGCAACAAGCCATGAGCACGGATTCCTAGAATGCCTTTCAGACAATTTTGATTCTATTGGGGTAGAAAATTATTGAATTTAATTTTAATTTTAATTTTTGTGGTAATTTCCTGTTTCTTGGTTTCTTTCTTTGGTTTCTTTGTTTAATGGCATATCAACCTTTTTAGGTTATTTAATGCCAAAGCCATTCTCCTAGAATAACAGTTGTAGTACTATTTAACCCATAGCTGGAAGGATAAGGGGGTTCATACCTTTCCCAATGGTGTTTGCCCGACAGTGAATGTAATAGTGTATGGGGAATTTTATAAACCCCGAAAAGCCCGGTTTATTCCCACGTTTTGTAAAAGAATATACCGTACTCAAAGCAGCAGTAGAGAGATGGTGACCACTTTTGAAGAAAGGAAGATGAACGACTTATACATACAACAAAATTTATATACAACAACAACAATAAACAGGGTTTTACACCAAATGGAATAAACTACGAATTGGAAGAGTTCACAAAAGAGAGTTCAAGGAAGAGTTCAAGGTGTAATATAAAGTAAGGTTTGTTGTGAAGGTTGTAAGGTTTTGTAAAGGTGTTTGAAGGTATGTGAAGGGTAAAGTAGGCTTGATAACGTTTGTGGGTAAAGTAGTTGGTAAAGTGAGTTTGATAAGTTTTGTGAAGGTAAAGTGGGTTTGATAAGGTTTGTGAAGAAGGTGGTAAGGTTTGGTAAAGTGAGTTAGATAAAGTGGTTGGTTTGCAGATAAAATGCCTGCTGTAACATAACTGTGTGTGTCCTGTTCCTTTAAATTCTGCACGTGCATTCGTTGCTCTTGGGTCCCGGGTGGTGGAAGGTACCAAAATACATATGCAGTCAAGGGCTGCTACAATGGACCTGTGGTGCTAACAGTTGTTGGTAGTGGAACCAAAAGAGCGAGAATCTCCTATGGTGCTCTTTTTTTATAATGGACGCCACGTGACCCCAAGGAGCTACTGCTGATTGGTGAAACAGGATCACCAGTTACTTACCAAAATTTCTACAAGTGCGACTGGAGTACGAACTCGCTGACTACGATTTCACAGTCCATCGCTTTAACCATTACACCACGAGGACCCCACTTCCTATTTCTTGTCTATTTTTTTATACCATTACCAGCCTGCACCCTCAGTGACAACTACGTTTCATCGAAGTATTCTTGCAGATCTCGAAAGTGGTAAGGACTGTTCGGTCACAAGACTTCTAAGATATCCCGTTTCCCAACTCTCGTTTTAAGGTTCTTTGTGTTCATTCCAAGGGCTCCAACAATGATGCTTATCATTGCCACCTTAAGGTTCTGTAACTTGTAGCACTTCTCTAGAAAATTTCAGATAATTATTTTTATTCATTTTGATCTCTGATTCGTTGCAGCGGCAATATCTATTATTTTACATATCATTTTCTTCTAGATAACTATAACAATATCTGTATTTCTAGCTATGATTTATACATCGATATTTGCCTCAAAATCCTAAGAGTTTTTCTGTCCCATTTTCAGGACAGGTTTTGATTTATGCCAATAATACTGGTCGGACTGTTAACTTAAGCAAGTCATATTTTAGTTTTATCTGTAATTGACACTTTCAAATTTCTTTCTACATAACTTAATTTTGCACTCTCCTCAATTTTATCTGCTTCTAGCATTTACATAAATGATTCTTATAGCATTATTTTGGACTTACATTAAGATCAGTTCAATTTCTCAATTTACATCTCATTTGGTTATCTCGCGCGAAATGTCTTCACTTTAGTTTCCTATTTGAAGCATTTTTAACACTATTCTTTCTTAAAATTTTGGACTATTGACCTCATCTTTATCGTTATAATCACAACGTCCTTTCATGTTGAACTTAGGAGTCCTCACAGAATCTCGAACTGAACCCTTTATTTGAAGTACAGACTGTTCCCATTTTGTTAACCATGACCCAGTACAAGTGTTACGTTATCGTCAGTAATCTTTGATAGTCTTACCTGTTGTTGGGATCGAACATGCAACCTTTAGATGGTTTCACTGAGAAGCAGCTATCAACTAAACGCCTTATCCACAGCAACATGTGTCCTTGCCGGATAATTCAGAGTGAATTTTTGGGACATATAAACCTGTGTCCTTTACCTTTTTTTACCATAGTTCATATTGCAATTGTTCTTTTTTATTCAAGGCTTTTTAATTAATGGTTCCCAAATTGTATTTATTTCTGTACTTGGTCTCAGTAGCCTAACTTGTTCGTCGCTTCTTTGAGAGGTTTTATCTTCCCGTGTTCTTCTCAGTCAATTATTTTAGCTTGATTTCACATTGGTACATAATTTCCCTTTTCCTTCCATGTATTTGTAAGCTATAACCGACTTTTCAATTTTTACCATAATATTATCTATTGTGGGATAATATCAAATGTTTAAATTATTATTCTATATTTTTACCTATTCTAGTATGTGTTGGTCTATTTACCATGAGAAATTCTTCCTCATTTTTGTTTTGGGGGTAGCAACCACGGCTCTCAACCGAGTTATAAATCTATTCCCCTGTCTCTGCAGTTAGAATTTTCTAACATCGGTAGAGAACTTGTCAGGCTGTAATAGTTTGAGCGGTTCCTTTTTTGAGAGGGATCTTTCTAGATCAGAACAGTTTTCCCTTTTGTCATTCATTCCGGAATTTTTTCCACTTAAAAACTTTTGAGCAGTTGTTACACTAATCTGTCATGAATCGTTTGAACTAAAAGCAATGGATCCCACGGTGGCATTGTGCCTTCCTGTTTGCTATTTTCTGGAGAATCCATCTAATGGATTAAAAACCTATTTAAGATTCCGGGCCTTTTTCAATTCCTTGTAATTTGATCAGCAATTCACCCTTTCTATTGTATTCTTGTTTCTGTTCGCACAATTTGTTCTGGGGGTGTCTTCTTTTTTTTTTTTTGTTGTTGTATCCGATTGCTCAGCATTCTTCAGGCTTTTATCATTTACTTGTTTTCGTAATCTGCTTTCATTGTCTTGAAATTTTCTATTTTGCTGGTATAATTTGATCCTATGTCGGTATCTCTTGAGCCTACCTTCCTGAGCCAATATATATTGGCTTTATTCCTTCTAGTTTGATTATCTCTCTTATTTGCGGCTGATGTTCTTTATCAGGTGTTTCATTCCATTATTTCTTTGTGCATTGTTCCATTAACTTTTGCTTTTTTTTTAAATTTTGTACTTCGGTATTATTTCACACACAGTTTTTGTTTCCCTGTTTTTTGTTTTCGTTTTTGTTTAATTTTTTCTTTATTTCTTTTTTTTTTTTTTTTTTTCATTAAGATGTCTACTTTGTCACTGGTTCCCTTCAATTCTGCATATATATTTGAAAAAAAAAAACAGTATAGCGATAACGTCAGTTGGAATTTTTTCTAATTTTTACTAATTTATTCACTTTCTTTGTTTCTAATTTAACTTTAACTGTCTTGATTTCTTTATGGTGGTAATACTTTCTTCACTTCAGTCACGATTTTCTTTATCATGTCAACTTTGAGTTTTACCTCTTGTGTGAAATTTGTATGATGGGTAATAGTGCTTGTTTTTTTATGTTGTAGTTTTCAACAAGTTGGGGTTTCTTCTGTCTAGTTCATTTTAGTTCTCACAATATGCTTGTCAGTATATTTCCTCCTGTATTTCCGTCATTCCTTTTCTGTTGTATTTTCGTGTAGGAAAACTTTCAAAAGATCAATGTAGTTTTATTACTCTCTCTCTCTCTCTCTCTCTCTCTCTCTCTCTCTCTCTTATTACTGGTTGTTATGGGGGACCTTTGTTAAGAACGATGCAGTCTGCTAAAAATTCATTTTCTTTCTTATCCCAATGGACTATTGCTTTATATCTTAAATTCTTCCAGCAATTCGGCAACAACTACACAGAGATGATATCCTTTCGTCACTTGTGAAGCGCTTTTTAGATATTTTCATAGCTACATACCTGCCGAAATATTTTCAAAATTTCAAGATCCAAGAATCAGCCTTTCTTTTGAACCAATCTTGTTTGATCCACAAATCTTTGGCTTGTACAAAACTTCAAGAATGCCCATTGTATTTCCATCTTTTCTTTTTCTGTTGCTCCTTCGTCTGAGGTTGCTTTTAAAAGAAAATTATTGCACAACTTTGTAATTTTTCAACTCTATCTCATTCTATCTGTCTGTCTATGACAGTTGCAGATGTTTCATAGGTAGTCTTACTTTAATAGTTTTCTGGTCTGGAAGGTCTCGATTCTTCGTTTAGTCTCCTGTTCCCTCAGTCTCTTTTCCAGGATTTTGGGAGCCATTCCAGGTGTAACAACTACAACTTGCATCAAAGTCATCTTCATGCTCTACAGCCGTTTCAGCTCTTTGGCAAAATTCAAGTATTTGTCTATGTATTTGTTTTCTCGTATTTTCCTTCTGTGGTTTCAGTCCCTTCTCGTTTCAGATTAAGACAACTACAAAACCAATAAAATTAACAATTTGGCAATTACAGTAATATATATCCAAATTTCAAGCATGTCTAACAAAATTATCAATTTTAATTTTAGTATGTCATCATTTCTTCTTTGGAAGGTACCAGAGAATACTTCATATATATTTATCATATATTTGTTTATGTTTAGTAATTAATCTTGTCTTAGTTTTGGTCAAATTTATAAATTTGAAAAGGGAACCTTCTGGTCGCCCACGACTAAGGTCGCCAACTTTACTTACTTACTTATATATATATATATATATATATATATATATATATATTATATATATATATATATATATATTACGTATTTCAATATACAGATTTGTACATTGTTCTTGATTTTTTATCAACTTATTTCAGATATTTGAATGTCTAAGCTAACCTTATACAGACGACTTAGTAATGATCAAATTAAAAATGGCTTGAGAGAATTGGTCATTCTTGTCATTTGGGCATATTTCATAAGGAATTTATTGATACATTTATTCAAATTCCTTTGTTGTAAGGCTAAAGTTCATTCCGTATGTTATTTAACAAAAAAGCATGTGATAAACATTCAGACTTGCACAGAAACTCTAAAACTAATCTACTCAATAACAGGTCATGATACAAACGAGAGAATCCTTTTCCAAATATACATAGTAGCTCTAGGCTATACCATTTATGAAATGATCGGGCGTGCACATATTGCGATAGAAAAAACGCGTAAAATGACGATCTGAGAGGTTGAGCCAAAATTTAAGTAATATTTTTGTACTTGCTAGTGTGCAGCTTATATATCATGTGACCGAAGCAGTTCAAGCCATGAAAATGTATTTGCTGTGGCTGTTCGTATAGTGCTAGTTGGTGCGCTGAATCATTCTGTATTGTTTCACGCCTTGTGTCACTTAAAATCATAACAGATGAACGTGCAATTCAGGAACATACTTGTATGCTTAATGAGTTCTAAATAGAAGCTAACACTCCAGGAAAAACCCAAAATATTTTTGCTATGCGAAAGGCAGAGGCGCTGTTGATCACAGTACAGTAGGCACATTCAAAAAGTTGTCCCTAACGCTCCGGAAGCAATCAAAAAATTGAATCTACAAATTGTGAAGGCACAGTTGATTACAGTACAATAGGCAGATGGTTGAAGAAGTGGTTCATAAAGCTTTGGAAGTAATCAAAAGAATTTGTTATGCGAAAGGTGAAGTCGCAGTTGATCAAAGTCCAGTAGGAAGATGGTTCAAGAAGTGGTTCATAACGCTTTGGAAGTAATCAAAAGAATTTGTCATGCGAAAGGTGAGGCAGAGTTAATCACAATCCAGTAGGAAGATGGTTCAAGAAGTGGTTCATAACGCTTCGGAAGTAATCAAAAGAATTTGTTATGCGAAAGGTGAAGTTGCAGTTGATCACAGTACAGTTGGCAGAAAGTTCAAAAAGTGGTCCATATCGCCCAAGAAGCAATCAAAAACATTTGTTATGCGAAAGGTGAAGGCATGATTAAATCCAGTACAAAAGGCAGATGATTAAAGAACTATTCCATAACGTCCAGGAAACAATCAAAAATGCAAAAAGTGAAGGTGCAGTTGATCCCAGTACAGTAGGTAGATGGTTTAAGAAGGGATCCATAACGCCCCGGAAGTAATCGAAAGCATTTGTTATAGAAAGGTGAAGGCGCAATTGATCACAGTACAGTAGGCAGATGATTCAAGAAAATTCGCTGTGGTTGCAAGAACTCCAGCGATGAAAGAAGGTCAGTTAAGCCTAAAATCATAGATCCAAAGCCGTGCATTTGAAAATGGAAGAAAAATGGTTTGTAGCAATCTGAAGGTATCAGGAGAGAGTCCTAGGTGGTTTGTCATTTCATCCACCACCCACCCCTTCAGCACAAGCAACCGGAGCAGGGGTAAAATTTCGCACGTTCCAAATATTTTAGAATTTTGACACACACTCTTATGGAAAAAAAGAGAAAAAAAAGTAAATTAGTGAAAATCTAAGCCAGAACTTATTATAAACTTGATATTTTAAATAAAAGTGATTAAATGTGAAAAACCAATAGATATTACTAAAGATGATTTTCATCAGACTAAATATTTGTTTAGAAAATAAATCTTTAAGCTGAATATTTTTCTTTTGTGTTATATAATATATCCGTTTTAATGAAAGTACTTTTCATACATTATAGATAGTAAAGAGTGAAAAATGTCAAAGAAAATGTCTTGGATTAATTAGTGTGTGGCATACTCAAGTGAGAGGCAACGAGCGAAAAGAGAAACGAGACGAATAAATCAAGCCGTTGCTGCGTCTTGGGTCCTTAAAACGAAGAAGAAGAGCTAATCAATTTATTGCTTAATTGGTTCTGTCAAAATGTGACAGAAATCAATACAACTAAAGAATTGGAATAAAAAAGATCGATGAAGTGATTAAGTAACCTAATAACAATATACGTAGAAGCATAGAAAAATATATACACACTTACATATATTCTTAATATATATATATATATACATAATCTCATCCCTTTCTCTCTCTCTCTCTCTCTTTCTCTTTCTCTCTCTCTCTCTCGCAGTATATATATATATATATATATATATATATATATGTGTGTGTGTGTGTGTGCGTGTGTGTGTGTGTGTGTGTGCATACTTCTGTATACAATTTTAGAACATACGTGCAAATTTATTTAGAAAATAAGGTAATGAATAAGTGAATTATATATATATATATATATATATATATATGTGTGTGTGTGTGTGTGTGTGTGTGTGTGTGTGTGTTTATTCATACTATATATAAAAGATTGTTAATTAATCTAGTCTTAGTTTTGTTCTAAGTTTCTAAATTTACATTTACCATTAACATTATATATCTGTGTGTGAGAGAGAGACTCTGTGTGTGTGCGTGTGTGTGTGAGAGAGAGAGAGAGACAGAGAGAGAGAGAGAGAGAGAGAGTGCATTTGAGTTTGTGGGTGTAAGAGTATGTGCATAGATATGAAATAATATATATATATATACATAGGATATTTTGTTTCATTAACTAAAATACGATATCTATACGTTGATATGCACTCAATGCCAAAAAGGCACGCAAGTATATATATATATATATATATATATATATAAATTAGATTACATTTTTTTTACATTTGTTTTTTTTATATGTATATATGTATATGAGATTACATTTATGTTACATTTGTTTTTAGAATGTTTTAAGTTTTTTTTGTTTAATGGCATATCAAACTTCGTTGGTTATATAATGCCAAAGGCATCCTTCTAGATGAACAGCACTGATGGTTTTTTTAACCCATGGCTGAAAGGATAAGGGGGTTCATACCTTTGGCAAGGGTATTTGTCCAAAAGTGAACTTAACGTAAAGGTCTATATATATATATATATATATATATATATATATATATATATATATAAAATGAAGGAATGTATGTATAACTCTAAATATATTTGTTAATCTAGGTAGCAAATCTCGAATGTTTTAGGTACTTTTTGTTTACCATTGAGAGAATTTTTTAAAATTGTTTTTGTATACTTCATGAACCTCTTTCAGCTTATTTTTATTTAAGGAAAGCTACGAGTCTAATTCTCTTTGTTTTCTATCCTACTGCTTGCCATCTTCACAAAACGTCACAGCTGCGTTGATAGCAGTGACAGTCTATGTATGTTTGAGCTTTTGGATAAACAACTTCCTCATATCTGTACTTACTACCCTATAATGTGTTCACATTCTTTTGAATTTTACAGACACAAAACTGATAAGCCGTGTGTGTGTGTGTGTGTGTGTGTGTGTGTGTGTGTGTGTTAGTTGGTTGGTTGGTTGGTTGGTTGGTTGGTTATATTTTATGGCATATCAGCATTTGTAGGTTATTTAATGCCAAATCCATTTTTAATTAAATAATCAGTTCTGTTTAAAACAAATGGGTTTAGCATAAGTACACAGTTTAATCGTCATAAACGTTTCTATTTCAAGCTATTCAGTTTAGTCAAACAGTTCTAATTCAATCAATTCAGTTTAGTATAAGAATAGTTTGTGTCCACACACAGTCAAATGTCAAAAACAGGGTGAGATGAAATGGAATTCTAGAGTCGGTTAGAAAAGATCTATGATTTCACAAATCGTAGCCCACCTCCGATGAGGAGTACGGTTTTGCTATCTTTGAAATTTGGGTCTTTACATGTCGATTTGCCACTGGCTCAGAAAATGAGTGGGTATGCAGAAAGGCTCGATTCAATATCTCCAACAAAGAAGAAGCGAATGAGACATGTAATCATTTGCTGCAAATATGCAATATATATAAATATATATATATATATATATATATATATATATATATATATATATATATATATATATATACCAGGTGCCTTCAATAAGTTTCCCGACTTTTTCGTATGGGCGCTTTTATTGATAGTACACACATGAAACTCTACTCCTCTTCGAAGTAATCTCCTCTGGCTGTAATGTACTTGCTGTACCGTTCCAACAACTTTTGAAAGGCCCCATGGAAGTCGTCTTGTGTAAACGTATCAATGACCTTCTTCACAGCCTCTTTCATCGCCTCAATTGTCTCATAACGACAGTCTCTGAGCTTAGGGAATGACCAACAGTCACAGGGAGCAAGCTCTGGACTATAGGGAGGGTGACGAACTGTCTTGATGCCCATCTTGGTCAAATAGTCTGTGACAAGGATCGAGTTTTGTACTAGTGCATTGTCCTGGTGGAAATGCCACTGACCCGATTTCCTGAACTCCCTTAAAACCTCAACATAGTATTCCTTGTTGACTGTCTTTCCAGTGGGAAACCAGTGCATGTAGATCATGCCAGTACTGTCAAAAAAAGGATCATCAAAAGTTTGTAGCTGGATTTGCGCTGCTGGCCTTCTTTGGTCTGGGAGAGCCAGCAAGCTTCCTCTAGGAACTCTGTCTCTTGGTCTCAGGGTCATAGCTTTAGACCAAGATTTAATCACAGGTCACCAGAGTATCAAGAACTGGGGGATCTGAATTGATCAGCTCGACCATCTCCCTGCTGTCATGACAACGTCTTTCTTTCTGATTTTCTCTGAGACAAACCCTTGAGACAAACTTCACGCAAATCTTCCGCATCTTCAGTTCCTCCCGAATAATTGTGTGTAAAGTTCCCACACTGACATCATACTGTGCACTTATTGTCTCTATAGACACACGACAGTCCTTTTCCATGAAATTCTTTATTTGGCCAATCAACGCTGGTGTTCTGACTTCCTTACTCTTCCCACACGTCTCATCCTCCCTCACAGACTCCTTGCATTCCTTGAATCTCTTTTGCCACTCAAAATCTGATGCTCAATTCACACAAGATGGTCCAAAAGCAGTCTAAAGCATTCCATACGTTTCTGTGGCATTTTTTCCAAGTTTAAACAGAATTTTATTGCATATCGTTCTCCTAAAGCGTCCTCATATCCAGATTGCATTTTTGAAATTCACCAGCTGTGACAATCCGGCTTTAGTAGGGTGTATTCCAATTCTTGCAGTAGCAGTTCATTTGAAAGTGAAATCATGAAAATTGGTCAGTCATCTAATAAGAATTATAGCAATAACATACTGATTTTTCAAATGTCTACAATAATTTCAAATGCCTGTACAAAAAAAGTCTGGAAGCTTATGGAAGGCACCTCGTATAATATATATATATATATATATATATATATATATATATATATATACTTCATAGAATTTAGACACAACCACACTAAGTGATTCAGTGACAACCAACGCAGTTATAATATATATATATATATATATATATATATATATATATATATATATATATAAATACTTAATCTAAGTTTGAAACGAGGTCAGGATTGTATTTCTTTAAGGGACGGTCGAACTAATGAGTTTTAAGTGCATGCATCTTTCAAATTTTGATGCTGTAATTATCGTAATCAAATCGATAGAAAGTTTTCTCGTTAAAAAGATATTCTGTTTCAAAGGTCGTTCGAAGTAGTCGAAATTCTATGTGATTTTTCAGTGAAGAAAAAATTAAAAGAAATAAATCAACAAAGTTGGTTTTGGAGAAAAAAACAAAACATGAGCAACGAAATTCGTTCGGAATTATCCAAATGTTGATATGTATTTGCAGTTAAAAACGTTGTGTATATTTTTGTTTAAAAAATGCAACTTGTAAGATACTATTTTTGTATTACTTCAAGTTAAGAAATATGAGGTTTACACGCCATAGATGCTGGTTTCGTATTCCTCTCTCTCTCTCTCTCTCTCTCTCTCTCTCTCTCTCTCGGTGAGTGTGTGTGTGTGTGTGTTGGTTTATACTTCAGAAAAAAAAAACTTATCTTAATGTCACGTTGTCTCGGGTTTAACAAAATGTTCATTACTGTCACATTTTTTTTCATAGTTTCAAGAAAGAAAAGGCATAGATAAAATCTACTCATCGAAGTCAGAACGAGGCATGTGGGTGAGAGAGATTATGTGGTGAGGCCAGATTAGATATTTAGTGTCGATGGATTGGTGGATATAAAATCTTGGTAGAAAAAAAATTAGAAAAATATTCTAATTGGTAACAAAAATTTAATATTTTCTGCTTTCCGGTGAACTTTTCTCACATGATAGAAATAACTTCATATATGAACAGTCAGATGCGAGTTATTTAAGTATTGCATTCAATAAAAAAAAAAACTTTGTCAGTCTATATTTCCGTATGGGATTCGCTACTTAAACGAAACGAAAATTTTAACTCTTCTGACATGTAGATTTTTTGCAACTAAAATTATACATTAATGACGGTTCCAAAAACCGGGAGAAATGTTGTACATATTATAAGATTATGCTATGTCTACAATTCCAACATTTACTACTTTTACCGAAGGGTCCTATTTAAAATGCTTTAATATCAAACCTCTGATATTAGTAGACCATATAGCTACAGACAAATATTAGATATAGTTACCTTGGTAGCTATATCTCATCAAGTGAAAGTAATACCAACATACGTATCGGCAAAGTGTAGACTGTAATTGACAGATTATCAGCCATATGGAAATCCAATCAATCTGATAATACAAAACAAGAGTTTTCCCAAACTGTAGCCGTGTAGTTACTATTGTATGGTTGCACTACTTAGACGCTAACGAAAGGCCTTGTGAAAAAGCGCGATGGAAAATGAATAAATATGATGTGTGCTATTTCAGGCAAATCAACACTCAACAAATCAGAAGTAGTACGGCTACTTACCTTCCATCTCACAGACTATCCAGTAAAGGTGAATAAAACATGCTAGGCACTGCAAGGGAAGTAAAGACGTTCTTCAATAGACTCCTACACAGAGACACAACAAATTTAGCCGACAAACAAAAAACTTACATTCATCAGCATTGTGCGAACTCTGGGTGCTGTCGAGAGGACTTACTAAGAGCGATGGCTATTAGGGATGGACAACGAGAGAGACCCAAAACAATCTGTGATGTTAGCACGTCTTGATGATGAAAATAATCTAGTGTTTGTGAATGTCAAATGTACGAGGTGTTAATTCCATTAACAATGGTTTTCAAGCGAGGCTATCAGGCCATTGTTTGTGAGAACGATACTCAGAAGAATACCCAATTATCTTCATCTTGCGCCAAACTAAACTAAGCTTATCAAATTACTATTTTGTGCACATCTGGCTAACTAACCTGTATCTTTATGCTATTGACAGAACGTATAAAAGGACATTTTTTTTCTGATATTTTTTGGTCACAGGAAAAATCTGATATAAACAAACCGAGTTGTTGTGTTTAAATTCGAAGTCATAGACGTGACCATACAGTGGTTAGGAATATTAACCTGTCAATGACGTTTAATTATTGTAAATGAGCTCACAAAAATATAGTTTGGAACAATTCCAGTGTTAATCCCGGCAATAAAAATAAGAAAAACACATTTATGGTTTGGTTGGTTTCTTTGTTTAATGGCATATCAACCTTTATAGGTTATTTAATGCCGAATCTATTCTCCTAGAAGAACAGTAGTGGTAATATTTAACCCATAGCTGGGAGGATAATGGGGTTCATACCTTTTCCAAGGGTATTTGTCCCAAAGTGATCGCAATAGCGCGACTGGAGTACGGACTTGCGTACTACGATTCCGCAATCCATCGCTTTAACCATTACACCACGAGGACACCCCAACATTTATGGTTAGCTTGGGTAATTTAAAATCTCATTTATCAGGCAATTATTCAACTAACATAAATGTTTAAAGAAACTCCCAGATCCTTAAGACCCAAAGAATTGATTCTATTGCGAGCAATATTGAACAAGTCCTAGCGACGACACCCCACAAGGCACCAACTATACGGTCACGTGCCTCCCATCCCGAACACTATCTAAGTTAGACTAGCCCGACATGCAGGACACTGCTGGAGAAGCAGGGATGAGCTCATAAGGGATGTACTCCTTTGGACCCCCACATATGGCCAGGCAAAAGCAGGACGACCAGCTCGAACATACATATAGCAGCTATGTGAGGATACGGGGTGTAGCCCTGAAGACCTGCTAGAGACGATAAACGATAGGGAGAAATGGCGAGAGAGGATCAGGGATATCCGTGCCTGCAGCACGACATGATGATGATGATGATGATGATGATGATTGATCCGAACTAAAACAACTAAAAGTAACAATCAATCTAAAAAAGTCTTCAACTTGGTGGGAATAAAGAACATTCTTCACTCAACCTGAAGTCACCTAAATAAGTATTTTACTCAAAAGGTCCGTTTAACGTAAGTGTTATCATCGTAGAAAATAGAATGGGTGACCAGCGTTCAAATCATTGGGGAGACCGTTTGTATTTCACTTCCTGCTATTCACCTAAGGAAAGGCTGTAATCCATCTATTCTTCCCTTTGCTATGGGTATATAAGAGAGCAAATTAGGTTCTTTAACCTTTGTAAGACAGTCAAGAGGAGGAAAAATTTTGTATTCAAACCAGCTGAAATCCGCTAAAAATATTGACCCTGTGTCATATCCTGCACGTGAGGGATGGTTTTGAAAAGAACATACTGAAAGATTTTCTTTTTTTAATTATGAAGATGAAATTATGAAGTTGCCAGCAAGATGACAAGATAATTGAAAGGAAATACTGAATGATTTATTCATTAAGTTAATATCTAAATGAAAGGAAATGATTTTTTCACTTTTGTCTTTTTTCTTTTCTTTTTTAATAAAGCAAAGTCAATCTTATACCACATACTATCACACATACATACGTATATATTGAGAGACAAATTAGACATTCACACACACACACATACATGCATCGACACACACGCATACACACACACTCTAGACACACATACAAACACACACACTTACATTTATATATATATATATATATATATATATAATGAGAGAGAGATAGAGAGCAAGAAAAAGAGAGAGCGAGAAGCAGGCATATATATTGATATATTGATAGAGAGAGGGATAGAGAGATATGTACATATAGACTAAATATGGTATGGAGTTACATTTGAGTTAAAAGCAATGAATGAACCCATTAAATCCCAGTAAACTAAATGTATTAAAACTAAAGAGTATTAACAATATTAATAGACGTCAAGTGCCCTTCTTTTTTCGTTTATCCTTTTGTCAACTTTCTCCATACTTCTGTAACTCACCCTCTCTCTCTCTCTCTCTCTCTCTCTTTGTCTCTCTCGTTTTCTCTATGTCTCTCTATCTGACAATCCCAGTCAATACCTTTGCCTATCCTCTACCTTTCTCTCTCTCTCTCTCTCTCTCTCTCTTTCTCTTTCTCTCTCCCTCTCTCTCATTATCTCATAATTTGCCAAACGTAGCTTAATTTTGGCAAGTGTTGGTCACCTAGCGATAATCGAAGTCACTAATCAATTCCCATGATCTGCGAGACCAGTTGGCTCTCAATTACATATCAAAGAGCTCCTCTTAATTCTCTTATTCTTGTGCTTTCTCTTTCTAAGTAATATGTGCTTATAGAGGTGTGTCTGTACTGTGTTCAGTAATTTACAAAAAAATCAGAATTATGCCAGCCGTGAGCGATGATTAAGACTCATAGTCTCATAGAACATTCATTAGCACAGTAATTTTAATTGTAACCCTGTTTTATGCCACCTAATTTGTACATATATATATATATATATATATATATATATATATATATATATATGGGGGGGTGCTTGTGTGTGTGCGTGCGTGTGTGTGTGTCCGTGTGTGTGTGACATACTAACTATGTGTTTTTAACTATGTATATTGGATACTTTGTGGAGTGAAATGGGTTACGAGTTGTGAAAGAAGATTTGCACACCATTATTAGTCATTTCGATTCTTCTTGTATACACCATACTGTTGTCCTTCAGCGACAGATGCCATAATCTTTATATATATATATATATATATATATATATATATATATATATATATATATATATATGTTTCATCTGAAAATAGCCTTTTTTTTTCTTTGCAAATGCATGAAACGTATTGTTATGAGGCGTAAGTAGACATGAATTCATTCCAGGTTTTATCTGTTGTTTTAGTGATCATTATTTGAGTACTTTACTAACTTAAGAAAAAAGTTTTTATAACAGTATTTTCATAGATAGATAGATATTCAATCGTGGGGAAATAATCATTTGAAAAATATATATCTAACTTAATCCCGATGCTTACATCAATAGATAGATAGATAGATAGATAGCTTTGACTGTTATTGCGTATATATATATATATATATATATATATATATATATATATATATATATATATATGACATCCTGCAGATTTTTCCTCCACTTTTTTTCTATTTTTGGAAGGTATAAATAGGAAGGTATAAGGTATAAATAGGAAGACTTCGCCCATCTGCTTCGTATAATGTTCACATTTATGCGCCCTACAAGGGGATTTGAGAAAACTATGGTTTAGTACACAGCCCATTTGGTTTTTCATGGAGAATTCTTTGTTAAGCCAGACTCGTTTTCTCAGCCCTGTTTGTGTATCTTGTTCTCCACCTAATCTGTTGTTAGCAACTGTCGGGGCTAGATATGTGAATGTGTACTGGGGTTGGTACCTGGTCGTCTATCTTGGCCAATGTAAAGAGATCCCAGAGGGAGTTGGTACATAACTTCATTTTACTAGAGGTTGATTTTCTGCCCAAATGCTTTTGTAGATTTCGAGAAACGGGTGAATATTTCTTGTAAATTTTGGTTTTGTTTTGCCATGAAGGCAATGTCGTCAGCAAACATGAGCTAGTACACCAGGATATTTGTGGTCTTTTTGGCAGACTAAAAATGACTGGCATTGACAAGGCTTGCTACTAGTTTTCTCTGTATCCATATTACTCGGGGTAAATCAGAGAAGGGGTCAGAAAAGACCATAGAAAGAAAAATCGGGAACAGAGCGTGGTAAAACAGCCTTTTTTCACTCCGTTTTTAAACTCAAATGGTTCAGAGAGTTCTCCTTCTAAGTTATTTGATGCCTCACTCCTGTATGGAAAGCTGATAGGAGCTGGACGAAATGGTCAGGACATCCTAGTTTCCTTAGGATGCTCAAAAGCTCCTACCTATTTACAGTGTCCAAAGCTTTTTTGAAGTCGATTGATATCGTGTAAAGTTGTATATTCTGTTCAATAAATTCTTTTTGAATTTGTCACCAAGAGAAAATCATGTCTGTGGTTCCTCGTTTACTTAGAACCCACATTGTGCCGTAAGTAGGAAATATCACGGCTACAGTCTGTTGTCCGTTAAATATTATGCAGGCGAAAACTTTCTATGGTATGGAGAGAAGCAAGATCCCACGGTAATTGCCGCAATCTTGTCCGTTTCCTTTCTTGAAGATAATGACTAATTGGGCACCCTTCCAGTTTGCTACGACTTCCAGTTTTCCCAAGCGTCTCTTAGGATATTGTAGAATAACTTGGCAAGCCTCCTACTTCTTCCTGTCCGTCATCTCCAAGAGACTTACAATCGCAGAGCATAGAGATAACAATACTTACTTCATCCTGATCTGGACATTTACACACCTAGTGTTGGGTTGGCCATTGCTCAATATTGCCAACTGCATCTTGTTCCTATGTCGAAAATTCATTGAACTGTGTTTCAAAGTGGTCTTTCCACGTGGCAAGATGGTCGTGATTCTATGGGATTATTGTTTTGTTGTGAAGCGCTATTAGGTGTACAGGTTTTTTTTTTTAATTCTTGGGCCTCTCATGCTTTGGTAAATACCTTTGGGGTCATTAGGGTCAGCGAGTTTCTGAAGTTCAACCGCTTTTATCATCCAAGGATATTTCGTTTTTTCGATTTTTGTCATCTTTGTCGTTGTATATTCTACATCTGGCCTTAGCAGACTTGGTCTTCTTGCTGAGCAGATTAGTTTCCTGTCATATATATATATATATATATATATATATATATATATTTGATTGAACGTAATAGACATTTTTTGTCTACATATTTTTTTGCTAATCCTTTCGTGTTGCCGTATTGATCTAATGATATTCGACGGGAATTGGTTGATAAACCTTCCATAATTAGCAATTTTCCAAGTACTCTCGGCCCAACTTTGGACCATCATCAGTGGATGATCTATTAGAAAAGGGAGGTAACTTTTGTATGTATATTACTACTTTGTAAGAATGAGCGCTTCTACTGTTGTATTGTGTGGCGTTTACTTTTCGAATTTGTTTCTATTGATACCCTCAATAGCTAAAAACATTTAAGTACATTAGCACTGGTCTCAAAATTAATTCGATTAAGTTTGGGTTGTATGTTCCTAACATGTACTGCCTCGAGAATCTGTAGTTTTTACTTGTTATTTTGATGTTATAATATTGTGGTGTTTTTGGTAAGAATTTTCTGTAATTCTGTTGGTATGAATGCATTTTTAAATGATGTGCCATGAAACTTGTATCAGACAGGGGCATTGTAAGTCTTCTTGAGAGGGTAGTCGAGGTTAAACCGACGTATATTATATTCGGAGATACAATCTTTTAAAGAATATTTGAATTGAGATATAACGTTGGTTTTTTGCAAAACTCCAATCGAGCGAGAAGAATTATTTTTATATAATATATATATATATATATATATATATATATATTCCTCGATAGTAAGTATCCGTTTAGTAAGAAAGTAATTCATCGGGAACCCACCACAAGTAAAGTTGGCAACCGTAATCGAGTGTGACCCAAAGGCTCCTTTTTCAACAGTTACTACTCCGGTATGTAGGAGTGGGCACTACTCCTTTCCCAGGATTGTTCGACTTTACCCTTGATTCATTCCTTATAATGCTAATTGTTAAGCAAGGCGGCATCAAGTACCATTTTTTGAGTCTTTGGTATAACTTGACCTAGGATTGAACCCCGGTCACCCGAGCCATTGGCGAACTCTCTACCCACTAGACAATAAATTAAAATAAATTTGATGAACTATGTAATATCTAGAACGAACTAAGCTGGAAACACCTCAAATCAACCAGCTCATTGACTAGACACTCAAAATTTACCACGACTCGCACAGCTGAAGAAGAAATATCATCTATTTAATGGGATACACACGCTGCCCAAAACAATTGTGTTGCAAAATCAGAATGGCTGTTTTACTTTATATACCTATACGCTTAGGATCAAAGCTATGGATCAGAATAATCTGATATCAGTCGAACAATACCTCTGTACAAGCGCTCACAACTTTAACAAAGATGCAAAATTTGCAATCATAGAAATAAACGAAAATAATATAAATCTGAAATTAATGACTGAAATTTTTTAAAAATATCAAAAAATGGAAAAAAGTCTGAAAACATAAACGCCATTTGGATTTTGTATGAAATGTAATCACCCCACTTGGAATTAAAAAAATTTATAACCGTAAACATGTAAGCAAGCAAATCAACCCGATAACAAATCACTGCTGATATGGCGTACGACTCTTTCAAAAGAACATTATATATATATATATATATATATATCTGACAATTTCTAAAGAAAAATTGATAACAAGGTAATCCAAGTAGAAGGAGAGATTTATTGAGAAGCAAAGTCAAAACTATAGCGTTTCGGTTTTAATGAACCATCTTCAGGACTATGACGGATGATAGTAGTGATGTTAAGTCAATGATGGATGTTTAAAAAGTGTAAAATATATAAACCTAGGGAAAATGTGTATAACAAGAAAAAAGTTGGCCGTTTAGGACAAGAAAATTTTGGCGTTTGATTAATGAATCAGCGTTTGCTATTTTAAATTACGTCATTTGACTTATTAGAAATATTGTGTTGAAATTTATATTCCGCTTGTTTATCGAGAAAGATTTCGAGTCATTGCTTGCTTTCGATGAAGTTCAAATTCTATAAGTCTGGCTTTTTCAAATGTATGTGCCTCAGAAAACTTTACATCACGAATAGAAGCCTTACCGAATAGACGTATGTAATCCGGGAAAATGTTGGAATTGACGAAGAACGTTGGACATGCTGGTAGGTATGATTTTTTCTTGTATATAGTTGATAAAAAGACGTCTTACTGTTTTTGAGTTGGTCTTTGCATCTACGAACCACCTTGATGTCATTCATATGAGAATTCGGAGTGGGTAGAATGGGTTTGGATCTTGTTAGTCAAAGGGACAGAATGGAAATAAATAATGGTTTCTAATCCGACAATTTCTAAAGAAAAATTGATATCAAGGTAATCCAAGTAGAAGGAGAGATTTATTGAGAAGCAAAGACAACACTATAGTGTTTCGGTTCTAATGAACCATCATGATTATGAGGGATGATATTATATATATATATATATATATATATGTATATATATATATATATATAAACATTATCATCATTATTATTAGGTTACGCTGACAGCACGGAGTTACATGAATCTCTCTCTCTCTCTCTCTCTCTCTCTCTCTCTCTCTCTCTCTCTCTCTCTCTCTCTCTATCTCTCTCTCTCTCTTACAATCATTCATCGGTCTTGGCAGTGGTCTTTGTATTCTGTGACCATATTGTCTTCATGTGAGTCAGTATCTGCTTGTTCACGTTCAAGAGTCCATAAACAAGGTCACTTATGAGTTCGGCCTTGCTTCTCCAGCAGTGCCCTTCGCTGCTTGGCTGTCTTATGTGAATGGTTTCTGAGATGAGAGGCAGGTGGCCGTACAGAAGAATGTCACTTATGTGTTCATCTTTGCTTCTCCTGTGATGTCCATCATGTCTTGTTCGTCTTATTTGTATGCTTTTTTTTAGATATAAGGTAAGTGCCCTTACAGCTGCTTTTCGTGTGGTGTTGCTTCCTGGATTTGTTCAAAAGAACTCCTAGCATTCTTGTGTAGTTTCAATCTAGCTTTCTCTTCATGCATTTTATTAGCGTCCATGTCGTGTATCTTGTATATATATTCATGTGTATATAGATATATTTATAAAGATATATATATATATATGTGTGTGTGTGTGTGTGTGTGTGTCTGCATGAACATATACAGTGATGAAAAAGTCGAGTATTTAAGAAATGGATTTGATTTATTGAATTATTTGCCAACGCTAAACGATTCGGTTTTTAGACCCTAATCAGGGTTCGTGTGTCTCTAAATGAAATGAAAAAGATAAGAAAGTTTCATAACATTCTATCTCAGGTGCTATCGTTGTCTCTCAATTTTTTTTCAAAATTCATATAATGTTGATATTTATATTTTTTAGTTTTTATCAACCTACTAAAATCATTCCCTAACATATCTCTTCGTCTTTACCAATATAAGGTTTCCTCTCTCTCTCTCTCTCTCTCTCTCTCTCTCTCTCTCTCTCTCTCTCTCTGTGTGTGTGTGTGTGTGTGTGAAACATTTTTATCCTCCTATCAATCTAAGTAGATATGAACGATGAAGCTATAACATTTCAAATAAGGGATTTTGTGACTTGGCAAAAATCTGAGAAAATAAGGAGACAGAATGAAAAACCTGGTCTCTGTTTAATAGTATTGTGGTTTAAAATAATACTAGATTCAATAATTTTTCGGTGTTTTTTCTAGCATAAATTTTTGTCTAATATCCTGGAATCTTTGAAATATTTGAGATCAGTTTCTAAATCATGTTGGAACAAATATTTATATTTCCTTTATTTTCTAAGGTTATAAAACCAAAAAGTCTAACTTAGCAAATAATTCAATTAATAAATTCATCCTTTGAAGACTTTGTGTTTTTTCAGTTCTCTACAATTTCATAAAGTTCAGTCCATTTCCAGTTTTCCCTCCCTCTCTCCCCTCTATAAATATATATGAACATATTTTACATATCTATATTCAATTACATTTATATATATATATAATGTGGGTGTGCAGATATATATTTTTTTTCAATCATACATCTTAGATGCATCAGGGCGGTCTTCAGTGATGCGCTGTCTTCATTGCCGATTTCGGGTTCATTCTGCATCATATCAGCTCCGACAGTAACCCCGGCTTGACTCTGAAAGAGCCAAGCCGCCTCCGTGATCGCGACGTGCTACGCTCGTGCCTCTAGCAAAGAAAAAATAAATAAAAACCGGACTTTGGCCGTTCTTATGGACATCTGTCTTTTAGTAAACAGCCAATGAAAACAGGGCATTCCACACTCCTCTGCTATATAGTACCATCTTTACCTCATCCGGTTTCTTCCTGCTACTTCCGGAATCGGTACCGAGGTAAGATGTTATTTTAATACTCGTCCGTGTCCATGATTTACACTTCACTAAACTTACACGAGTTTCCCGCCAAATCTGTCCTATACTAATACTTCTAAACTAACATGAATTAAACCCCCGCTCAAAACTATTCAGTCAGTCTTTAACTTTACCTTATGCCCCTATTCGCAAAAAAAAAAAGAATTAAAAAAAAAACATATATATATAATCATAAATATATATTTATATATTTTCAAATAAATACATATAAATTGATATTTATATATATATTGTCATCCACAGACAGACTGTTTCGTTCTATCAGAAATCTTCAGTGTGGCTAGACACGCAGGACGCTCGAAGCCGGAATCAAAACACGTCCAACTTTACGTTAGACTAAATCTCAAACCTCTCGGCCCTCAAGCGGACCACGTTGGCAAAATCATAAATATATATTTATATATTTTCAAATAAATATATACAAATCTATATTTATGCATATATATAGTCATCCACAGACAGACTGTTTCGTTCTATCAGAAATCTTCAGTGTGGCTAGACACGCAATACGCTCGAAGCCCGTCCAACTTTACGATAGACTAAGGCTTCAGACCACACGGCCACAAGCGGACTACGTTGGATAAGGGAATTTTTAGGTATTTTATATTTAGCAAACAGCAGCAGCAGCCTTTGTTTACATTTTTTCATACCCTACCGGCTACCAGAGAGCTCAATTCTTTCGAAGAGCCTTTCATTACGCTAACAGTGGCCGACAATTCCTTCACCAGAGAGCTCAACCCCCATGGGGGAGCGTATATATTGCGTATATATTCTATCAGAACTCTTCAGTGTGGTTAGACACGCAGGACGCTCGAAGCCGGAATCGAAACCCGTCCAACTTTACGATAGACTAAGGCTTCTATATATATATATATATATATATAAATACTTAAACATACATATATATATTTACAGATATTGACATATATTAGGGAAATTCATATTAATTCAGATGCAATGCCATATTTTTATATATTTATTCATATATATATATATATATGGTGTTTGTAGTGCATTTGTTATGATAGGAAAAGGATGAGGCTGTTTGTATTTCCCATTGCGCTAATATCCTTAGAAAATCTATTATTCTAACTATTCAACATCTAATTATGAGTAAATAGTTGGGCAGACTGAGCCTTTAACCTTGGTATGGCAACCGGTGTAGTTGTAGAAAAGCTCTGAATTCAAACCTGTTCAACTCCGCTTAAACATTGACTTTTTGTTTTATTCTCATCATGCAGAAGGTTTCGATGAATATATGCACACACACACACACACACACACACACACACAGATATATATATATATATATATATATATATCTGTGAGTGTGTGTATCGGAGACAGACACTTATATATATAAAATTATATATATATATATATATATATATTCAGGCAATCGAATTTATTATTCCTTATTATTGAATTCCTATTCCAATTATTGAATTCAACCGGCCCTCATATTTCCTCATGAGAGCTACCGTTATTCGAGGTTTCATAAAAATTGGAATGTCAAGTTGTCTTTTTTAGAATCTACTGAAATCATCAGATTGATGAGCTCATTTCGAAATCCCTATTTCAAAACGGCAATGCCATATTACATTGTGAAAAGCGATGTTTTTACATATACACGAAATTACAACAAAATCTATTGATTCGATTTTCGTTTTTCGAATAGTTCGTATTTCATTCGCTGAAAATAAAAAGCATATGCAGCTTTAAATTTTTTTTCTTCTCTTCCCTTTTTTTCTCATGGCATATCAACCTTCGTGGGTTATCTAATACCAATGCTATCCTCACAGAAAAAAAAGTAATGGTGCTATTTTAACCTCATCTAGGGGATAAGAGGTTTTACACCTTTCGAAAGGCTATTAGTACGAAAGTGAAAGTCATAACGGAAATTTAAACCCCCTGACTGTGATGCCGCAGTTCAGAACATTGGCTACTACACTTTGGGGACTCCCCTCTTTCTTTAAAATTTGGAATAGTGTTGCCCGGATAAAAAGCTGATTCATTTTAAGATAAAGCCTATGTGATAATTCAATGTATTTAAGAGATACGTGGGAGGAATTGAGTGCTTAAGTGTAGAAAAAGATACGAGGATTATGATGTCAATAAAAATTAGAAAATAGATTTTAACGTTTCGGATAAAGTTGTCATTAAACTTTTGTCAGTTTTTTTCTCCAATATTCATCTCTATTTCAAGTCATACCTTTGTCTTAATTCTTACTTGAGGTTTCAGTTCCTTTGGTCTTTTTATGAGCTATTTCAGCATTATTATTCCCCACACTTCCATTACAATCGGTACAACTGTCACCTTCATTTCTGTTCCTTTAGTCTTTTTGAGAGCTATTTCAGCATTATTATTCCCCATACTTCCATTACAATCGGTACAACTGTCACCTTCATTTCAGTTCCTTTAGTCTTTTTGTGAGCTATTTCAGCATTATTATTCCCCATACTTCCATTACAATCGCTACAACTGTCACCTTCATTTCTGTTCCTTTAGTCTTTTTGTGAGCTATTTCAGCATTATTATTCCCCATACTCCAATTACAATCGGTACAACTGTCACCTTCATTTGTACTATTTAAATGTCTTGGGCTATTGGGTATATTCATAATAATTTGGCTACTGTACTCTCCAACCTTCTTCAGATTTGTTTGCCATAATCTATAATCTTCTGGGAATGGAGGTTGCATCAACTAAAACATTGTGAATATAATGACCAAGATGGGGATAATAGTCAAATACACTTAAATTGCGTAAATAATGAAAATTACTCATTTTAGAAATTTAGATGTTACTTTCATGTTGAATAATTTGTCCTGTTCTCTGGAAATATTCAGATTCTTATGAAAGTTTTTTTTTACATCATAATAAATGTTATTTTTCAGTCTCCTGATATTCCCAATGAAATTGGTGCGTTTCAGCTCAGATTTCTAAAGTGCCCGTGTGTCGAACTACTACTTTTATAAATAACTTTGATATCTTAAAATGGCAATACATAGAATAGACTCTGTAAACCAAGAAATGGTTTTCAAGTTCCTCTGCTCGTTGTTCAGTATTAACAATCCTTGAAACAGATCTGTTCTGCGAGCAGACTTGAAATAAAAATGGCCGCTAGTCATTAGGTCTTTGTAGAAATTGGAATATTTCGTTTTCCCAGAATTCAGTTTGTTTCTGTTCGAAAACTGTTCATGACATATACAAAGAAATAAAGCACAAACAGTATGATTAATACATTTTATAAACAAACACTCTATAGTTAGAAGTGGAAGAAAAAACTAAAAGTTCTAGAAATAATAAACAACATGTTTGTTTGAGGAATGACCAGTAACTCTTTTATGATAAGCGGATTTTTTTAATCTTTTACCATTTAAAGATTCCTGACCTTCTTGTATCTTCCTGGATCTTCTTCACACGGTTTCTTTGGGCAATAACTTATATTTTCAATACTCGTTTTATGATTCAAAAGCCTTTTCTGGCTTCATTTCTGAGGCTAGAATATAGAAACCTTCACCATCATCACTCCTATTTTCAAGATCAATCACGACAGACTTGTGCATCAGACGTTTTGCTGGGAAATCTTCTCCCAAAGGATTTATGTCAGGACCACTATAATTGCACCCTGTGTCCATATGTCCAGTTTTCCCCTGCAGAATTTTTTAATAGCTTTCTACTGTTTCTTTATACATTAGTAGATTACTTTTAAAATATTATTTTCAAATACGTTAGATAGCATTTCAGAATGAGTAAAATACTTGCCTAATTTGAGAAATATGCCATCTAGATTTGTTTTCACGTTCATATTATGCTATGATGCAAGAATAACAATTTTGAATGATGCAAGTATAACAATTTCGAAGATCCCTCTTTTTCATAATATTGTACATAACAGAAAAAAATTCTAAATTCAGAATGTGATGAACACATATGCACAACAAAATCTTTGAAAATTTGTCTGAAAGAAACACAAAAGCATAAATACTTATTTAAAGATATTTGCGTTCATAAAAACCCATGCACTGTTAAGATTAGCACATTCTTTGTACATGTAGTCGGTTTCTTTTTCTTCATCAACACAATCAGCAGCATCAAGGTGTGCTTGAGGCACAGCTTCCTTTGACTCTCTATCGCCATGGGTCCCTATTGGCTTACGCCCTTGGCAAACCCTTTTATCGGCATCCAACTGATGAATATAAGTTTTCGCTGGAAGATTACCTCTAGTGTGTTTATGTGTAGGAGAATGTTACCTTTTAGGATGGCACAATAAAAAACCATAAAACATTAAACTGAGGGATATTTTGCTAATCCCGTGTTTCATAAAGACACAGTTTGTCTATCTTGACAATCAACATTCAAAATCCACCCAACTAACTGGTTGAACAGCAAATAATTAGGCTTGAACGAGGCTTCTCCGTGAAGTAACAATTTGTTTCAACCAGACAACCAAAATATTAATTGACTAAGCTCTAATTAATTACTTAGCTATAACTCGAACGTAGAATTTTCTAATCCCAAGTAAGACCCGTTGTCCATTGCGGCACAAGTCCTTGTCCACCAGACTATTTCAATTTTCTTAATCTCCCGGTTATCTTCAAAATTATTGTTTTTTAAAGCCTGTCAGGATTCAGTCCTTCTCTCTTAATCCTTTATCAAATCGTTGTTCTTTATGATACAAGACCTTAAATTAACAACCGAAAAAAGTTTATAACCACTTAATCTCTTTGTTGCTTCTGAAATGTTTAGGTCCAGAGCTAACCATGAATCAGTCTTGTAATTAGTTGATCTGTAGTCAAACTGCATGTCTTGTGCACTAAAATGTTACGTTAGAACTTCCGACAGAATGCTTACAAATGCTTAATCACTTGGTTGTTTTCTAAATTATAAAATTACAGTGATCATGGTATCTGATAGTGAGGCTCCTGTTCTGGAAATCTGGAGTGAGTGGATTATAGCTATAAGAAAAATCAATTGATTTTTATGATAAACGAAAATGCCAATTTTTGTGCAAAAAAGAGGCTACTTGAACTATAAAATTTAAATCTATATTTTTGTGTTTTTAGACTACGAACGATAAAAATACACTGCTCGTATATTGGAATGGAATTTGGTATGGAAAAATGTTCCTGATGAAAACGGAGAACAATTAAAAAAAAAATGAAGAAATGTAACTAGAAAACCAGGAAACTGTTGAATAGAATGCGGATTCCACATTTAGTTTTGCAGACGACATAATCTTTTTTGCCTTTCATAATTTGAAGGCTCAAAACCCTGAGTGATCTTTAAAAAAATTTCCCTTGTAAATTACTAAATAAAATATGGAAAAAAGGTTTTATAACCAATTGAAATCCTAAAAAGATAAATCTATTTTTTGTTTTCGAGCCAATCTAATCCTTATAGATAAGCGAGTAAATAATCATGTCTTCATTTTTTTGTAGACTCAACAAATGTTTTTATTGGTTGCCCATCATTCATTCACATTTCTTTAAGTGAATATTATTACTTTTTCAACATTCGGAAATTCTAGTTCTACGAGATTAATTTAAATTCAACAATGCTTCAACAAATTTATCGAACAAATATTAACCTATTCTATTTAAATTTGTAAGTTAAATATTCGTACTACTACTAGCCACATGCTACGATGATAATCGTTACACCAGGAGCGCTTCAATTTTTCAAATTCGTCTTAAAATAATTCAGTGCTTGGAGAATGCTTCCAAACGCTTAATTACTAGTTTCTTTT
This sequence comes from Sepioteuthis lessoniana, assembly GCA_963585895.1. NCBI lineage: Eukaryota > Metazoa > Mollusca > Cephalopoda > Myopsida > Loliginidae > Sepioteuthis > Sepioteuthis lessoniana. The sequence continues at coordinate 105,455,772 of OY757906.1, read as the reverse complement.
GTACGGGATTGAACTTGGAAATTTTCTCAGATTGCTCGATGCCTTACTCTTTGCACTTGATCTTTATACCGGGAGAATTTTTTAAAAATATTTTAATGGATTGCTTGTCTTATGAACTATTAGTGTACAGAGCTTATAAGTAATTGAACCGGGTTAGAAAATATGATTTGCTCATCATGCCAACGACGCACTTAAGAACCGCTAGCAGAATATTTCTAATTATTTAATCAAAATCATTTCAGATAAAATATCTTAGTTCCTTAGTCAGGAAGGGAACCAGAATTCTCACTATCTTTATTTCCCTGTGATTCTATATCGCCTCAAATTGCATTGTAATATTTAGTGAAATTTTCCTCAACACGTAATTTGTTGTTAATCTTAAAAGACTTTTTTTTATTATATAGCTCTACATTATCCAAATTTAACATGCACCTCATATAAACATTATGTGAGGTTTAAAAGGAGAGGTTCTTTAATGATCCATATCCAGGAAGCTAGCAAATTGAGCTTTAGTCACACTTGTAACCAACAGCAACACATTAACTGGATGTTACTGTCATTATCCCTTCATCAAGTTCACTTGTACCACTCAGCTGAAAGTTTTAAATATTGGAAAAACTTCTGTCATTCCCTGTACATGCGCTCGCATTATAATAACCAACATATCAATGTCTGTCTTCTAAACAGAACAGGCAAGGATACGAATATTTTCCAATTTGATTTGTGTATTATTCTATTGTATATACAGTGACTAATTTCTATTGTACGTGTCTTTCACCTGAATATGTTTAAAGAACACACTAGTCAACACGAATAATCTAAACATTAATAACGAGGTCAATTCTTATGAGATTTTATGAAATCAAGTTTAAATTTCTTTTTTTAGGGCTTGTCAACCTTCTTGAGTTATTTTATGCTAAAGCTATCCTTGTAGAAGAACAGGAGTCGAACTGTTTAACTCTTGGCATCCCGGATAAGGTAGTTGATATCTCTTACAAGGATATTAGTCCGAAAGTGACGTAATCTCGTGACTGGAGTCCAGGTCGTTGTAGTTACAACGCTACGGGGATTTCCCCTTTATGAAATAACTTATATATCTAATTATGTACTTTGGTTAGTAAATGTTTTTGTATTGTCATCAAAGTAAAGAGAGATGGGTAGCTTAAAGGTTGTCGTTCAGGAAATGAACCTGACAAGAGAGTTCAAATTCTAGACGAAGCATTGCGGGATAATCTATTTGGTTAAGATATGAATTCCTCGCTTCCTTATCCTTCCACCTATCGGTAAAATAGTCGAGCAGGCTGAGACCTGAAGGAGTCCCCCTGACATAATAGCTAAAGTGCTGGACTAGAGTTCAAACCCCAGTCGCGTATTTGCATTCAATTTCAGCTTAATAACCTTGAAAAAGATATGAAACCACTTATCCTACTAGCTTTGGGTTAAATATTATCACGGTGAGTTTTTCTTAAAGATAGCTTAGACATGAAATTACCCAAAAATGCTGATATGCCATTAATAATCAAAAAAGAAAGAAAAACTGGAACTTTCAGCATTAGCAAGTCAACCTGTCTCAGAGAAGGAAAATCTCTTAATTGAAGTGCTGCTCACTGAATCAGTGCCCCACTATTTTGCTATCAGCTCATCCAAAATGTGTTAATGATCAAACTCACGACTTCAGCATAAGTTAAATCAACTGTATAACGAATCTAGTGATTCACATTTTCAACTTAACAATTGGGCGACTAAATAAGCCAAGAGCGTTTGATGATTAATCAATTAATGTTAAAGTTTCGGAAAAATATATAAAATAGAATTATTTATGATGGAGACCTAGCAGACTGGTTGCTTGGTTGGTTGGGTTTTACAGCATATCAACCTACGAGGGTAATTTAATGCCGAGTTCTGTTATATATATATATATATATATATATATATATATAATTAGAAAACGAATAGTCTCTAGGTAACATTTTAAATAAGTCAGAGCTCATTTGTTTGCAAAAATTTGAAATGTTTTAAGCATTGTTATATAATACTAAGAATTTAATTTAATATTAATCATTTCTTTGCACACAGTTAAAAGGTGTCAAGCGTAGTAAATGAGTAAACAGTTTTATTTGATTCATTTTGGAATCTTAGCAGGTACTAACAGTTAACATCAGGGTGGACCTGGGAATAACGGCAATGGAGGAATACTCCGCATTCCCTAAAACTAGAAGACTGGAGCCTCACAATCAGATTGTTTAATGTCATATCTAGGACACTTGTGGGTTGTGGGTTGTGGGTCTTACTACTCTGCAGTGATTCAATCGGCATATTTATAACAAAAAGTTTTAACCTATAACTTAAATGGATCGGTATTATTTTTCAGAATTCTCAAAGATACTTGAAGTGATAATTTTGATAATCGAAAGCTACGTAATCAACTTGTGACAGTTTATAGGAAACAAATTAATAGAATATTTGTCACGCTAAAGATTATTTTACCTCATAAGCTCTTTGGACATTACTGTCTTTAATTCAGATAAACTTTAAGTTACTTTATAGGCAATACCATATTACGGGTCACACCAACCAACAGTTGTGTGTGGTCTTTCTTTAACTACATCCGTCATTGTGTGTCAATCGGTATTAGTCCCTTTCAAGAAAACGTAGATTTTATCACGAACAAACAGTGAGCTCAGGATGCCAGAGAAGATTATCAACGCCTTGCTTCCATAGATAAAGATCATAAAGACGTCTCATTTCATCTCACAAAATCCCATTTGGGTGATTTTGAATCTCGAATCGATATTTATTTTATCATCGTTGAGTATCCGTCTGAAATTTTATTGACTGAAAAAGAAAAAGGAGAAATGATCTTATATTGTTTTTTTTTAATATATCTGAAATGATATCTATTATATTTATGAATGTCATAAATTTTAAAAAGAAATAAAGACAATTTCCATCTAAAATCGACACAAATAAAAATTTATCTTTTTTATTAAACACTTCAGTGAACATAAAAGAATCTATTCGTATAGTCATTTAGAAATAGATGATAGCTTTTCCAAATAATTAGATAAGAAATTTCTTAGAAAACGTATAACGGCTGGTTAGTTGTGTTTTAGGACATCTCAATTCTTGTAGATTTTTAATGCCAAAAACTATATATATATATATATATATATATATATATATAAACGTGCCAGTAATTATTTGTTTGCCCATAGTAAAATGGTTTCAAGTAATGCTATTTAACACTATTAATTCGGTTCATCATTCATTTATTGCTCATACTAAAATGGTTTAAAGTATTGTAAATACTTAAATATTTCTAGTTGATCTATAGATAGGACCCTTACAGGCATTAACACTTCGAGTCTGTGTGAACCTGAGAATAATGACAATGAAGGGGTAAACCACATTCCCAAGCTTTTGTACGAGAGCCTCACGATCAGATTTTTGTGTACTATCCTTGTCACTCAATTTGGGAGCATTACCCCTCTGCAGAGATGCAGTCGGCGTATCTATAGTCCCAGTTGACTGGGTATACCAAACCGGGTATATAAATAAAAAAATTAATTTGTTAGAAACTTGTTATTAGCACGTATTGTAGTTTTTTTCTAGTAAAAGGCGGTGTTTTGGAAAGGATTAGTGTGTTATTATGAACCTTATTAATTTTACTGGGCGAGAATATTTGTCGAGAAGACAGGTGTGACCTCGAATTGGACAGGTCAGAGTCATGTTTTTGATGCTGTTTCTGACGAAGACATTAGCCGAATATGTTTTGGTCTTATGAACAATAAAATCCAAAACATAGAAAATGGACTTTAACCCCGACTTTAAAAGGTTTGAAAATGAGCGGAGAATTATGCATAAATTCTGTTCAATTTTATGAATACGAGCGAACGGAAGCGGAGAAGCCAAGAATGAAGCCGACCCGTGAGAGTTTGTCCGATTTACACACACATCTTCTTCGGCTTTTTTTTTTTTATGTAGACACCCTTTTATCACTACAGTTTTGTTTTAAATAGTACAATTACTATTTTTATCCGAAGATAGCTTTGGCATTAAATAACCTACGAACTTTGTTACGCCATTACAAACAAATAAACTAAAACCTATCTCAGTTTTTTTTCATCATCATTTCGGTATCATTTTTCTCTAATTTGAGAATAAGTGGCACAATACGTTTATTCAAGTGCCAACATGTTGACGCACACTCAGTTTTGCCTAGTCGGTTGGGGTGTAAAATACAACAACTGCATCTCTAAAGAGGGGCAAGACTCCTCCCACACGAGTGTCCTGATTATGACACAAAACAATCTGACGGGCAAGTAATATGCTTGTCGTCCCATTTAACAAATATGCTTGCCATATTGGTTTTCACGTTCATATTATGCGGATTTTTAATACGAAATTTCGGCGCCACCTATGTCCTCGTGTTTTGGTTATGCTTGGTTTAGTTTGGTTGTATTTTACGACATATCAACAACCTTTGAGGGTTATTCAATTCTAATTCCTATTTATATATATACATATATATAATAGATATACATATATATATATATATGTGTGTGTGTGTGTTTGTGTGTGTGTGTGTGTGTATTTTGTTAGTGAATAGTTTGTCAACATAATTTTCAAATGAACCAGAGCTCATTTCTTTGTTTACTGATTAGTGGTTTCAAGTATTGCAATTTAATACTAATAATTCTATTTAATATTAATCGCTTATTTTAACTCATATAAAAATTTCAAGAGTTGCTCTCTAACACAATCTATTCTATTCAGTAAAAATCATTTGTTTGCATGAATAGGTTCAAGTATTACTATCTAACATAAACAATTCTACTAATCATAAATCATTCTTTGCACAAAGTTAAATGTTTGGGTGGTTGGTTGCGTTTTATGGCATATCGGCCTTTGTAGGTTATTTAACGCTAAATCCATTTTTATACAAACAGTCAGTTCTATTTTTAAATATTCAGTTTAGCATAAATACAGTTTAACTGTCAAAAATATTTCTATTTCAAGCTATTCGGTTTAATCAAACAGTTCTAATTCAAATAATTCAGTTTAGTATAAGTATAGACTTTCTTTACACACAGTTAAATATCAAAACAGTTCTATATTTAACAATTCAGTTTAGTGTAAGTACAGTTCCATTTCAAACAATTCAGTTTAGCATAAGTACGCAGTTTAAATGTAAGTACACAGTTTAATAGTCAAAAACATTTCTATTTTAAGTAATTCAGCTTAGTCAAACAGTTCGAATTCAAACATTTCAGTTCAGCATAAGTATGCAGTTTAGTTCTATTTAACCCTATAGGTTGCTTTTGATGATTGACAGTTTCACTTCAAACTGTACGGAATTCACCAATGTATGAAAACAATTTACCTCACTTCTGGCGGCTTTAGTTTAACTAATAACATTACATTTACTTTTCTTTTTTTTCCAATAACAATACGTTTTTGTCAAATTCTTTTTGTGTCAAAAAAAGCAAAATCTTTATCTACATCTCATTTCAAAATTTTTTTATGCCATTGCACAATTGTTGGTTATCTTTCGATGTCTGTTTTTATTCTCATCTACAAAAGCCACTCTTATAGATGAGCAGCAGGAGTTCCCCGATCGAACTAATCGATCCTGGCTGTTGAACCATAGGGTTCATGCGCCCAAGACTGGGTTAGGCACTGCGTTGAGCCGTCGGAGGGTTTATCCGCTTGCGTTTATATCCACCATGCTGCTTCCCATGGCTTAAGAGAAAAAATCTTACATTTTCTGTTTTTTATTATTAAGTTTTAACTTAAAGTCCACGTCAACTTATTTTTAATTCATTAGAGTACTTTTTTAAAATGCTTCTTAGCAACCTTATAGGTATTCTATTTTACGTATACTTTGGTTATTGGGTTATAATAAGTTCAATAGTGTTAGCTTCTTTGACTAGGTTCAGTTTTAATTTGGATCTACAACAAAACTGTACTTCCATTAAAGACACTGATAGTATACAGCACTGATTTTACAATGAAAAGATTTAATAAAATCATACATGTATTTTAAATGACAATTTAGTAAAAGAACAATATATTACTAACCAGTTTTTGGACTCTTGTCTTGGAGTGGGCACGCTTACTCAACCTTAAATAAAATACAATACATATAGTGACATTCAACGTTAGAACCTTAAATAAAAAAGGACAACTATCGGAGCAAATTGCGTCGGCCATAGATCATAACATTGAAATAATATGCATTCAAGAACACACATACACACATTGCGAGGATATTAAATATCACGATTCTGGCACTGGATGGACGCTAGACATTGCATCAGCATGGAAAAAAACTCTGTCAATGCCACGATAGGAGGTATAGGTATGCTTATTGGACCACGAACCCTAAAATCACTGAATAGTATAGAGAAAATACAACCTAGGAAGATGGTTGCTACTTTTGATGTGAATCCCAGCGCAACAATAATCTCCTGCTACAGCCCTACCGATGTTAGTGAATAAACTGAACTCATCGCCCTCTATGATAAGTTCTCTCTTGCTCGTAGCATCTCGAAACACAACGTTCTCGTCATTGGCAGAGACATGAATGCCCAAATTGGGAAAAACGGAAAATACAAATTCAGCCTACACAACGCGTCAAACAGAAATGGGTAACATCTGACAGATTTCACGATAGAAAATAGATTAACATGCCTCAAAACAAACTTTCACAAAAGGGGGGGGACTTTGGACCTACACAGACCCAAACAATACTAAAGCACAGATAGACTACGTATTTATAAACAAGAAATGGAATAATAGCGCACTGAATTTTGAGGCTTACTCCTCATTCAAGGGTGTGTCTTCCGATCTCCGAATTGTCAGGGCAAAAATACGACTGAGCCTACGAAAGAATGCAACCCGAAAAAAGACCACCGTACACTATGACTGGGCCCTGCTTAATAACTGGAATATTAGAGATAAATATGCGTTAGCACTAAGAAACACATACGATGCACAACAGGAAAAGACAGAAACACCTACTCCTAATGAAGAATATGAGAATTTTGTCAACGCCCACTTAGAAGCGGCAGCGGAATTCATTCCAACTAAACAAAGAGCTAAATCTAGAGTCCCATGGAAGACATTCGCGGTTAGAGAAAAGCGTGCACATGTGAAAACTGTCTCCAAATGCAATGGGAAGAACCCAAACAATATCAATGCCCTGAAACTTAAAAAGGCACAAAATGAATTAGCTAAAAGAACAGACATAATAAATACAAAATTAGATCAATATGATTAGCGACTCAGTTGATGATAGATAATCTAGAATAGCATGACAAACGATAAACGAAGTGAGCAGTAGGAAGAGCACTGCCAGAGCTAAACTGAAAGCTACCAGCCAACAAGATCGAATACACATGTGGAAACAGCATTTTGAGAATTTACTCGGAACTCCAAAAGTTACTCATGAACCAACCACGATAATTATTAATAAGCAATTAGACATCAAACTAGGACCGTTTACTCAAGAAAAACTCGGCTCGGTACTGAGAAAAATTAAAAATTAAAAATCAGCAGGACTCGATAAAATACCCCCAGAAGTATGGAAGACCAGAAAACTCGATGACATACTGCTTCGACCCTGTAATGCCGTATATAATCAAAACCCGTACGACAGATTGATGAAGGGATGAATCCTCCCCTTACCTAAAAAGGGCGACCTCGGATTAGCCAAGAACTCCCGAGGTCAAATACTTTCGGCCATAGAGGCCAAGATTTACAATTCCCTATTACGCAACCTCATAGAACCCAAAAATGAGGACATACTGGGAAAGAACCAAGATGGATTCCGGAAAAATTGATCCATGACGTCACAAAATTTGACTATCCGTCGAATTCTTGAAGGTGCACGTGCAAAAAACCTAGAGGCAACAATATTATTTGTCGACTTTACTACAGCCTTTTACTCCATTCACAGAGGAAAGATGGAGCAAATTCTACTCGCCTGCGGCATACCAAAATAAACCGTCGCAGCCATAATGAAACACCAAAGTGAAAGTCTGTTCTCCGGATGGAGACACAGACTACTTCGACATTGTAACAGGTGTACTGCAAGGAGACACATTGGCCCCATACCTCTTTATCATCTGTATAGACTACGTGCTTAGAACATCAATCTATAAAATCAAAGTAAACGGTTTCAAACTAACAAAAGAAAAGAAGCAGAAGCTACCCCGCAAAAGCAATTACCGTCGCCGACTACGCCGACGATATAGAGCTTCTGGCAAATGCCCCCGCCCAAACTGAAACCCGGCAACATAGTCTGGAACGAGCCGCTGCAAGCATCAGCTTCTATGTCAATGCACACAAAACGGAGTATATGAGCTTTAATCAAACAAGCAACATCTCCACACCTAACGGTACCTCTCTGATACTAGTTGACTGTTCACCTACCTAGGAAGCAGTGTCCCATCAACCGAGACAGACATCGACAAGCGATTAACAAAGGTATAGACTGCTATCGATAGACTATCGGTCAGATGGAAGTCAGACCTGACCGATAAAATGTAGCGTCGTTTCTTCCAAACATCGGTTGTGTCGATACTGCTATATGGATGCACTACATAGACGCTAATAAACGTATAGAGAAAAAGCTTGATGGCAATTACACAAGAATGCTGCGAACAGGTCCTGGAGGCTGCATCCCTCAAAGCAGAATTTATGTGCTTTAATCAGAAAGGCGACATCTCCACACTAGACGGAATCTCCCTGAAACTGGTGGACAAATTCACCTACCTAGGAAGCAGCGTCTCATCAACCGAAAAAGACATCGACACACGGCTAACGAAGGCATGGACAGTTATCGATAGGCTTTCGATCATATGGAAATCAAACCTGACCGATAAAATGAAACGCAGTTTCTTCCAGGCTGCGGTCGTGTCGATACTGTTATATGGATGCACTACTTGGACGCTGACTAAACGGTTGGAGAAGAAGCTAGACGGCAATTATACAAGAATGTTAAGAGCAATATTGAACAAGTCCTGGTAGCAACACCCCACAAGGCACCAACTACACGGTCACCTACCACCTATCACGAAAACTATCCAAGCTAGACGAATCAGACTTGCCGGACACTGCTGGAGAAGCAAGGACGAGCTCGTAAGTGATGTACTCCTGTGGACCCCTGCATATGGCCAATCAAAAGCAGGACGACCAGCTCGAACATACATACAGCAGCTATGTGATGATACGGGATGTAACCCTGAAGACCTGCCAGAGGCGATGAATGAAGGGAGACGTGGAGAGAGAGGGTCAGGGACATCCGTGCTAGTTGCACGACATGATGATCATTCAGTGCCTTTGTTTGGTGTATGTTGATATCACTTTCAGTAGATGAGATGTTGCCAACAAAGTATCTGAAGTGACCTACTTATTTTAGAGACCTCACACTTAGAGAGGAGATAGCTTCTATTAGTTTAAAATCCTGGAACTTTGTTTAACTCTGCTTGCTGTATGGCTATTCAGTAGGGATTCTGCTTGGTTTGGTATTTGTTATATAGGATAACCTACCTCTCCTATGAACTGTGAAAGAATGATTACATCCATCTTATTAATTAGCTGTCAGACTGACTGAGTGAGGGGAGTGAGTATGTAAACGAATTCCTCAACGAATAAATAAATACATTATTACCAAGTATTTGACTTTCCTCTTATCTGGTATTATTACATATCTCATACGTTCTATTTGTGTGGGTATCTGGCCGCCTTTACCAAGACACAAAGGTATATATTCAAAAAGAGCTAGATCATCTGTATAATCTGCGTCTGTCATTGTTTCTGCGAGATATCGTCTGCTTCTTGCCTCTTTTTAACGTAGAACAATTTTCTTTTATTATTTCTATACATGTCCGAAATTCTTAGTCTTAGTAGAGTATAAACAAATAGGTTGCTAATGTATCTCTTTACGCGATTCTAGCAACAATGTCAACGAAGACATTGTCTCCATCCTCTGAACAAACCATTGCTTTCGTCTTTTTGTAAAGCATTATTATAATCTTAAGAGTTTGCAAATGACATATATTCCATTTTTCCACTGTATATGAAACCGAATGCTTTTGCAAAATCAACGAATAATAGAGTTGTTTCCAGAATCGTTGCCCCAACTCGTTCGATGTTTCGATGGATTACAGGAATCAGTGAATTTGGGCAGCGATTTCTCCAAAGATCGTTCCGATTGTTCCAAATATTTTCTTGATTTGTGGTCGGATACGATTCAGAGGCAAGGAACTATAAAAATTGGCAGCTGTAGCACTATGGGTTATGCCTCTGTGATTTTTAAAGATTCTGAGGTTACCTTTCTTGAGAAGGGGAGAATGCACCTTTTTGTCCATATCTATTGTGCTTTGTTTATACACATGGTTATCGAAGAAGTTTGTTGTCTTCCAAATTTCACAGGTTATTTCCGTCTGGCCTGCTTTTTATTTTGCTCCCGAGGTATTTTTTCTTTTGCTCATTTTATTTGCTGTCTAGCACGCTCATTGTGATTACCTATTTTCAACTGAATTTCTGATTTTACTGATTTGGCCTTGAATGTATTGTAGCTGTTCTTTTTGAAATGTGTTTAGTTCTCTTTGGACTTTCTTACATTTCTTCGTATTGGCATTAGTTGAGTTTCTTTTAGTAAGTTATAATGTTATTTTAAACATTATTTCGTTTTTGCCTAAATGCTAATGACTCCCATCGAACTTTACATTTGTCTCTTGATTTGATTGGTATGCACTCGGCTGCTGCTTCTATATGGGCGGTAACAATGTTTTTATAATTGTCATTTAGACTATATATATCATATTTCTCCGAAATATTATCAAATTTGTTTTTTACAGTTACCGTATATTTATTGCTTGTATCACTGTTGGTAAGTAAGACTAAGGTATAACGCGTGGTTTTAGCTTTTGTATTTTATTTATGCGTAGCCTCAGGCGTATATTTGCCGGTACAAGGAGGTGCCCGTGGTGAAAAAAGGGGTGCCCGTGGTGTAATGGTTATCGTCGCAGGAAATGGACACGGCGACACGAGTTCAAATCCTGGACGAGACTGATTGCATTTTACATAGCACTAATACCCTTGGGAAAGGTATGAATCCAATTATTCTCCCTCCAGCTATGGGTAAATAGTAGGGCAGACTAGGTTCTTCAGCCTTGGTGAGGCAACTAATCTAGGAGAAGGAAAACTCTAAATTCAAACTTGTTAAACTCCGCCTAAAAAATTGACCTTGTGTCATATCCTGCCCGAGCTGAAGGGTTGGGTAAATATGATATTTGCCGGTACAATACCAGCGATCGGAAGATACACTTTCAAAAAAATACAATGTCTAACAGATCAAATTGCTATTTATTCTTTAATGGGTAGATAATCTACGTGTTCTTTTTCCTTATTTGTCTTGGTAGATAGTTTTCCAACTCTTTTTTGGAATTTAATGTTTAGGCATGTAAGACTTGAGTAAAAAAAAAAACTGCTATAATATTTGCTATTTCTGTTTGGCAAGTTATGTAAGCAAAATTTATTCATTGCGTCTTTGCTTATTTGAGCATTCATGTCTCTATCAAGATTTGAATATTATCTTTAGGAATGTGTCGGAGAAGAAGAGATAGCCCGTTAAAGAAGATGGTTATATTCTTTTCCTCACTGACTGTAGCTAGAGACGATTGTTATGCAGTGTTTGCGATTAAATGTACCAAACATAGTTATCTGTTGGGTGTTCTCGATGCCGTTCATTGATTTTAAGGCATGAAAACTGAGAAGGGTTCTTGTGCTTCCCATGGCAGCAATTAAGGAGTTTTTCTACGCAGATATCAAGAAAAAAATCCAACCATGATACCGGTATCATGGGTTTTTAATTTTAATTCAGTATGACATCTGTTCTTGCCTGCATATAGAGTACTCGACTGAAGATACTGGGGTCTATTGTGTTTAAATCCTAAAGGGTTTTCCAATAGCCCGGTAGACCTGTGTTCAATCCAAGGTCTAGTGATACCAAAGACTAAAAAAATGGTATTTGATGCCTCCTTGCTTAACACTCAGCATTATAAGGTGCCGATCAAGGGTAAAATAGAGCAATCCAGGGAAAGGAGTGGCGTCCCCCTACACCTTGGTGTAGTAGCTATCGAAAAGGGAGCCTTCGGATCACCCTCGTTTATGATCACTAACTTCACTTTTTTATGTTAACTCTTGTTTTGCATCAAAGTGAGTTTGTGTTTCGGGCCTGTTGCTGAATTTTCATACACTGAGGCTAGACCCAACTTCAGTAGAACACTCTCATCGATATCCCACCTGAAGGGGTTTCAGTTTGCGTGTACCGTTTGGATTTGAGTTATAATAATCTTACGTTGGTGGTTTTTTTCCCATCAAAATATGACCTGATAATATTGCATATTGACCTTCACCGAGCCATCAATCAGTTTTCCCTGAACAGAACACACCTAGGTAAATATGCAAAAGCAATAACGTGGTTGATCTGAAGTTGTGGGCGTTTGAAATGATAAATGCAAATGCCATGTGAGGGTCCTGGTCAGTTGGAGTCAGTGAGGTCACGCAGTCACGGAGAGCGCCAAGTGGGTCGGTGGCCCACAGCAGCCTCTTTTTGAGTACAACCGGTCAAGAAGCAAAAGTGCTTAGTGGGGTCTTGAAGATAACACAGCGTGGTATAGACAAGAGAAGAAGTTATGGTTCAATATAGCAGTCTGTAAAGTTAAGTAAAGTTGGTGGCCATAATCGAAGGTGATTCGAAGGCTCCCTTTTCAATAGCTATTACACCAAAGCGAACACTCTAAGCATCGTGTCAATTCCAATGGTCCAGGAGATCGCAGTTCATTCCGAGGTCGAGTCATACCAAAAACTTAAAAAATGGTACTTGATACTTTCTTGCTTAACACTCAACATTATAAGGTATAGATCAAGGATAAATTGAAGCAATCCACGGAAAGGAGTAGCGCCCTCTCCTACACCTCGGCGTAGTAGCTACTGAAAAAAGAGCGTTTGGGTCACCCTCAACAATAGTCACCAACTTTTCTTAAAGCAGTCTGTCCCTATCACGCTCTGTCCGTCTGTCAGTTTATCACACCACAAAAGCCTTAACCCCTTTCGAGCAAAAAGTGTAAGACTTATATTTTTATAAAGAAGTGTTATGGTCATTCTTTCATCCGTGTACTTGCCTTCATCACGGATATATAACACGAAGAAATTGGAACCTGTTGTTTCCTGACCAAACTATTTTATCCGAGCCGTTGCACTCTGGAGGTCTTCTCCCAAGATCTAGTGAAGCGCGGTGTTGACCCAACTTTTGATTCATCCGCCTTACTTTCCATGGATGATGCCACATATGGTTCCACAAAAAGGTTAAGGTGCCTGGCCACGAGGGCCTAGAATCGAAGTGTAGTGGGAACTTTGCTTGTCTTGGTCACTCACTTAACTCATCTCCCCGTGCCGACCGTCTGCCGAACTTTCTCGCTCACTTGTGATCCCGCTCAACGGCGGTCGACCCCAGTCTAGGAGCTGAAAAAGTTTTAGCTTTTTGTGAGTGCACTTAACCACTGTCATTCCTGCCAATAAGGTCGAAAGTTCAAGACCACTTGTGATCCAACTAAACCACAGTTTAACCAGCCCTGAGACTGAACACGGTTGATCCTGCTATGTCTCGCAGCTGAACCTGTCTTCTGGGAACTACATTCAAGCTGACAGCCAAACTCTGCCGACGACGTTTCAGCTCGCCAGTTTCCTGCCGGCTGCTGACGACGCTCCAGCCTGCAACCTTTCCTGCCGACTGCTGAAGCCGTTGCTGCCGAATCAGTCTTCCGCTAACAGCAGGATTACAGCATACAAAATGTCTTTATTAGGTAAAGTATAAAAGAATGTCTTATGTATGCGACTGCAAATCGTCGTTCCTGTCTAAGAACATCTATGACCTACCTGCCCTACGTGACAATCTATGTTGCAGACCACTAGCGTCTGACAACGACCGGCCGACTGACAACACCTACCCGACGACCAACACTCCAGACCATGAGCAACGACTCTGCTCAGTAATCCCAGGCCAACTATGACATACCGCCGGTTAACCAAGGGCTGAATAAACTGGGACATCCAGCTTCTGCAACCGATAAATCCACCTCTTCGACCGCCTCTATATTTCTGAACTTGCAGGTACACGTACGTCCCACAACAAGATTACCTTGATTTTCTGGACTTGCTGTCGCTAAGAACCGACACCCGAGTCTACACCTTTCGACCGAACCGACTTTCAACACCACTGAGATGAAGCAACGGTGAATCTTCGCTCATGCGAAACTTTCGTGTTCGATTCGTTCAATAAAGGCCTAATATTCAAATCTTACTCTCTTGTCCTTGTTGTTTGTCTAATCCTCTGTCAATCACAGATAATTTACAAATGTTTGCGGCATTGATATTTTACCACGTCACCCGCACACGAAGTCAATCTCTCCTTTCTTTGCTTGATTTTGTATATGTGGGATTATCTGGTTCTATCATGATACTTAGACAAATTTATAATGTAAAAATTGAGTTGTAGTAATCGACTGCGTTTGAACTATTTTCTCTTTTTTATTTTTTATTTTATTTTTTATTTTTATTTTTTTTTTTTTTTGTTCTACCTACTTTCAGACTTTTTGGTGTCTTTATTATCTTTCTTCAAAACAGTCTTCGTGAAAGAGAATAAAAGTGGAGCTGACATGTTCATTAGCGATGAGCATTATTTCTTATATTCAGAGAAAATAAACAAGTATATTTTACTGTTTGTCAAAATTCTAAGAGAGTCGAAGGCTACTCATTGCATTAGCTAGTAGAGATTTCTTTTTTTTTTTTCTTTTAGAAGTGGGAAGACAGTACGGTTGTTAGTACGACATAGCCAAACAAATAATGAATAAATATTTATATTTCTACGTTATATTTTCTATTCTTGTCAACGGTCAGATTTTGTTATCCTTTTTCTATTTTGCTTTTTGTTATTTTTATTTTCTGTAGGTGTTTTTAGGTATTTGTTTTTGGTCACCAAATACTCAGATTATTCATTTATTCATCATATAATTTTAGTTGTGCAAATAATACGCCTAATCAAGCAGAGACACTACTGCATAGTCTGGAACGAGCCGCAGCTGGCATTGGCCTCCATGTCAATGCAAACAAAACCGAATATATGTGTTACAACCAAAAGGGCAACATTGCCACACTAGACGGAGCCTCTCTGAAACTAGTCAACAAATTCACCTACCTAGGAAGCAGCGTCTCATCAACCGAGAAAGACATCGACACACGACTGACGAAGGCATGGACAGCTATCGATAGGCTCTCGATCATATGGAAGTCGGACCTAACTGATAAAATGAAACGCAGTTTCTTCCAGGCAGCGGTTGTGTCGATACTGCTATATGGATGCACCACATGGACGCTTACGAAGCGGCTGGAAAGGAGGCTGGACGGAAATTATACAAGAATGTTGAGAGCAGTATTAAACAAGTCCTGGCGACAACGCCCCACGAGACTCCAACTATACGGACACTTGCCCCCCATCACAAAAACTATACAAGTTCGACGAACCAGACACGCAGGACACTGCTGGAGAAGCAAGGACGAGCTCATAAGCGATGTACTCCTGTGGACCCCCACACATGGATGTGCAAGAGTGGGACGACCAGCACGAACCTACATACAGCAGCTGTGTGAGGACACGGGATGTAACCCTGAATACCTGCCGGAGGCGATGAATGATAGGGAGAAATGGCGAGAGACGGTCAGGGATATCCGCGCAGGCGGCGCGACATGATGATGATGATGATGATGATAGGTTATCAGATGTTGTCTAATTTAGTGTAGTTGGCTGAAATCTTGTAACACTAGTGGCCGCCATCTAAAATAAGTAGATAAGTCCACAAATCTCACAGCATATCTCGTCTACTGTAAGTGATGTTAATATATGCCTAGTGAAAGCGTGGACTCTTATCGATAGGTTATCAGTCATTGGGAAGTCTGGTTCATCTGATAAAAGGAATCGGATTTTTTTCCAGTCTGTGGTTGTGTCAGTACAAATGTATGGATGCACTACATGAAAACTAACAAAACAAATAGAGAAAAAGCTCGTCCGTAACTATACAAGAATGCAACGAGCTACTTTGAACGAATCCTAGAAGCAACACCCCATGAACCAACAACTGTACGGTCACTTGCTTCCTATCCCGAAAATCATCCAAGTAAGATAAACAATGCATTTGAAATGCTGCTGGAGAAGCAAGGAAGAACTCATAAGTGACGTGCTTCCATGGACCCCAACACATGAACTTGCCAGTGTTGGCCGACCAGCAATAAATTATCTCCATCAATTCTGCACAAACACAAAATAGTTTGGAAGACTTGTTGGGAGCGATGGATGATAGCGTCGGATTAATAGATAGAATCAAGGGAATCCGTGCTGCCAGCGTGACTTGATTATGATTAGGATAAGATTTTTATCGTAGATATTATTATTGAGCTTTATATAAACAACCTATATATATATATATATATATATGTATGTATATTGTAATTTGCTTGAAGCATTGCACAAATTATATCATTCTATAGTATTGAATAATTTTAAAGGGCTGTTGCAATGCGAAATAATAATAATAATAATAATTATTATTATTATTATTATTATTATTATTTGAGTCTCAAACAATTATTATTTCGCATTGCAATAGCCCTCTAAATTAATTCAATATTATAAAATTATATATATATATATATATATATATAATTATATATATATATATATATATATATATATATATATATATATATATATATCCTGCGGGTCTAGCCACACTGAAGAGTTCTGATAGAACGAAACAGTCTGTCTGTGGATGACAATATATATATATATATATATATATATATTGTCAGAAAAGTAAGGAACAGAAAAGAAAAAAAATAGCTGAAATCAAAGCAAGAGAAAAGTTGTAAACAATTATATACAAACTAGAATAAATAAGACGCCACAAAATAGCAAATGTAGGCCTTGCAGTGATAAAGATGAAACCATCAATCACATAATAAGCGAATGTATCAAATTAGCAGAGAAGGAGTATAAGACTAGACATGACTGAGTGGGCAAAGTGATTCACTGGTTGATGTGCAAGAAATGTAAATTTGACCATTCCAACAAATGGTATATGCACAACCCAGTACCTGTCCAAGAAAATAACATACATAAATTCCTATGGGACCAAAGTACGTACAGACGGATCACCTAATCTCGGCCAGAAGACCAGACCTTATAATAATCAACAAAAAAAGAGAATTTGCAAACCTGTCGACTTTGCTGTTCCGGCTGACCACAGAATGAAACTGAAAGAATATGAAAAAAAAAAGATAAATATCTCGACCTTGCTCGAGAATTGAAAAAACTGTAGAACATGAAGGTGACAATTATACCAATTATGATTGGTGCTTTTGATACAGTAACTAAAGGATTACTAAAGGGACTGGAGGACTTGGAAGTAATTATTATTATTATTATTATTATAATGTACTCATTAGTGTTTTTCACATAAGCGTTAGCTGATGGTTTTTCACAGGAAACTGAGTGACAGCAAGTCTCCTCAAGTCTCCAGGACTCTTCTCGGTATTCTTGCCGTTCGCAATAACGTAGTAGTTTGGATGGTCTCCACCGGGTGGCCAACTTCCAAGTCCTCCAGTCCCTTTAGTAATCCTTTAGTTACTGTTCCAAACGCACCAATCACAATTGGTATAATTGTCACCAGCATGTTTCATAGTTTTTTAATTCCCTAGGAAGTTCGAGGTACTTATCCTTCTTTTCACATTCTTTCCGTTTTTCTCTGTGGTCAGCCGGGACAGCAAAGTTGACTATTTTGTAAGTTCTCTTTTTTTTTGTTGATTATTAGGTCTGGTCTTCTGGCCGAGATTAGGTGATCCGTGTGTATGTCAGTGACCCATAGGAGGTTATATGTGTTATTTTCTAGGAGAGGTGCTGGGTTGTGCAAATACCATTTGTTAGTATCGTCGAATTTAAATTTCATACACATTTCCTAGTGAATCACCTTACCTACCCAATCATATCTCGCCTTATACTCCCGCTGTGCTAATTTGCTGCATTCGCTTATTATATGATTGATGGTTTCATCTCTGTCACCACATAGCCTGCATTTGCTATTTTGTTGAGTCTTATCTATTCTCGCTTTGATATGATTGGTTCTTATGGCGTTGTTTTGTGCTGCTATTAGGAGAGATTCTGTTTCTCTCTAAAAGTTTCCTTTTCTTAGACATGACCAAGTTTTGTCGTGCGAGATGCTGTTTATTAGTCGTTTAAAGCGTCCAGAGAGTTGCTTTCCCTCCCATTTTTGTTTCCTAGTTATTGTCATTTTGTTGTCCGTCGTGTGATCATTATCGTTTCTGATGGCTGTAATCATTCCTCCATCGTATTTTTGTATAAAGTCTTCGAGTCCTTGTATCGATGCATCAACGATAACTTCGATGCTGGTAAGTCCTCTTCCTCCCTCCTTTCTTGATACATATAGTCTGTCAACGTCGTCTCTGGGATGTAATGCCTTATGCATGGTCATTAGCTTTCTTGTTCTTTGGTCCATTTGTTTATGTTTATTTCTGGTCCAGAGTGGTACAGCCCAGGTATAAATTCCTTTGATAAGGTTTCTGCAAGAGAGTTTTGTCTCGAGTAGTTTTCTAGTTCTTCTGAGATATTCTTTTAGAATTTTGTCTTTACTTTCCACTTGTTTGATAGTGTCAGCCTCCAAGATGCCCAAGTATTTGTAGGTTTCGTTTTCTGCGAGCGTTATTATCATTATTATTATTATTATTATTACTTTAATCTCAAACAATTATTATTTCACATTGCACTAGCCCTCTAAATTAATTCGATTCTATAAAATAATATATATATATATATATATATATATATATATATTGTCAGAAAATTAAGGAGCAGAAAAGAAAAAAAAAACAGCTGAAATCAAAGCAGTAGAAAAATTGTAAACTAACGCAACTGTTTGATATGAGTTCTTTATTTAATGGCATATCATACTTCGTGGATTATTTAATACCAATGTCATCCTTAATGAGGAACAGTAGTCGTATTTTTAACCCATTGTTAGAGACATAATAAAAATATGTTTCGTTTTTAAAATAAATTTTGAAAACTAATTACATAACACAGTTTTGAAAAAGAGCACCAATAACGGAAAAGTTTCTCAGTTTTTCGTTAACTTAGTCGGCTAAGAATGTACAACACGCCTACTGCATTTCTGTCGCAGGTTGGGAACCCAACGAGCGTCCTGTTATGACACTAAACTGCATTAGGAAGTGCCGTGGTGTACTGGTTATTGTCGTAGGAAATGAACACGGCGACATGAGTTCAAATCCTGGACGAGACTGATTGCATTTCACATAGCACTAATACCCTTTGGAAAGGTATGAATCCAATTATTCTCCCTCCAGCTATGGGTAAATAGTAGGGCAGACTAGGTTGTTAAGGCAGCTAGTCTAGGAGAAGGAAAACTCGGAATTCAAACCTGTTAAACTCCGCTTTAAAAGACTGACCTTGTGTCATATCCTGCCCGAGCGCAGGGGTTGGGTAAATATGCTAAACTGCATCTGGCGGCGAGATTTTTAGTATTGGAGCTTTGGGAAATGAGGGGGTGCCTCTTCATTTCAATAACTTCTTGGGAATGGTAGTACCAGTAAGGGTCTTATCTATTGGTCTATTAGAACTGTTTATACTTGTAACCATTGTTGTACAAATAGAACTATTAGTTTTAGATAGCAATGCTGGAAACTGTTTTATAGTGTGCAAACAATAATTAGCAATACATTATACCATGTCCAAAAAAGGAAGTCTGGTTCTATTAAAAATATTCCTTACAATTTGTTTAAGAATAATATAGATGTGTGTGTACATATGTGTTAACAGCATTTGGCATTTTAAAAAAACAGAGTTTGATATGTCATAAAACACAAAATAAAACCAACATCATTTTTTGTTTATTTAAAAGAGGAAAAATTAAATCAAATTTAGAAGATACTACACCACATATCTAAATGTCCTGGTGATAATTTACAATAAAACCCGAAACGTTAAACATTGAAAAATGATCCAACTATGAATAAAATCATTATCTGAATATCATGATATATATATATATATATATATATATATATATATATATATATATATATATATATATATAGTACAATTTGATGGAGATTCAAACTCAGTTAAGTCGTCATAATAAATTTATTTCGGCGGAGAATATTACTATACCCTCCGTCTCGTCAGATGACTACATGCTTCTCTCTCGTCGCAGAGAAGCAAATATGAAGTTACTGTTCGTATTTAGAATATAAAATAAAAGAATTAAGAAATAAATTTAGAAAAATAGAAAAATTAAAAATTAAAAATAAAAATAAAATAAATAAAAAAATAAAATTAAAAATTAAAACAAGCATAAAAATAAGACTAAAATTGGAAATAAAATTACAAATCATTTCATTCATCCACACCCAATGTCTTTGGACACTGGCTGGATATTTAAAAGAAAATATATATATATATTGATAAATTCTAAAATATAGTTATGGAATGAGGACGTGGCGAATCTAATAATGATGATGTTTGAATAATATTGAAAAATTTGGTTCAAAGACATACGTGCAAACCAAAACTTAAAGAATTCGTAGGTGATGTGATTAAAATTGAAGAATCATCTTCTATAGTTATACTCAACATTTATTTTGTATGGTTCTTGAAACGCAATTTCAAATAAATATTGAGATTTTCATTGTAAAATAATAATTAGATGAACTTTTTTTTATGACTGAAATCTTGTCTAGAAAAAAATCTTGGTTAGATCATAGAAAAAAAATATCAAAGATTGGGAAGATTTTAGAAGTATGACCTGTACGCCCCAGACGAAGTAAATACTGTTATTCAAAATATGCGTGCCTTACCAATCCAGATTAAATGATACAGAAGCAGGTCGAGACAGTAAGTGCACTATTTGAAGATGCACGCAGATGTGGCGGGCGTTAAATCTACAACGGGGGTACACAGTGTGTACTGTCACGACAGAAGCGTGTCTTTCCCATGACGCTAATGTATAATACGTGTTTCTCTCTCTCTCTCTCTCTCTCTCTCTCTCTCTCTCTCTCTCTCTCTCTCTCTCTCTTGTTTGGCTCGTGTCTGCTTTGATAAGATTATGGAGAAAATCTGTGACTGACATATGCGTGGACCGCAGTCAAATGTTGGAAGAATATTTAGTAGATGAGGCAATGTGAACAGGACTGTGGATTTAATAATTGTAGTGCTTCTATCGAGCAGCTATACTGAAAAAAAAATAAGGTAACAAATTTATTAAAAATAATAAATAAACAAACAAACGAATATACAAAAAATAAAAGACAGAAGAAATCCTAATGACAGAAAAGTTACAATACACTTCTGTGTTCACATATAAGATATATTGACGTCTTTACTTGACTTGTCGAACGGTCCTCTTAGGTAAAACCAATAAAGGCATCGGTGCTTGAATTGAGATACAAACTCAAACCCAGTGAACTAACTAAGGTCATTGAATATGTGGTTATATTTACCAAATTGTTATTGCAGATCTTCACAAGTTAGTAGTGATTTCGAATCTAACTGGGTGCACTATACGTTTAGTTATTTGATAAAGCAAAACTGAATTCAGTTAATAATTATATATATATATATATATATATATATTCATCATACAACGTGTGAAAGCACGTGCGATACCCTGTCCTCATCAGCCGCCAACCAGGGTGATAACACAGTTTCGGTAGCTCAAGGCGGTATTGCCACTCCTGGCGTTACCAAGCAGGTTTTGCCACCGAACAGGGTATTTAAAAGAAATATATATCTATATATACGCCAGATCAACTACAAACAGACATTACATTGGACGTTCGTTCATCTTCATTTTAGTGATGTTTGTGATTTAAAAATGCGTTTACTTTCGGCCATTGATGTCATAGCAACCGTTTCTATATCCGTCATCTATTCGGTTCGTCTTCCTTCAGTTTTATCTCTTTTTTTTTTTTTTGAGTTACAGCTCAAAAGCACTCGAGACAAACGTCATATATAATTCTGCTGAGAGATCTTATTTGTTGATCAATAGGGCCCTCAAGGTATATATATATATATATATATATAAATGAAGAAATGATAGATTTTGGTAATTCTGTCAAGATGATAAAGATTAGTGGAAAATTTAATAAACCAAACACTTACAACAGGTTAAGTAGAGATATTTCATTGTTTATTCAAAAAAATCTGAACAAGTTCATCCTTAAATGAAGAATGAAATATCGTGACTTAACTCATTGTAAGTGTTTTGTTTATCTACTTTTCCCCCTATTTTTATCATATAAGTGTGTGTGTATATGTATGTGTGATTACACCCCTCTCCACACTGCTTTGTAGTAGTAGTAGTAGTAGTAGTAGTAGTAGTAGTAGTAGTGTACATACAAAAGTTGCATCGCTTTTGTAATACATCCTCGCCTGATGATGGCCCAAAGTCGGGCAGAAAGTACTTGGGAAATAAACAATCATGGAAAATCCATCAATCAATTCTCGCAGAATACTATAAAATCAATACGGCAATATGAAAGGATCAACAAGAAAATATGTAGACAGAAAATGTCTCTTATGTTCAACGAAATTTGTATTAATGAAGAAATGCTGCCAATATATATATATATATATGATCATTCACAGACTGTATCTTTGTATCACTGCTCTTCAGTGTGGCTAAACATGCGTGATGTTTCAAGCTGTAATCAAAACTCGGCTAACCTTACATCTGTTGGATATCTTACCCCAAAGCAATATCCCTATCAGCGTAAGCGATGTTATTTTTTAACTGAATATTTATTTACTCATCCGCTTATCGGCTACCAAGGAGCTCTATTCATGACATGAGCTTTTAGAACAAATTGTTGCACTGTATTTGTGGATTTGCTAGTCAACACATACATGCTCAGGCCAGAGCATTGAGTAATGACTAGACCGCTGTCTTGGAGTAAGCGAGTTCAAATCCAGTCGTGCTAAGGCAATCATTTTCGGACGAATATCTTTGGGTAAGGTATGAATTTCATTATCCTTTAAACTATGGGTTAAATAGTATCACTGCTATTTTTCTATAAAGATTGCTTTGGCATTAAATGTTACATGAATATTGATATGGCTTTAAACGAATAAATCAAACCTACAAACCAAATACATACATACGTATATGTGTGTGTGTTTGGGCAGCATTTCTTCATTAATATATATTTGATTAAACAATACAGACATTTTTTGTCAATGTATTTTTGTATTTATTCTTTAAAGTTGCCGTATCAATTTTATGATATCCCGCGGTAATTGGTTAATAAACCTTCCTTTATTAATTGGTTCTCAAATACATTCTTCCCGATCTTGGGTCATCACCAGGGGGTGTATATTGCAAAAGTGATTTAACCTTTGCATGTCCACTACAACTTTGTAAGAATTGAGCCTTCATTGTTTATAATGGAGTATTGTTGTACATGCAAAGGTACATAGCTTTTGCAATATACACCCCCTGATGATGGCCCAAGATCGGGCAGAAAGTACTTGGGAACCAATTAATTATGGAAGGTTTATTAACCAATTTCCGCTGGATATCATAAAATCGATGCGGCAACATGAAAGGTTAAATACAAAAACATGTAGATTTAAAATGTCTATATAGTTTAATCATATATGCATATATATATATATATAGAGAGAGAGAGAGAGAGAGTGAGAGAGAGAGAGAGAGAAAGAAAGAAAGAAAGAAAGAAAGAGCATTATATCTTTGATCTTATTATGGAAAATTCTTAGTTTTTGACAAGCAGATGTATTTTTAAATCGTTCAGTTACTTTTGTCGGTACACTTGACTCACAGGTGAATATTAATTTTAAGGCTTAAACCTTTCAGCGTGAAATTTTCAGATAAAAATTTAGAACATTAGCAAATTTCTTCAGGCTATAGACTTATTGATAGCTCTTGTATGTGTATATATATGATAGATTTTTTTTCTGGTGTGATGAGGATTCTAGAACAGGAAAAATGATCTCTTCTGCCTTTATTAATGGCGTTGGCATAGCTGTCTTGTTGCGCTTGACATAATTTACTTGAAATAATCGATAAATGTTCTAGTTTATCAGATAACGATTTGAAATCACTATAAGATACTAATCTCCTTCGAACCTCTCGGATGCAATAGTTTTAACGAAAAGCATTTTACTCTAATTTTATTAATATAAATTATTTTTTATTATCATCAAAATTGTTCTCTTTTTTTCTTTTCCGTATATTCTTCCTTCATGATCAGGGTAGTATCATTACTTCGATAACTTTTATATTCTTATAAAGTTTTTCAAACCAGTAGCCATTGGTTGTTTTCAATGAAATCCAAGTAACAGCAAGTCTCGTCACTTCTCTAGCACTCTTTTGAATATTCTGGCTGATCTCATCTGTTCTGTGATTCTGACGATGTAAATTTTCCTTTGAATTTCCCGTAAGTAAAGTAAAGTTGGCTATCTGAAGGTTCCTTCTTCAATAGCTACTACACCGAGGTGTAGGAAAGGGCGCAACTCCAATAGCCTAGATTGCTCCAACTTACCCATGATCCGTACTTTATAATGCTGAGCGTTATGCAAAGCGTCATCTAGAACGATTTTTGAGTCTTTGGAATGACTCGACCTGGGAATGAACCCTGGTCTCCCGCACCATTGGCAAATACTCAAACTATTTGGCCAATTTGAATTTTTAATGGGATTTATGGATTTCATAGTATCCAAGTAATTCTTGGTTTGTTTGTTGTTTAGTGGCATATCAATTATCATGCCAAATCTATCCAACTAAATGAACAGTAGTAGTACTATTTAAGGGTAGTTGACCTAAAGTGAACATAATAACACAACTTGAGTTGGAACTCGCTTACTACGATCCCACGGTCCAGTGCATTTACCATTACTCTCCAAGGACCTCCCCCAAGTAATTTGGCGTTAAATATTCTTAATTTATATTGATTGATATAAACTTTACAGAGTGAAAATTTAATATCAAAATGCATTTATTAACTACGTCGTAAATATACTTGTATTTTTATATATTATAATCCATATATTTCGAGGAAAGTTCTCGTGGGGCGATGGCTAATGTGTCGTGAGTTCGAACTCCGGTAGAACTATTAATATAATTCATTTTCAGACAAATACCTTTGGTAAAAATAGGAAACCCCTTATCCTCTTAGTTCTAGGTTCGATATATCCCCTACTGTTCTTCTGTGAGGGTTCTTTGGTATACAACAACCCACAAAGGTTGATGTGACACAAATGAAAGAAAGTGAAACCAAATATTTCTGAAAATTAGCAAATCTTGCCAAATTTAGGACCAAGATCCAAACTGTAGGAGTCATGTTTTTCGAAAAGGGTATAAACGCAAATGTGAAATTAACACTTTTGTCCAAGACTTGAAATCAGATCACAGTATCTATTTCTAACGAAGATAACCATTACGCCACAAGCGCTTCTTTAGGGGAAAAGGTCGTATCTATAAATATTTTTTGGAATTGATGTTGAGAGACAACTTGTTTTGATTATACTGAATAATATTAATATTAAATATCACCCACTGCATGATGCATAGAAAAGTTGGTTGGTTGGTTGGTTTTTAAGACATATCAACCTTTGTGAGTTATTTAAAGCCAAATTAATTTTTATACAAATAATCAGTTCTATTTCAAACAATTCAGTTTAGCATGAATACACAGTTTAATAGTCAAAAACATTTCTATTTCAGGCAATTCAATTTAGTTAAACAGTTCCAATTCATACAGTTCATTTTAGTATAAGTATAGATTTTGTTTACACGGTTAAATGTCAAAACAGATCTATTCCAAACAATACAGTGGAGCATACAAAAACAGTTCTATTTCAAGCGATTCAATTTTACATAAGTACACAATATACATGTCAAAACAGTTCTATTTCAAGTAATTCAATTAAGCATAAGTACGCAGTTTACTTCAATATGGCCCATAGATAGGACCCTTATCAGATGCTACCGCCCCGGGACAGAGTAGACCGGGGAGCGATGTCAATGAAGGAGTACTCCGCGTTCCCCAAAGTTGCGGCATTGGTGGACCCTCACCATCAGATTGTTTAGTGTCTTATCCGGGGCATTCATTGGGGGGGTTACTCCTCTGCAGGAGTTCAGTCGGTGTATTTTAGAGCCCCAACCGATTGGGCAACCAAAAAAAAGAGAGCACTTGTTAAGATAGTTACTTCAACAAAATGTGATAAAAGATAAGAGTAAAAGTTATGATTATCTTTTTCTATACAAAATCGACTTTCTGCAATGAAAAAAACTTTGACAAGAGGCCAGGTACCTCATTGTAGCAGTTAGCAAGCTAGATTAGGGGGCCCCACTGATACTTAGTTTGATTCTTACAGTGAACGCATTTTCAAGTAATTTATTTTGTTAAATTTCTAGATATCCATCATCATCATCATCATCATGTAGTGCTGGTAGCACGGATATCCCTGACCCTCTCTCGCCACTCCTCCCTATCGTTCATTGCCCTAGGCATGTCTTCAGGACAACATCGCGTATCCTCACATAGCTGCTGAATGTATGTTCGTGCTGGTCGTCCTGCTTTTGCTCGGCCATGTGTGGGGGTCCATTAGAGTACATCTTTTATGAGTTCGCCCCTGCTTCTCCAGCAATGTCCTGCATGTCTGGTTCGTCTAACTTGAATAGTTTTCGTGATAGGAGGCAGGTGGCCGTACAGTTGGTGTCTTGTAGGGTGTTGCGCCAGGACTTGTTCAAGATTGCTCGCAGCATTCTTGTGTAATTGCTGTCTAGCTTCTTCTCCAGCCGTTTTGTTAGAGTCCATGTAGTGCATCCATATAGCAGTATTGATGTGACAGCGGTCAGATATCTATATTAGAATGAAATTTGCAATAGAATGCATAAAAACTGATAATCGAAAGAAATCATTAACTCGACAGGTGTTTTCTGGTGTTGCAAATTTACACAGGAAAATAGATGCAATCAAACCGTCACCAAATGCCATTTACCTTTCGATGAATATGGAAAGAACAAAAACTCATGCAGGTAACAGCTGGTTATTCATCGTGGACATAGAAAAATAGTGGAGAAAGAAACATTGACTCATCATCACATCTCCAGACAGTCTATTGTCAACTGCTTTTGTTCCACACTCTAGAGAACTGTCTGCATCGAAAGAGAAAAACGACTTAAAGCTTTGGAGACTGGATTAAAGGAGAAACATTTTCATGCCCGTCAAACAAATAAACAAATAAACGATAAACACCTACACATTCTACTTCAGCAGAAAATCGATGATTTAGTTGCAGATCTCCGGCTGACAAATCCTAATATGGAGATTCTAAAATCTTGAAGAAGTAGAAGGTTTAATACTTCACCAACTTCTTGCTAACATATTCACATATTTTTGTAAAAAGTTGCTAAACCAGATCAAAAACTGCAAAAGTGTGAAATATCTCAAAATTTGATTAGAAAATTCTTAAAATATTTACAAGAAAAATAATTTAAGAGGGCTTTTGGGAACTGTCGGTTGAATTATAATAACAGAATTTGATCTGTAGATATCGTTCAAAAAGTTCTGAGCCTGGCTAAAAAATAGTTGGAGAAACAAGATAATTTTTCACATATTTTTTAATAGAAACAACCTTGACATAAATGCACTTCGTCTAACGATGTTTAAGCATCATGACGCCATCACGGAAGAAGGTGGCGTATTGGCCCTTCAAAAACTTCTCCACAGCACTTATAACTTCATCATTGTTTTCAAAATGGCGACCAATCAGGTGGGATTTGGGTTTAGAAAACAGGAAGGAGTCAGATGGAGATAAATCTGGTAATTAAAGTGGATCATGTTGCAATTCAAAGCCACTGTTAGCAGCTCCAAATACTGCACACAGAGCTGTGTGAATGGGCTCGTTATCCTTGAGCAAGAGTGCACTTTCCCTTAGCTTATACCGGCCTTTTGGCTTGAGGTTTCCTTCAGGTGTCTTAATGTTGATGCTTCGTGTTGTTTATTCGTAGTTCTTGCTTTTCCTGGTGGTCTATCATGATTACGCCATCAAAAAGCAAAAAAATTGAAGTCATCACTTCGTGAAAAGAGAACAAGAGTTTTCTACCGTTTACTTTGAATCTTTGATTCAAGTTCGAAGTGGTGAACCCAGGTTTTTTCTTGAGTCACTAATCTACGATGGAAATTCTTATGTTTAGCTTCGAAGCAAGTCAGAAATATTCTGAAAATTTTAACCCTTTTCAGCTTGTGCTCTGGAGTCTGTATTGTTGGGAAGAGTCTTGCGGACGAATTGACATAAATCCCAGTATGATACCCTCTGAAAATAATAACAGTAACAATATATTTCTGTATGTGGATATATGTGGGTGTTTATGCTTTTGTTTTCGAGTCTGCTCACGTGCGAGTCTGTAGAGGCTACATATTTTTCAAGGAAAATGAAAGAGTCAAAATATTAAAACGCATTAATGGCTGTCCCAACCATTAAACCTGATAAAATAATAATATTTGGGGGGTTTTCTCATAAAAATTATCGATAGATTTATTATTATTATTATTATTATTATTATTATTAGTCCTTGCTAGTTTTTCATACAAACGTTAGCTGGTGGACTTTCCCTAGAATCTGAGCGACAGCAAGTCTCTTCAAGTCTCTTGGACTCTTCCTAGAGTTTGGGCCGATCTTGATGCTGTAGTTTAGATGATCTCGGTTCGTAATCCAATTTCCAACTCTTCTCGTTCCTTTACCAAGTCTTTGTGGATCGTTCTAAGCGCACCAGTTTCAATGGGTTTCACCTTTACCTTCATGCCACATAGCTTTTTTAGTTCTCTGGGAAGATTTATGTTCTTGTCTCTATTTTTGTTTTCTTTGATTTTCATTCGGTGGCCCGCCGCAACGGCGAAGTCGACAGATGCTCTTTTTTCTTGCTAATTTCTACTAGGTCTGGTCTTCAGGCAGAGAATAGGTGATTAGTTTGTATGTCAAAATCCCAGTGAATTTTGTCTCATTCTCCAGGACAGATTCTAGGTTTAGGATACATCATTTGGTAGTAGAGTGAAATTTCCATTTCTTTAACATTTCCCTATGAATCACCTTCCCCACCAAGTCGTGTCTAGTATCTTACTCTTTCTAGACAAGTTTGTGTTACTATTATCATTATCCCCATTGGAGTTTTCACATCAGCGTCAGCTGATGGTCTTTCACTGGTGTTTGAGAGACAGCCGGTCTCCTCAAGTCTCCAGGACTCTTCTCAGTATTCAGGACGTTCTCAATAATGTTGTTGTTTGGATGTCTCCACTCGTCCGCCAAATTCCAAGTCCCCCATTCCCTTTAGTAATCCTTTATTATTATTATCATTATTGGCCTAGAGGTTAGAGTGTTTGCCAATGGTCTGGGAGACGTGGGTTCAATCCCAGGTCGAATCATACCAAAGATTTTTAGAATGGTACTTGATACCTCCTTACTTAACACTCAGCAATATTAGGTACGTATCAAGGGTAAAGTGGAGCAATACAGGGAAAGGAGTAGCGCCCAACCCAACACCTCGGTGTAGTAGGTATCGAAAAGGGAGCCTCCTGATCGCCCTCGACTACGGTCGCCAACTTTTCTTTACTTATAACTATTATTATATGAAAATAAATCGATAAAATTTCAGATGGATAAAACAAAATTACTTATTAAAAACGTATTTTCAAAATCATTATTCATCTTAGATATCCCATTACTGTGATAAATATCGTTAGCGAGTAAATAAAATACACTTTGCACATTGATTAAGTGGATTAATTTAACGTTATGTAAACTGGTGATGTCAGCCTGGGTACAGAAACACACACAGAAATTCACAATTATTGGTATCAGTTAGTAGGTTTTGGTTATTTGGTTTAATCGCATATCATGGTTATTTGATGCTAAACCACATTTATATGTATATATAAAATGCTAAACCACATTTATATGTATATATAAATTTTGTGGATCATTTTCTTTTTAATGAGTCAATAAATAAATGCTTTAGAATATTTCTATTGTTTGCACACAGTTACATGGTTTCAACTATTGCCATGTAAAACTAACAATTCAAGTTAACATCAGTTATTTATTTGCACACAGTTAAATGGTTAAACAGTTCTATTAGATCAATAGAGGAGACCATGACAGGCACTACCTCTCCAGGTCAGAGTGGCCATAAAAAGTTACTCTACATTCCCCAAAGCTCCAGGACTAGATCCTCATTTCAGATGCAGTTTAGCGTCATATCCTGGACACATGTTGGGGGTGGGATTCTTAACCGTCTGCCTAGATAATATCGGCGTATTCTATAGCCAACCCCATCTGACTAGGCTGGTAAAGACTTGTAGTAGTAGCTGTAGTATTATATCAACATAACACGGACCATTGGCCAAATGAGTAGAGCTGTAGTTAGGATGTCTCCACTCGTCCGCCAAATTCCAAGTCCCCCATTCCCTTTCGTAATCCTTTATTATTATTATCATTATTGGCCTAGTGGGTAGAGTGTTCGCTAATGGTCCGGTAGACTGGGGTTCAATACCAGCTCGAGTCATACCAAAGACTCAAAAAATGGTACTTGATGCCGTCTTGCTTAACATTCAGCATTACTAGGTAAGGATCAAGGGTAAAGTGAAGCAATCCAGAAAGTGGAGTAGTGCCCTCCCCTACACCTCGGTGTAGTAGCTATTGAAAAGGGAGCCTTCGGTCACCCTCGACTAAAGTCGCCAACTTTACTTACTTACAATCATTGAATTTATTTAATGTATTTATATTTTATACCTTATATCTGATCGTTGTGCCCGTGGTGTAATGGTTATCGTCGTAGGAATTGGACACGACGATACGAGTTCAAATCCTGGACGAGACTGATTGCATTTCACATTGCACTAATACCCTAGGGAAAGGTATGAATCCAATTATTCTCCCTCCAGCTATGGGTAAATAGTAGGACAGATTTGGTTCTTCAGCCTTGGTGAGGAAACTAGTCTAGGAGAAGGAAAACTCTGAATTCAAACCTGTTAAACTCCGCTTAAAAATTGACCTTGTGTCATATCCTGCCCGAGCGGAGGGGTTGGGTAAATATGATATCTGATCGTTGTCTTTAGATATTAAGTGATTCGGCCTTTCAATTTCGCCTCTTATGTTTTTTGTTACCTTTCCAGTAGAACTAGTTCATAAAATATTGTTTTGGTTTCTTTGTTTAATGGCATATCAAACTTCCTGTGTTCCTCGGAGAATATTAGTGGTGGTACTACTAACTCATCCCTTTTCCAAGTATATAATTCCAAAAGCATGACCAGAATTCGAACTCATTCATTATAATGTCACGGTATAGAACGTTAGCCACTATGCCTAGAGTACGTTAGTCACCACGCTCTCTCCAGTTACTATGCGTACAAGCATAACGTTTATATTTCTTAGTGAAGGCCTCATTTTCAATATTTTTCGTCTTCACTTTACGGTCTCGTCTTTCACTTATATGATTTGACACATTTCTTTTCCTTAATCCAAACAACTAGACCTGGTTTTAAATTTACGAAGAGCTAGTCATTCTGAATCTCAAATTCGCAGACTTGTTCTTTTGATATTCCAGGATAGCCTTTGATTTATGGTGATACCGTCTGTCCAAACGACACAACTGTCTTTATTCTATCACGCTTGATATATATATATATTGCATTCTAGCGCGCTGCATTTACTTATGACGTGGTTTATTGCCTCATCATTCTTTTTCACAAAGATTGCATTTTTTCCTGTTTTGACTATTTTTTGCATAATGACTTTGATGCATATGCTCGGGGTTGTAAGGATTTGAGATTATGTTTCTCTTCTTAGGTATCCTTTGTGAAACCTCTCTACGATTGTCAGTTTATCTTAATTGTTGCATTTTCAATCCCATTTTTGCTTCCCTCATTATTCACACGAAGATTATATGTATCATAATTTATTTATCAAATGTCCACCTCAACAGAATGGCGTAGCCTGTACTGTGAATCAATGTGCAGACAATATGCAAATAATCTTTTAATAGATTTGCCGCCAAAAATAATACTGCATTGGAATTTTTTCTGCCGATTTCAACTGCTTTCAGGATTTTTTGCGACTCTCTTTAACTCTCTCTCTTTATTATCTTTCTCATTATCAATCTTCACGGATTCCAACCTCGTCTTATTTTATTCCAAGATTCTCTCGTCCCTTCAGTCTCTGCTCATGTTTTTGTCACTTTTCTAGTTAAACTAGTAAGTGTAAATTTGTTTCGGTTTCTTTGTTTAATGGTATATCAACTTTCCAAGCACCACGTTTTTATAGTAAATTTGCGAATTATAATTAGTTATATACGCTTTAATTTTTTTTCAGTTATTCCTTATGATCAGCTGAAATCTGCTAAAGTCATTGACAAAGAATACTTTCTCTTTTACAACTACTAAAAAAAGATTCCTCGTTTTATTATCTATGAAACAGATTTTAATTTGTTATAATGCCATTGGATTACATCTTCACATTTATCATATTGCTAACATTCTCAATAAATCAGCATTCTTACCTAATATCTATTTTTGAGTTAGTTTCTTTCACTTACTTTTAAGATAAACTCGTTCATCGCTTATATTCTCCAAACGATATGTGCTATTTTACTATAACTTATTTTAATACATTTACATTACTATTGATTCTGTAACTCATTTCCAGCGATATTTTTGCATTTTTAATTCTATTTTCGGCCTAGTCAGATGTATCTGGAGAATACGTATCTGTACAGAGGAGTGAGACCCCTCACAACAAATATCCTGGGTATGATACTAAACTGCATCTTATAGTGAGGCTCCACTTCTGTAGCTGTGAGGAATGAGAAGTACGTCTTCATTGCCATTACTCCCAAATCCCCTTTGACCCGGACTGGTATTACCTGCTAGGATCCCATCGATGGATCAAATAGAAATATTTAAAATGCTACAAGATTTGAAACTGCATGCAAACGAATAAATAATGTTGAGTAGAATTACTAGTCTTAAATAGCAACACTTGAAACCATTTAACTATGAGTAAATAAAACTATTAATGTACGATAACAATATTTGAAACCATTTAACTGTGTGCAAGCAAATAGTCTATGTCTTGTTTTAGAATTATTACCTCCAAATTATTTGTTTACAAATCATATAAATTTAATGTATACAATGAAACGACCGCTGCTATAAAAAAAATCGTGTTCTTTTTTATCGGATTTTCCAAGCAGCGGTTATATGATATCTACTATATGGATGCACCACATGGATGCTGGCTAAGCGTATAGAGAAAAAGCTAGACGGAAATCGTACAAGAATGCTACGAGCTATATTGAACCAATCCTGGAAGAAATATCCCACGAAACAGCACTTTTAAGGCCCCCTACCTCCCATCCCTAAAACCATCTAAATAAGACGAAAAATACATACGAAACATGACTGGAGAAGTAAGAACTAACTCATATTTTCCTATGCACCCCTTCATATGGACGACCAACTAGAACTTATCTATAACGGTATTTGTCCTCCGTCCAACCGACCGGACGATTGTGGCAAAAGGCCTTTTTTAAGGTGGAACCAGACACGTCCGGCGGCTCCAAAAATGCTTCGGACCCCATCAGCATTCCTCTAAAAGGGGTGCCTCAGGCGCGCCAGGCGATAAACCTACCCACCAAGGAGGGTTAAAGCCTGACGGGACGGCCCCCTGAGGCTCGAGGTATGTCCAGCGACGGACACACCCGACCAGATCCCTGCCGCTGACACGACGGCCGGCCGAAGTGTGTCCCATCAACTGGATTTAGCCGATTGCCGACAACAGCCCTGTACGGACACAGGATGTAGTCTTGAAGACCAGCCAGAAGCGATGAATAATAGAGACGAATGGCGAGATAGAGTCAAGAAAATACGGACTAGCACGACATGATGATGACGATGATAATGATGTATAATGGTTAGTTGGTATTAAATAACCAACAAGAGTTGATATGCCATAAAATACAACCAACCAACAACGACATTTTATTTGTAATTCCTCTAATTTGTCTCTTAAGTTCGACTTCTGCTTTAGCTTTAAGTGTTTTCTTCAAGTTGCTGTTTCTGGTCGCTGCTTTAACATTATTTGTCTAATCAATTTTCTTTTTACACATTGAATTCGACAAACATTACAACGTCTTTTCTCTTTTAAGCAGTTTATCGACCCCATTTCTCTCGGGTAGAGGACAACATGGACTCTAATTAATTTAACCGTACTGTGATCTATATTTTTCAGTTCTTAGCTTGTCTACTTTACGAATGGTAGAGAGTAACTTTCTGTTTGTATAGGCCTTTATAAAGGATTTCTGTTGTTTATTATCATTTAACTCTTTCTTGTTTTCTAAGGTAATTTCCTTTTCATTCCTAATTTCATTTCATTATTTTATACTGAATTCGATACCGGTATTCAAAATTTTTATTTATTTTCTATTTCAAAAATATTTCTTCATCGAGTAATATACGTAAAACTTAGAATAAGTATTGCAGTAGTAATTTACCGAGTTTTTTTCTTTGTTTAGATACGGCACAAGGACAAACGAATGGGGCACTCAACGAGACTCGAACTCTCTTGTGAAGGTTTGCAACTTTAGCTTGCTAACCATTACACCACCTGAACTATTTTAGACGATTCGATTAATTCGTCTGCCAAACATTACTCCCTTAATAGCTCATGCAGTAAACCTGCTCCAATCGATATTATTTACTTTCCAAGGCAAAAATGGAAATGAGTTAGAGTCTGATCGACAAATTATACTTCATTTTTATATCCATATTATAAGAAGCGTAAACTGACAATCTGATTGGTTGGTTGATGGTTTTTAAGGTATATCGACCCTTGAAGTTTTTCTGATGTCCATATTTACCTACCCCTCCGCTCGGGCAGGATATGACACAAGGTCAATTTTTTAAGCGGAGTTTAACAAGTTTGAATTCAGAGTTTTCCTTTTCCTAGACTAGTTGCCTCACCAAGGCTGAAGAACCTAGTCTGCCCTACTATTTTACCCATAACTGGAGGGAGAATAATTGGATTCATACCTTTCCCAAGGGTATTAGTGCTATGTTAAATGCAATCAGTCTCGTCCAGGATTTGAACTCGTGTCGCCGTGTCCATTTCCTACGACGATAACCATTACACCACGGGCACCTCCATAAGTTTTTCTGAAGTCAACTCTTGTTTATACATATATATCAAACACATATATATATGATTTCTAAACGTTAGTTTGTACGTATAATTATTTTTAAAGTTTAATGGTCTCGAGTATAACTATTTAACACTAACGTGAATTGGTTGTTTTTAGAGCGTGTCAACCCTTTTGTATGTTATTTAATGTCAAATCCATAATTAATGTTATTTAATGTCAAATCCATATTATATATATATATATATCATTAAGGTGCATCGTCAGCCTTCTTGAAAGAGTTGTAGTGGTAAGACCAACGTACGTATTATTTGTTGTAGCAAATGGTAACTGTTATTTTTTAATAGGATCGGTAGGGAGAACATTTTTGGGGTAAGGTTTTTTACTCTACGTTCAACAATCTAATAATTACTATGAAATAGTTTTTTGTTGTAAAGGTTTATTGATTGTTTATGGTTTAGGGTACTGTCTATGTTATCCAAAAAAAAAGTTCTCCCTACTGATCCTACCAAAAAAGTAAGACACATCATTTACTACAACAAATTTAGAACCTCCAACCTAATTATTTCCAATAACGCCTCCTCCTCCACTGAACGTCTTGATAG
Organism: Sepioteuthis lessoniana; assembly: GCA_963585895.1. NCBI lineage: Eukaryota > Metazoa > Mollusca > Cephalopoda > Myopsida > Loliginidae > Sepioteuthis > Sepioteuthis lessoniana. Next base: position 105,419,801 of record OY757906.1, on the reverse strand, counting down.
GACAAACGTCGTATATTTATTCAATGTCCCTTGCATATGGTGTTGTGGCTGCAGTTCTGAAGTTAGTTCTGGGAAGTGTTTAATACCACTTTATAACTTATTTTCAGTTCCATCCTGACCTGGAGTAGCTATTAAGGTCTAAACAATTAGCAGAATAGATATGCTTCCTAATTATTCATATTGAACAAAAATGCTTGATATCATATAACTGCATGCAACCATCTCTTAAAAATCTACAGAAAATTTGTAAATATAAACGTACAATGTACTCAATTTCCTAACATAGAGTCATAAAATAACCTGAGACGATTAAAATCAAGCAAATAATCAATCAATTTTGATAACCTCAGAAGGAGACTTTCAAAATCTTAGTCGTGAATGATGTGATGAATATTCCATTAATATTTTTATCACACTAATAGATTGGTTGGTTGGTTGGTTTGGTTTTATGGCATTTAATGCCAAATCCTTTTTATACATATATTAACTCTAGGATTTCTGAACACATCTTGAAGATAACATTTTTAAACAAGTCTGAGGTCATTTTTTGCACACATTTACTTAACTTCAAACAATTCAGTTTAGCAGAAGTACAGTCTTTTGTTTACGCAGTCATTGGTTTAAATAAAGTTTTAGTTTACATACAGTTAAACAATCAAACAGTTTTATTTCAAGCAATTCAGTTTAGCATTTCAACAAAATTAAATGGTTTCAAGTCTTGCTATGTATCACTAACAATATGGTTTATCATAAGTACATTTTTCTGTTTACACCGTTAAATGTCAAAACAGTTAATTTCAAACAATTTTGTTTAACATTATTACACAGTTTAGTTGTATTTGATCCACATATAAGACCCTATCAAGTGCTGCAACTCCAGGCCAGAGTGGAGCTAGGAGCAATGCAATAATGAGGATCCTCAGCATTCCCATGACATTCGTTTGGGGAGTCTTACCTATCTGTATAGATACTGTCGGTGTATTATACAGCTCCAGCCGACTGGGAAACAAACTTGTAAGTATATATTTAAGCAACCACTCTACCACAGGAAGGATGAGGTGCAAAGTCAATTTTTTAATGAAGTACCACTGGTTTGAATTCAGTGTTTACTTTCATCTACACTGGATGATCAACCAAGGCGAAAGAATTCATATTATTTTAATATGTATCCATAGCTGGAGGGAAACGTGATTGATTCCTGCCAACGGAATCTAAGAAATCTTTTTTAAACCATTGGGCGGGAGGTTTGTTTTCTTGTGTATTAAAATAATCATGTGTCACTTTTTAGCTTGGAGGAAAGCTAAAAAATAAGCTGAGTTCGATCACACTTACTACAGAATCGTAGCCCGGCACTTTTGCCACTACGCCAGCTACACTTTAACGCTGGAATTTGTTGTAACTTTTTCTCTTATTTCTTCTCAGTGTTATTAACTTTTTTTTTTCTATCTTTCTTTCTGTCATCTCTGGTTTTTTGTTTACTTGTTTTTCTTTTGTTTTTGTTTTCTCCATTTGCTTGTAAACCTTTGCTCTTTTGATTCCCCCTCCCTCGTTCATTATCATCGTATTTGTACTGGTATTAACCTCCGAATAACGTTATTCTAAACACGTTTTCTAAATAGATAAAAAAAAGCCTCCTTTTCTTCGCCTCCATCTGTTTCCATTCGCTAGGCAAGTGAAATTGTCCTCAAGTAGTACGTTTCTTTTTTTTTTTTTTTAAGATAAATAAGGCCTTTGTTAGAATTACAATGAAAATTGTGTTCAAATTTATGTAAATCGGTCAGAAACTCTATTTCATTGTCTTCTATTGAAAGAATAGTTGAAAAGATGTTGAGATAAGCACAAAATGATGACATACAATTATCACTTATATACTCAAATCAAAATAAAGAAAAATCACCAGGGGAAAAATATGATATTATAAAATTTTATCCCTTAAAAATTTAACCATTAAAAAAAATGTTAAAAATAATGAATATAAAGAATCAAAATACACTACCAGTGCCAGAAGTCAGTTTTCATACCTGAGAAAAAAACGTGATTTTAAATACTGATTTTCAGCCCAGTCAGTTAGAGTTGTAGAATATGCTGACAGCATTTCTGTAGGGGTAAGACAATCGCCAACAAACGTTCTGGATATGACATTAAGTCATCTAATGGTGGCACTCCAGTCCTTGAGCTTGATGGAATGTAGAGTACCCCATCATTACTGTTATTCTCAGGTCAACTCTAACCTGTTAGAATCCCATCTATGGGTCAAAGAGAACTATTTAACCATTTAACTGTGAACAAGCAATAATTTATATCTAATAGAAATATTAGTGATCGATTAGAATACTTGAAACCGTTTAACTGTGAGCAAACTAATGATTATTGCTTAAGAGTAAAAAGTAAAGTTGGCGACCGTAGTCGAAAACGACCAGAAAGCTCCCTTTTCAATAGCTTCTACACCGAGGTGTAGGGAAGGTCGCTACACCTTTCCATGGATTGCCCCACTTTAGCCTTGATACATACCTTATATTGCTGGGTGTTAAGCAAGGAGGTATCAAGTAACATTTTTAAAGTCTTTGGTATGACGCGACCTGAGATTGAAACTCGGTCTCCCGGACCATTGGTGTACTCTGAGCAAACGATTTATTAATACTAAATGAAATTATTAGTGTTAGATAGCAATACTTGAAATCATTTGACTATGCGCAAAGAAAAGAGTGGTTGTTTGTTTGTTTGGAATTTATGGCATATCAACCTTTGTAGATTATTTAACGCCAAATCCATTTTTATACAAATAAACAGTTCTATTTCAAACAGTTCAGTTTAGCATTAGTACAGTTTAATTCTCAAAACGTTTCTATTCCAAGATATTGAGTTTATTCAAACTGTTCTGATTCAGCTGACTCAGTACAGATATTGTTTACGCACAGTTAAATGTCAAAACAGTTCTATATTAAACAATTCAGCTTAGAGAAAGTACATTTTCAATGTCAAAAAGAGCTTCGTTTCAAATAATTCAGTCTAGCATAAGTACACAGTATAAATGTAAGTACACAGTTTAATTGTCAAAAACATTTCTATTTCAAGCTATTCAGTTTAGTCAAATAGTTTTAATTCAAACAATTCAATTTAGTATAAGTATGCAGTTTGTTATATTTTACCCACAGATAGGACCATATCAGGTGCTACCATTCCGGGCCAGAGTGGACCTGGAAGCAATGACAATAAAGGGATTCTCCACATTCCCCAAATCTCCAGCATTACAAGAACCTCACCATCAGATTGTTTAGTGTCATATTCAGGACACTCGTTGGGGGTGTCTTACCCCTCTGCAGAGAAGTAGTCGGTGTATTCTACAGCCTCACTTGACTGGGCAAGAAATGAGCTGTGGCTCCTTTAAAAATCTTACATACAACTAAAAAAACCATGAAGGAAAGGATGGGAATCATACAGACAATCGAAGAAAACCAAAAAGTTGACTAAGTCCTAAGCACAAAGCATAAATTTACGCGCGTATCTACATCTCAAATGATTGCAACTCGAGAAATCACACTTTTCTAATCACCTCTAAATGCTGCTGTTGCTGCTGCTGATGATGATGATGTCGTTAGTTGTCTGAATTTCTGAGCCGAAGCTTGATGATTTTCATCAATAAGGGTTTTTGGACTATTGTCTTCATATTTATTATTCTTTCCACAACGTTTCGGCCGATGTGTCCTCCGGCCTTTTTCAGGTGTTTGTCGAACTCGAAAACCTACACAACTTCTTCTACTGAATCGACGAGGGTCGCTGGTTCTGATTCCGTTAGCCATAACCGAGTACAAGTGTTAAGTATTCCTGTATTGTTACTCGCCTGCCATCAAGATTGAACCTGAAACCTCCAGATGAGAGTCTGCTTTGAAGCTTAAGGAACCAACGCCAGTAACCGTTACGATATGTGTCCTGCTCGTAGGTTCCCGAGTTCGACAAACACTTGAAGAAGGCCGGAGGACATATCGGCCGAAACGTAGAAATAACAATGAAAAGCCTTTATGATAAAATGGGTTACTTAACAGATTTTCTTATTCAACCCCGAATGAGATAAGGACCGGAAAATTACTCTTATTACTCAGAGGTTTCGTAACCTGCTTCGGTTGGGTAGACGCTACTCTCGACTGTGTCTTGGTCTGGAATAACCTGGCGAAGTCAATCTCTCTCCTGGTCTACAACTGGTTTGATTTCGAAGTTCTCCTTCTCCTATACTAGTTGCCATACCAAAGTTAAAGAGCCTACTCTGTCCTACTATTTAATTCATAGCTAGATGAAGAATACCTTTCCCGAGGGTTCAAACACTAAGTCAAGCGGGAACAGCCTCGTTCAAGATTTGAACTTGGTTTGACGAATTCACTTCCTTCGATGTTACGCCATTAATCCTCATAGCAGTCTTGAAAATCAGTGATTCATTCCTTTTCTTCCCATGATAGAAACACGTATATAGTAAAGTGGATGGCTGTCGACTTAAGTATTTCCATTACCGATAATTCGTGCCAACAAATATTAAAAGGAAAAAAGGGTTATTTTATTTTTGATTAAGACCTATGTTTATCCCATTCCAATAGAACTTGTATTCATTAAATGGTAGATCTGCATCATTCCTAAATTGCTATTGATTTAGGAATGATTTGAATGACAAATTTAAGGAAAACGTTTTGACACCAGGCAAGCTTGTGCACGAAAATAATGGAGGTAATAACCTTGATTATAACTCTGCTTAAATAATTTACATATCACTACTGACGACTGGAAAAAAATCGATAGTATCTATGCTGTCGTTCTAACAGCAATCTGCTATTGCTTTTGTTCTCGTATGTATTTCCATTGACTTCTATGTTAAACACTCAAATATTGCTTGGGAGATTTATCCACAGAAACGACTCTCAAATTAACAAAATCTTATGCCGTCTATTCAAATCCGTTATATCAAATATGTTATTTTACGTATCCAAGTTACATAGGATATATTTATGAAAGTCAAACTTATTCACAGACACACACACACACACACACACACACACATATATATATATATATATATGATTAATTTAAAACAAAATTTTAAAAAGATTTTCTGAAGTACACACATAAACGTTATTTTCTTTTTTTTTTTCTATTTTGATTCAAATCTTATAAGTGTTATAAATACGTTACCTTTTTTTTTTTTAAATAATACATAAATGAAAAAAATCATAAAATTTTCGAACACTAATCACGTAACTTTCGTGTTAGCTGATGCCGACAGCACATCTGCAAAGAGAGTAAGATCTCTCTCCAACAACAAATGTCCTGCATATGACATTAAACTTCATCTGATAGTAAGGCTCCAGTCTTTGAGCTTTAGGGAGTGTGTAGTATCTATTCATTGCAATTAGTCCCAGGTCTACTCTGGACAGAGTAGTAGTACTTCTTAGGTTACCTGAGATGAACATTTCAATCATTTACAAAGGATCCTTATCATTTGTCATTTGAAGCCATACAGTCGAGTATAGATTATTTGTATTCGACAGTAATAATTGATAAATAAAGTTACTAACATTAAATATCTAAAGATGAAACCAGGAGAAAAACAAAGGATTAATTTTAAATAGAATTATTGAAGTTTGCTAAGAATGGTGTTAACCATTTAACTGTGAACAAACAAATTAGTTCTAACAACCCATTTAAAGATAACGTTGTCTTCATACTATTCGTATAGTAAACACACACACACACACACACACACACACACACACACACACATATATATATATATATATATATATATATATATATATATATATATATATATATAATTTGGAATCAAATGAAATACTAGCAAGTACTATTGGCGATTTTGGAGTAATCTTGAACTACCTTTGGAAGAAGAAGAACTCTGAAACTACTACATTTGAAAGAGTGATCCCTGATATGCCATCAAATTAAGTAACAAAACAAAACCTTACATATATGTATATACGAGGGTTTGTCAATGTTCATGATCTGAAATATTTACTTCATAATCTTCAATCTAAGAGATAATTGTCAGTATTAATTTAAGTGCTTTGACTAGGAAAGAAATTTTGATGAAATTTGAATACTTGTTCTATAAAAAATTCACCTTTCATTATATATATATATATATATATATATATATATATATATATATATATATATATATATTATAAAATAAATGTTGACAAAACAATATATATATATATATATATATATATACAGTGAAGCTTAACTTCTGGAAGCAAAACAAATGAACGTATTTCAGATGGGAGGTCTCAGACTAATATGAAACTATTACATTTGAAAGAGTGATCTCTGGATTCTTTGCTAAATACATAACACACCCACACAATGTGGCTGATTTTCTTACTACTGTTTTTTATATAGTTAATATTCTTCATCAGAGTTCCTATACTCTCAAAGGTATTTCAAGATTACTCCAATAGTCCTTACTAATAATTTATTCCATTATCTGGCAAGATTTTAGTATTCATTTTTTCCGCTCCTTTCCAATTTGGCCTTATATGCAGCGTGTTCGCCTATAGTCCAGGAGACTAGGGTTCCATTCCAGTTCTAGTCATACCAAAAACTCTAAAAATGGTACTTGATGACGCCTTGCTTAACACTCAGCATTATAAGGTAAGGATCAAGTGTAAAGTGGAGCAATCCTGGGAATGGAGTAGCACCTCCTATTGAAAAAGGAGCTTTCGGGTCACCCTCGACTATGGTCGCCAACTTTACTGAATTACATTTTATGGTCTATTGGAACAATGATATCAATTATCTGAGTCATTTAAATTTCTAAGCCTGAAAAAGGTATTGATTTTGATTTGCTATCACAGATTCTGGTACACGCTATTATAATTTTGCATACACCTCAAGTTTTTAGTCGTTTGCTTAGTTACCAGTGGATCAACTTTTCTGCATATATATGCCTGTATTTTGAACTTCTTTCGAACTAACCTGCTGTATTGGCTTTATATGTGATTGATAACCTCACCTTTATCTCTTTATCATCTAATTTATAATTTTATGTTATTTGTTCATCTAAAAATTCATATGGTCTATTTGTATAGAATTTATATGAATAAACATAAATAACTATTCGTTTACTTTCTTCAAATGTCTTCTGCCCAGCCTTACCCATGTTTCTTTTTTAATGTACAGTTCATTCGTACACTGAAATGACTGTAATATTGTTATCGTTTTCACATTTTGGAATTTTCTACTCAAACATTTATCTTTGATCAGTTCAACTGCAACTTCTGTTATCGAGAAACATTATTTAATTTTCTTTTATTTCTCGTGTATTTCGAGAGATAAGCCGATACAATATCCAATGTTATCAAAACTCTCTAAGCACATTTTTCTTAAAGAAATATCCATCAATATCTATTAACGTCAACTATCCAGAGATTTTGACTTAAATGTATCATTTCTTCCCGTGCCTAATGTAGGAAGGGCCCGAAGTATCTTGTTATAGATACTGATACTGTATTTATGCTTCTGGTCTGATTCGTGTTCTTTAGGCTAATTTACAACTTATTCCTGGTTCACATAAGGAAATATTTTCTGCCCTTTTTTTTATCATTTCATTCTATTTGATTCAATCCGATTCCATTATTCTTAAATTTCTGTAGGTCATTTTCTGTTCTGATTATTATCATTTCACTCCTTGTGCGTTTTCACATCAGTTATAATTGGGGGTCTTTCATTGGCGTTTGAGTAACATAAGTCTCTTAGGTCTATTGGACTTTTCCAGTATTCTAGCCAATTTTAACCATGCCATCGTTATATAGTTCCAATCTTCTAATTTCCAATTCCTCCAGTTTTCTTTTCAAACCTTTGGAGACCGTACTATTATTATTATCATTATTGAATTTTTGCTTATTTTTGTTTTTATTAATATCAAAAAGCAAAAAATATAATTGTAGAATCTATTCTATCGTGTGATTTAGGTTTTTTTATTCATCTTTTAATTTTTATTGGCAAATTTTTGAATATTTCATACTTTAACATCGTCTTTAAATGCCTGATAGCAGCATTGATTTTGGAGGTTTTTTGAAAGTCATTAACAATTTCTTCTTCTTCTTCTTCTTCTTCTTCTTCTTCTTCTTCTTCACATCTAAAGAGCTCTCATTTTTATTGATTAAAACTTCTTACTCAACCAGATAATTTTTTTCAATCCCTTTCAACAAATTTCCTCATTATTTTAACCCGTTATGTTCCTCGATTTTAAGTGCCTGCATTCACATTAAGGATTTAATTATTTTTTAGAAAGGAAGAAAGACCCCTACCCGGCAAAAATAATTAAATTGAAATAAAAAAAAAAAAACTCAACCGTCAAATAAACTATAATTATCATTTAATGACAGTAGAAAAACTAGTAATTGATCTCAGAGTTCGTTGTAATCCTTCTCAAATTATTTTTTATAATATTTCATTTTACTTTTTGCCTTTGGTATCAAGACTGTTGGCTTGCTTCTCTTGGATAAAGCAAAATAGAAGAAAAAAAACCTTCATAAATTTGCATAGGAAATAGTTTCTCATTTTTTCTCCTTTTCTGAAATATTAAAAAATTTGTCCGTAAAATTTTCGTTTCAAAAAGATTTTCTTTTAACTTCCATGACTCATCTGCCTGAATAGTTTTCAGTGATTTTCTATCCTTCAAACAAATTTCGTCTTCTTTGTTGTTTCTGATACAGCGTTTCGATCAGAATATAAATATAGAACTTCCTCTTCAACATGATACTATAGACGATTTCCCATCATTTTCAGCATAAGGCACTGGTTTTTAAGCTAATCCTCTATATTAAGCAGACTTGAGACTGCTTAGAGCTTAGATGGGCAACATCTGAGGAATAGCAGTTACTCTAAGGAAACTAAGGAATGACTAAACAAACCTTAGTAAATAATATTTGTCTTTGAATAAAATTAGTGATTTGGTCAGATGAAATGATGTTCAAAATCAAAAAGTTAACATACCACAACATTTAAGATATTGAACAAAAAAAATTTAAATGAATTTGAACTTTAAATCACTTTACTGTGACTACTAACAAAAAAAAAATGCAAATATTTGATATCTTCCTCAAAACTTATGATGCAAGCTTCTCGAGATAAAACTCGAAAGTATTTTTTTTTTAATCCTCTTTAATAGAATCGTACATTTCTGATTCTCTTTAAAATATCAGAGATTTACCCTCAAGTGATCTTTATTAAACAATTCACATACCATTACTCGCGTAATTAGCCTCATCTATGCTCTGTCAAAGCATTGCTAACTCCGATAAGCAAAGTATGCATTAAACCAACCACTTTTTTCTCCTTGATAGGTTGCCGTACAAGGCTAAAAATTCCAGTCTCCCCGAATATTTACCTATTGTTTGGAGAGAATAATTGGCTTGGTTTCATAGCATATCAACCATTGTTGGTTATTTTATGCCAAATCCTGTTTTACATACATATTAGATATGATTTGTAAACACATTTTGTAGATACATACAGTTGAATGATCAAACAGTTCTATTTCTAACAAATCAATTTGAGATAAGATAAAGTTAAATGGTTCGAAATATTGCTATCTATATCAACAATTCAATTAAACTGTCATTCATCTGCACACAGTTAAACGATCAAACAGTTATATTTCAAACAATTCAATTTAGCATAAGTCATTTGTTTGCACTCAATTTAAATGAAAAACATTTCTATTTGACCCATAAATAGGGTCCTATCTGGTGCAACCACTTCAAATAGAGTGAACCTGAGAGCGATGGCAATGATGAGGTACTCCGCATCCCTCAAAGCTCCAGAATTACAGGAACCTCAACATCGGATAGTTTAATGTCATGGACACTCGTTAGGGAAGTCTTACCTTTTTTTACAGAGATATAATCCGTGTATTCTACAGCCCCAGCTGATTGTGCTGAAAAATAATAGAATTTATACCTTTTCCACGGGTATTAGCGCTATGCGAAATGCAAAGAGCGTCGTCAGGATTTGAAGTCACCGAATCAATTTCCTATGACAATTATCGTTACGGTACGAGCGCCTTCAGATAAGCAAAGTACATTTCTAGAATACTGACGTCTGGCTGCAGTCAACAGACAACTCTTAAAAAATATTACAAATGAGTTAGATTAAATTTAAGTACCACTAAGAAAATTCCTTAAAATATTGATAGCTTATTTTAACATTTGCATCCTTTACGAATTTCTTGCGAAAATATTCATTTCGGCAAACATTATGACTGAATATTAAATGCATATTTGATATTGTTTCTTGTTTATGTTTGGTGGGTTGTTTGGATTTTATGGTATATCAACCTGTGTAGGTTATTTAACGCCCAATCTATTTTTATACAAATAGTTCTATTTCAAACAGTTCAGTTTAGCATAAGTACAGAGTTTAATTGTCAAAAACATTTCTATTTCAAGATATTCAGTTTATTCAAACAATTCAAATTCAGCTAATTTGGTTTAGTATAAGTACAGATTTTGTTTACACACAGTTAATTGTCAACCAGTTCTATATGAAACAATTCAGTTTAGTGAAAGTAGACTTTCAATGTAAAAAACATTTCCATTTCAAACAATTCAGTTTAGCATAAGTACATAGTTTAAATGTAAGTACACAGTTTAATTGTCAAAAACATTTCTATTTCAAGCTATTCAGTTTAGTCAGTTCTAATTCAAACAATTCAGTGTAGCATAAGTTTGCAGCTAGTTCTATTTAACCCATAGATAGTGCCCTATAGGTGCTACCATTCCGGGCCAGAGTGGACCTGGGAGCAATGGCAATGAAGGGGTGCTTCTCATTCCCCAAAGCTCCAGCATCACTGGAACCTCACCATCAGATTGTTTAGTATCATATCCAGGACTATCATTGTTGGTGGGTGTCTTACCCCTCAGCAGAGTTGCATTCGGTGTATTCTACAGCCCCATCCGACTTGGCAAGTCTTGTTTATGTTTAAATTTGGGAAAAACATCAGTAGGTCACTGAAGTGTATAGTAAGGATGGAATGTTGAAGACGACTTAAGAAAGTTTTAAATTTTAAAAGAAAAAAACAGTAAAAATTTTCATAATTCTAAAAGTACTGAAAGTTTTGAAAGAAGATACATTACAAAAATACAAGAACTTGCCGAAGAATAAGAGTTTAATTACTCAACATGTTTAAAAGAAGCATAGGAACGGAAAAAAAATTTCTCTGAAAGGAAGTCAATGAGCAGATGTGTAGGAACCAACGCTGAACATAGCCGTGAAAATGACACGTGACAAAAAAAAAAAAAGTAAAAAAGAAGACGGTAATCTAAAGCAGGAAGCACTTGCACATATAACATATTTTCTAGTTATGTCACATATTTGTTCTCGATGCAACATTCCTAGTTTAAACAGTGATCCTATCAAATGTTGGTAATTTCCAAAAATAATTCGTAGAATTGAAGACGGAAACCATTTTTCTTTAAATTAAATTTTAATTATAAAATCGAATGAAAAGCCAGTGTAAATACTTACATATACATAGTCATCCACAGACAGACCTGTTTCGTTCTATCAGATCTCATCAGTGTGGCTAGACATACTACCTTCCCGTACCTGGGATCGAAACCCGGTTGACTTAAACGCCATTCCAAGACTCTACCCTGCAGCCTTGAGGAATCAGCAGCAGTGGAGTAAATTTTAAACGGTTATGAATCACAGTTACTATTGTTTACATACATCCGCTTAACGGCTACCGAGAGCTCAATTCATATATGAAGATCCTTGCAATAAACGCAAATGGCAACGCGATTACTTCGTTCGCTAGAGAACTCAACCCTACGAGGGTAGGGGAATATATATATATATATATATATATACATATATATACTGTCATCCACAATATATATATATATATATATATATATATATATTACAATGAGATGAAAATTCAGTAGCATTCGCTTGAGAACTAAACCCTATGGGGGTAGGGGAGTATATATATAGTCATATAGAATATATATATATATATATATATATATATAGTCATCCACAAGAGTGTTCGCCAATGGCCCGGGAGACCTGGGTTCAATCCCAGGTCGAGTCATACCAAAGACTCAAAAAATGGTACTTGATGCCTCCTTGCTTAACACTCAGCATTATAAGGTACGGATCAAGGGTAAAGTGGAGCAATCCAGGGAAAGGAGTAGCGCCCTCCCCTACACCTTGGTGTAGTAAGCTCTCGAAAAGGGAGCCTTCGGGTCACCCTCGATTATGGTCGCCAACTTTACTTACTTATAAAAATAATGAGATGAAAATTCAGTAGCATTCAGACGACAGACATGTTTAAAAGTAACTAACCTGACGATCGATTTCTTGAAAGTACCAATCGTGGACTGTTTCCCCTGACATTTTATGACTCAACTTGGCGTACCTACATTGGAAATGAAGAATTAAAAGTCTCCAATATCCGATAGCAACAGAAAAGACCTGCATTTATATAATCTGAAGAAAAACTAACAAAACCACAAATATTTTCAGCTATTGCTGTGATGTCATGCATTGGCTCGTTACTAGGCTGTCATGATAGTTGATGATGGTTTTGTTTGGTTTCTTAGTTTAATAGCATAGTCAGATTTTTGAGTTATTTACTACCAAAGACATCCTTGTAGAAGAGCAGTAGTGGTATTATCTAACACATACTTAGAATGATAAGGAGGTTCATTCCTATCCTTAGGGTATTAGTCCAAAAGTGAGCATAAAGGTACAACTGATATTTGAAGTCGCTTACTACGGTGTTAAAATCCAGCATGTTAGCCAGTAGGCAACAGGTACTCCCTCTGATAGTTGTTAAGGAGTAGAATCGTTTAGTAATTATTTTAGCAAAACAATACTTTTTTACTACCTTCCAGATAGTAGCATCTCAGATCTATATATGACTGTGTCATATATATATATATATATATATATATATATATATATATATATATATATATATATGTGTGTTGAAAGGTTGCAGTATATGGCTATTTTTCAAAATATCAACCCATTATTCTTTTTGTTCCTTGGATCTGCAGCAAAGTAAATCTCATTGCTTTTTATATCCCTTGCTTGCAGTTTACAGCCATTTTGTGTAACTTCTGATTCTTCAGAAGTTATTATTAAGTTCATACATATATACATGTAGACAAACCTAATGAATATACAGGACAGAGCGATTAACACACACAGACACACACACACACACACATACACACATATATATATATATATATATGTGTGTGTGTGTGTGTGTGTGTGTGTGTGTGTGTGTGTGTGTGTGTGTGTGTGTGTGTGTGTGTGTGTGTGAAGGTTGTTCAAAAATTATAAACTTCACCCACAAAGACTACCTATAACGGAACGTTTCTGTTGGCATCAACTTAATACTACTTCTTATAAAACTAGAAAACTTCATTCAAATTTCTCTGAATATTTGTGCAGTCGTGGCCCATACAAAACTAACGGGTGCGCAACAAATTTAACATCTGGTTAAAGCGTAGAACTTTTTAAATGACCCTTCTATATATATATATATATATATATATATATATATATATATATATATATATATATATATATGTGTGTGTGTGTGTGTGTGTATGTGCACCTGTAATTCAATCTTATTTTCTCACTATGGTAAAATAGCTGTCTATACATATTTCTATTACAATTATCATAAAGTCATCTGGACCTTATTAAATGTAGGGATCTAGTTGGTTGATTTTAATGGCATATCAACCCGACTAGTGTTTTTATGCCTAGATGTAAGGGAAAAGCGTTCATTAAACATTTATATTTACATTTTGAAGTTTTGTAATTCAAAGTATTCTTATCCTCTACTAATAATTTCCACATATATATATATATATATATATATATATATATATATATATATATATATATACATGGTGTCAAGTATTCTTATCTAATACGAATTATCGTTAAAACGTCTATTTGACCAATAGATCGGACCCCTACAGTTTTTACACTTTAATTAGAGTGCGCACCAGAGTAATGATAATGAAGAGGTTCTCCACATTTTCAGAGCTCCTGAACTGGAGCCTCACCAACAAATTCAGTTTTGTGTAATAACTAGGACATGCTTTTTTGAGGAGGGGAGAGAGAAGCCTTTCTGAAGGAGATACAATTAACGTATTCTAAGACACGCTAACGGAACATTTTTTTTTTTTTTGACTGCTTTTCATAAAAGAATATAACTATAACAACAGCTAATGCCAGTATCAAATGAGAACATAAATGTATAAGACAGGTGAGAAACATCTTCATATATCTTGATGTATATCTAATTGGTAAAATAATTCAAATTGCCAGGAGAATATTTACACCTGTCTGATTCAAGTGTATAAAAATATATAATTTGATATATTAAATTTGTCTGCTTCTCTTTTTAAAATTTGTAATTTAGACATGGACTAAGCAGATGGTCTTTAATTTTGGTTCGTAATAATTATTATTCTATTTTTCAGCAGTCAGTAACCCAGTCATCTAGGGTTATAGAATACACCTACTGCATTTCTGCAAAGGGGTAAGACAACCCCCAATGGGTGTCCTAGATATGACACTAAATAATCTGACAGCAAGGATCCAGCTCTGGAGCTTCGGAAAATGAGGAGTATCCCTTCATTGCCATTACTCCCAACTCAACTCTGACTCTGGGTGGTAGCACCTGAAAGGGTTTAATCTATAGGTCAAATAGAACTGTTTGACATTGAAACTAAGCGAATTCAAATGACTGTTAAATTAAATTGTAAGAAATATAACTCTTTGGCCATTTACCTGTGTATAAACAAATGACTGATGTTTGATTGAATTGTTAGTGATACATAGATATACCTGGAACTATTGAACTTTGTTGACTTGTGTTTACAAATAATATCTCTAATATATATGTATAAACTAGATTTGGCATAAGATAACCTACAATGAGATATCCCCGGCTACCAAAAATCCTCTCTACAAAAAACTACACAAAACTATAGATATAAATGTACAATGTACGCAATTCTCTAACCTTTTGACACAAAATCAACAAGGGTTGGCCCAATGGTTGATACTATACGAAACTACACCAAACCAAATCAGCATTTTTTTTCATGCAACCGTTCTATATATTCTAGACACGTTTATTCCATCAGGTACTTAACACCTCCTTGCTTCACACTCAGTAATATAAGGTACGTATCAAGGGTAAAGTGGAGCAATTTAGGGAAAAAGTAGCACCTTCACCTACACCGTGGTGCTGTAGCAATTGAAAAGGGAACCTTCTGGTCGCTCTCGACTACGGTCGCTAAATTTACTTTATTCCATCAGGAAAAGTTAACGAAAGGTAGTAGAATCAGAGGTTATTTGAACAATGAAGAACGTAGTAATTTAAGCGTATTTATATAAGATTAAATCATAACGTATACATCATCATCATCATTTCGGATATCCCTGACCCTATCTCACCACTTCTCCCTATCGTTCATCGCCTCTGGCAAGTCTTCAGGGCTTCATCCCGTATCCTCACATAGCTGCTGTATGTATGTTCAAGCTGGTCGTCCTGCTTTTGCTCGGCCATATGTGGGGGTCCATAGGAGTACATCACTTATGAATAATGTATACACAATGCATTATTTCATATTAAGAATTATTGCATTGATTTATTTGCGATGAAGACTGTTTTACTTTAATCTTATTCTCATTCTTTCCCTTTGTCAAGGCAGAAAACGTTTTTCCACGTGACGAATTTAAGAGGAATAATCTACATAGAATAATTTCATCTTGAAATTTCAAAGCTGGTAGAGCTTAGATTTAGATGTGGCGCAAGGCCGTATGAATGAGGCATCCAGTGAGACTAGAACTCATTTGAGTAGGTTTCCTAGTCTAGCTTGTTTGCCATTACACCATCTGAAGCGCCCTAATAGAGCTTAGAGAGTGCGCCTTGCAAAACATTAAAGACAATTCAAAGGAAAATAACAATAATTTACTTTATATTTTTACATAATGTTAGTCTCGTCAAAATCTTCGAAATATGTAGAAAGATGGGAATAAAATATGCAAAGTTGTGGATACGCGTTCAAATAAATCCATAAACCCGAGTCTAAAACATGAAGTAAGTAGCTTGCATTTTACATAGCATTAATACCCTTGGAGAAGATAGGTATCCAACTATTTTCCCACCAAATATAAGCAAATAGTCGGACGAAATAGGATTTTTATCTTTAGTCAAGGAGAAATCATCATCATCATCATGTCGCGCTGGTAGCACGGATATCCCTGGCCCTCTCTCGCCACTCCTCCCTATCGTTCATCGCCCTAGGTAGGTCTTCAGGACAACATCCCGTATCCTCACATAGCTGCTGAATGTATGTTCGTGCTGGTCGTCCTGCTTTTGCACGGCCATGTGTGGGGGTCCATAAGAGTACATCTCTTATGAGTTCGTCCCTGCTTCTCCAGCAGTGTCCTGCATGTCTTGTTCGTCTAACTTGAATAGTTTTCGTGATAGGAGGCAGGTGGTCGTACAGTTGGTGTCTTGCGGGGTGTTGCCGCCAGGACTTGTTCAAGATTGCATGCAGCATTCTTGTGTAATTGCTGTCTAGCTTCTTTTCCCGCCATTTTGTTAGCATCCATGTAGTGCACCCATATAGCAGTATCGATGTGACCGCTGCCTGAAAGAAACTGCGTTTCATTTTATCGGTCAGGTCTGATTTCCATATAATCGATAGCCTACTGATAGCTGTCCATGCTTTCGTTAACCTCGTTTCGATGTCCTTTTCGGTT
This sequence comes from Sepioteuthis lessoniana, assembly GCA_963585895.1. Taxonomy (NCBI): domain Eukaryota; kingdom Metazoa; phylum Mollusca; class Cephalopoda; order Myopsida; family Loliginidae; genus Sepioteuthis; species Sepioteuthis lessoniana. The sequence continues at coordinate 105,402,983 of OY757906.1, read as the reverse complement.
GATTCGACGCTGCTTCCTAGGTAAGTGAATTTGTCGACTAGTTTAAGAGGGGTTCCTTCTAGAGTGGAGATGTCCCCCGTTTGATTATAGCACTCCTAATTCAAACTTGTTAATATCGGCTTGACTTTGTGTTACTTCCTGCTCTTACAGAGCGGTAGGTAAATATATCTGAAATAATCCAACAAATGTTGATAAAATTTCACGTAAAAAGTTCAGACATAATGAAATATCTTTTGTGAGAGCCTTACCCATCTCACCATAATGGACTCTTATCACCGTTTTTAGTACTGAGAGATTTCGCTGCCAGAGAGGCAGATCAATATCGGTGTTATCCGAACAGTACGAGCCTTCTTATCTTTTCTATGTAACTCTATCTTTCTTCTGTAATATAATGTTATCTAATATCCATGTTTGCGTTTTCATTAATGAGCCTTTCCGAGGCCACAACAATATGTTTGTCTGAAATGTAATTTTTTGTTTGACTACTTTGTTTGTTGTTTTCTTTTTGTTGTGTTTTTTGTTTGTTTGCTTTCGTTGTTTTGTTTTTTGTTGTTTTTTTTTTTTTCTATAAATTGATTATCTGACTTCTTTTCTCAAATATCAGATAATGTATGTCCTGGTTTTTATTTTATCATTCGTCAACATATAAAGATTACACCCTTTGCCTTCCAAAAAGTACTTCGTATGACCATAGTATTACATAAAAGGATCCGGCGATGTAAAGATTTCTCTCGCTCTCTCTCTCTCTCTCTCTCTCTCTCTCTCTCTCTCTTTCTTCGTTCCTGCCGCGAAAACCAGAAGCACGCACAAGCGTGTGCGTTTTTCAACTGGTTGGCCCTCGCTCCAACAAACTTCGTATCTTAGGTTTTCACACAACATCTTTCATTCTATTCAGGAATCTTAACTTATGCCAAAAGACGCTTCAACGACACGATAGGGTTTTTTCGCTATGATATGCCCTTTAAGCATTTCAGGTTATTTTTGTATACATTTCATAATGTTTGCTTAGGCAATAAATATGTTGTGAATTCATTACGAATTGTTTTACATTGTTTAGCATGAGGAAATGTTAAACTTTAATACATTTCCTCAGCTACAAGTGTCCGAATTGTTTTCTTCTCACGACCGAATATTTGTGGCGAGGAATCAGATAAGACAAACATACGAAAACAAACCTTTAAATCGCCAATACCAATGCTCAATTGCTTCCACTATAGACAGCAACGATTCGCTTGACACATACATACATACAAACACACATACACACACACACACACACACACACACACACACAAGAAGGCTTGAACCTACATCTCTTACCTGAATAGCTCCTCTTTGAAGAACAATTCATTAGCCATGAGCAATTATTATCAGGTTGAGTTATTGATTGTTTTCTGTAAGTGTATTTTTTCTTCCCATTTTAGTCCACACTGCGTTGTTGAATACTAAATAATGTATTTAACAAACCTGAAAATGAACAGGAAGTGATAAAAGGTCAGTTTTAACTGCAGTTTAACAGGTTAAAATTCAGAATTTTCCCACTCCTAGACTGATTGCTATGCCAAAGTTAGAAATCCTCGTCCACCCTCCTAATTACCCACAAGTCGTGGAAGAGGAGTTGAATGCATATCTTTCCCAAGAGTATCAACGCTAAGTGAAATGCAGTCTAGTCCAGGATTTGAACTCGGGCCGCAGTGTTTTCACTGCCTAAGACGATAAGCATAACACTACGAGCACCTACTACTACGGAACTATACTTATACTCAGAGTGTTTGTGAATGTCTGAGATACAGTGTGAGGTATAATTGTATAATGAATGTTGACTATTTTCTAAGTCTTCTTTTTCTGGCTTTGATCACATTTTTCGACGATCCATTTTTCTAGTCATTAAATTAAACTGCAAGAATTGGGAATAAAGAAGAACTTACTTCGAATTCACGGAATGTAATAAAAGAAATTGGAAAACAGAAAAAATGCCTTCGGGTGCAAAACGAAAGAAAAAAAAATACAGGAAGTGTCGTAAAAAGACGGAAGTAAAGAAAAATTGATAGAAAAATATAAAATTTAATAAGAAAGAAAAAAAGAAATAAAGAAAGAACCAGGTGTTATTAAGAAAGAAAGAAAGAAGGAAAGAAAGAAAGAATCAGGTGTTATTAAGAAAGAAAGAAAGAAAGAAAGAAAGAAAGAATCAGGTGTTATTAAGAAAGAAAGAAAGAAAGAAAGAAAGAATCAGGTGTTATTAAGAAAGAAAGAAAGAAAGAAAGAAAGAACGAAAGAAAGAAAGAAAGGCAACAAAATAAAAATAAAAAATTCCGGGGGAAAACAAATATCAAAAGAACATTAAGTAAAGATTATAAAGAAACAAAAATGTGAAGAAAGGATAAAAGAAATATGAATGAGTAGAAATATCATTAAAATATAAGGAAAATATTTCTCTTTTAAGAAATGAAAAAGTTAGAATGAAAACGAGCATTCAAAGATAAAGAAAATATATTGTATAACAAATAGGAAAAAAGTCAAAAAATAAATTATAAAGAAGCGAAGACAAACAAAAAAAGGAAAAAAAGGAAAAAAGAAATGAAGTTTAGAAAAATAAAAAGAATGTAAGAAAAATAAAAAGAATTGGACAGAACGAATGAAAAACGAAAGAAAGGAAGAAATGTAAACGAAAAAATGAGTTAGAAAAAGAAGATTGGTTTCTTCTAATTTGGTTTTATGACATATTTACCCTTTTGAGTTGTTTAATGCTATATCTTGTTATATATATATATATATATATATATATATATATATATATATATATATATATATATATGTGTGTGTGTGTGTGTGTGTGTGTGTGTGTGTGCGTGCATTGAGCTCTCAATTAGATTTTGAATTACATGGATATTGAAGAAAAAACATCTTAAAATAGAATCGTTCCCACCATCGACTGATTGCCATGTCAACTGGGGAGGTTGAATACACCGACTGCATTTCTACAGAGGGGAAAGACCCCTCAATGAGTGTCTAAGATATGACACTAAACAATCTGATAGTGAGATTCCAACGGTGCTGGAATCTTAGGGACCGCAGAGCACCCCCTTCATTGCCATCGCACCCAGTTCCACTCTGGCCAGACTGGTAGGACCTGATAGGGTCCTATCTATGGGTCAAATAGAACCAAACTGCGTACTTATGCTCAACTGAATTGTTTGAAATGGAATGGTTTTTGACATTGAAACTGTACTTACGCTAAACTGAATTGTTTGAACTATGACTGTTTGACTGAACTGAATAACTTGAAATAAAAATGTTTTTGACAATTGAACTGTGTAATCATGCTAAACTGAATTGTTTGAAATATAACTGATTACCTGTATAAAAATGGATTTGGCATTAAATAACCTACAAATATTGATATGCCATAAAACCAACCAACCAACAATCGACTGAATTGGCTTTGGATAATATATATATATATATACACACACACACACACACACACACATATATATATATATATATATATATATATATATATATATATATATATATATGATCTGTAAGTGAAGGATTTGTCGTTAGCATAATCTTTAAAAGAAAGCAGAGCTTATTCGTTTGTACACAGGTTCATGGTTTTAATTAATGCTGTTCCACTCATATTTCTACTGAATATCAATCAGTTAAATGATTGCAAGTGCTGCAAAAACTAAAATTTCTAAAGGGATTCAAATATTGCTGCCTAAGACTTATAATTCTATTCAACATTAATCATTTTTTGCCCATAGTAAAATGAATTGAAGTATTGCAAGCAGTAATAATTCTATTTTATATCAATCATTTACTTGCACATAGTTAAATGGTTTCAAGTATGACTAAGGCTTATAATTCTTTTTTTTTTTATATCAAACCTTTCTTCGCTAACAATTGTTTCAAGTATTGTAAATGATTGAAAAGTTCTATTTGAGCCATAGATGAAATCCTAAGAGGTACTACCACTTCGGCTAAGTGTGGACTTGAGAGCATTGGCAAGGAAGGTTTACTCCACACTTACCAAAACTCCAGGACAAGAGCTTTACCATCAGATGCAGTTTAGTGTCATTCTCAGTATAGTCGTTAGCGGGTCTTACCCCTCTGAAGAGATTCAGCCAGCGTATTCTGCAGCCTCGGGCGGCAGGAAGAAGAAAAGATGATGAAATAAGTCAAGGAAAAAGGAAAGCAAGGAAGTAAAATTGAAAAGTTAGGAAAAGAAAAAAAAACGTAATAAAACAGGAATTAATTAAAAACTATAAAGCCAGAAGGTAATAAATAAAATCAAGAAGAAAAAGAAGACATGAAAGATTGATATAATAAAACAAGGAAAAATAAGAAAATGGAAAAAAGAAAAAAAAGTAGGAAAAACAAAACAAAAAACGAATGAATTAAAGAAACATAACAAAAGAAATAATTAATTGAGGAGCAAAAGAAAATTATTGAAAGAAAAAAATAAGAACGAACGACGAAAACAGAAGGGAGACTGAAAAAAAGAAAAGCGAAATGAGAACAAAAGACGCAAGAAAAGAAAAAGAATGAAAGAATAAGGAAACTTAGAATATAAAAGATAAAAGAAAAAAAGGAAAATAAGAAATGAGAAGAAATAATGAAGCAAATAAAAATGAATGAAAGATGCAAAGATATACGTAAGAAGAAAGATAAGAGAGGCTTAAAATAGAAAAGAAGAAAAAATGACCAAAAGAAAAAAAATACATGATCGATAGTTTCAGAGACAAAATTATAAAAAAGAAAAAAAATGAAAACATGAAACTCTAAGGTCAAAAGAAATTCGAAAAATATTGTAAGGAAAACTGCATGAAGAAGTTAAAAATAATAAGAAAGGAACAATATCATTGTCATAGGAAGGAAGATAATGAATCAACGAAAAAGAATGGAAGAAAATGAAATGTTTTTTGAGAGAATCACTAAAAGTTTGAGACGCTGTAGTAAACAAACCCGTACCCATCCATTTGAGCGACGGAACAAAGACTTTATCTATGCTGTAGTAAAAATAAATATGGCGTCCGTGCAAGACATATTACAAGAACCAATGTTTAAGAAATATCGCCTAAAGGTACTGCTTATGATTGAAGAATACGCGAAATATATTTGCGTGTAGAGATGCTGAATGGTTAGCTTGGATAATGACAAAGATAGAGGTGAAGATGGTGACACTGTGCATTATGTAGAATGTTAGTCATTGGGTTTGTAAAAAAAGAATAGAATAGAAAGGAAATATTTTCTATTATTGATGTTATATATAGAACATAAATGCGGTTGCTATCTATATCAGTTTGCAGGAATATACAAAATAATTGATATTTATATAAATTAATCTTAAGTTAGTGCGGTACATGGCCAAGTAAAATAGGAAATAATGCCAGAATAATTGTCTTCTGCCAATTTTCAAGGCAGTGTGGACTTGCTTGCTTTGGATATTTACATTTGCGTTCTTATCTTGAACATCAATCACTGATACTACTGACAGATAACTATCTCTTGTACTAGCAGAATCATATTGACAGAATAATTACAACAGACAGACAGAACCCACTTCACGAGTAATAGTCTCCAAGACTAATTTACTACGCCTTTATTTATTTACTACGTATGGCTTCAACTAATAAAAACAAAACAGGACGCTTAAACTCACTGCACTTAGGAGTCGGTCAACAAAGCCACCTTGTTAACCATCAAATTTGCGTTTAGTTGTCAAAGTCTACTACAAGGCCATAATGAGGCTTGAAGGCACCTCGGGTGGTGTAACGGTTAGCCAGCTAGACTAGCAAGACTTCACGAGTGAGTTCGAGTCTCATTGGATGCCCAATTCATACGGCCTTGTGCTACATCTGAGCAAAGCGCTTAGTAAATTGCCATGATGAGGCTTGTGATATGAACTTAATTTATCACTCAGCTAAAATAGTTGCCTGACCATAATTTTATCGCTGGGATTATGACGTATTCTTTGCTTCATCAGATGTAAGGATCCAATTCAGTCATAGATTTTAACGCCTTGTCAACCTTTCTAGAGTTATTTTATGCCTAAATGTCAGGGAATAGCGTCCATCAACATTTTTGAAGAGTTTTTTCAGTGTTTTGTACATAGTAATATTGTATCAAGCATTCCTATCTCATACGAATCGTTTTTTCAACATCTCTATTCGACTCATAAATGGGACCCTAAATAGACAAACATTTTGGTCAGAAGGGTACTTTGGACTAATGACAATGAAGAGGTACTCCACATAAGGCAGATCTCCTTAAATGACACCACACCACACAAGGCACCCGCAGTCTAGTGTCACACTCAAGACACCTCACTTGCTAGGAGTCGCACTCCTCTGTTGGGAGATACAGTCGGCGTATTCGAAGCCCTGCTGACAGTATATCAACAAATTGTCTTTAAATAGCATTAACTGTTTTCAGTATTAATTGCTTGGACGATTAAATCGCTGAAAACTGCTTCATGATGGGATTATTATATTTGAAACAGGACACAACAATAGAGAACCCACTAAAGATCAAGAAATCACTAGCGTAGTAATTGCTTGTGAATACAGTGAGTATAACTAACATATTTTAATGAAACTTTAGAAAAATGAACCCAAACCTTAAATACGAATACATCACTGTAATATTTAAACAATTCAAAACCAATGAAGAAGGCGCTGTTGGAATCAAACGTTCTGTTTCTTTGTTTAATGGCAAATCAACTTTCGTGGGTTATTTAATACTGAATCCATCTTTGTAGGAGGACAATAGATGGACTATTTAAACCATAAAGGCGTTCATTTCTTTTTCTTTGTTATTCGTCCGAAAGTGAACGTATGGAGTTCAAACTTGTTTTCTACAATATCGTAGTCTTTCCCGTTACCTATACGCCAGGGGGACTCTTTTTGTTTTATAATCAATAATATGAAAGCGTTGGAGTAATTTGTCGGGGTGATGGGGTTCTTATTCTTTATTCTGTATTTTAGCGCACTTTTTCTACTTTGTTTCTTAAGTCGTATGTTTGTTTAGTCTTGCAGAGAGACAAAAATACTTATCTTCCCTTGAATTATGTGAGTGTCTTCCAACCCCATTTCTCAATTTGCCAGGTGTAGAATGTAAATCCCTTTAATTGTCCTCTGTTCGTGATCTGAAGTCAAACTGAAAAGAAATAGTTTCTAATGTCTGCTAAGTGAAGAGAACGAAGAACGTTTTTTCCAACAATAGCCAGGTAATTAATTCTTCCTTGCCATTAAGATGAAAATCAACAAAAACAAGAAAGACTTACCTCCTTTCTCGCCTATCCTTACTCACTGTTTGTTGCGAAATAATGGATGCGATTTATTCATCAAAGAATCGTTTCTAATAATTGCAAGTCTTGTTTTATGCAATCATATACATATCTATCAAATGTTATAGATAATGATCATTTGGGCTCATCTTGTTTTTCCTTTCCGTTCATTTCGTGTTATTTTATCAATAGATATACTTATACTAATGTTAGAGCCTTGTGAACTGATTAAATATCCTTCCTAGCTAAAAAGCTTATAAAGTTTAACTGGTATAAAACAATTTTAATCATTCCAAAAAATTTGTTATCAAAGAAAAATCCCCAAGTTATAGGAAAATAGTATGAAAGACGATGATTATCAATTATTTGAATCCCTATAGTAATGTAAATTATCTGTCGTACTGTCGGCGATGCTTTGAATCAGAAAATTGGATTTTCTGTAGAGGGATAATACCCACCACACTAAAGCGAGTATCATGGGCAGAACACGAGGGTGAAGCTCCAGTTTCGGATCTATTGGGAATATGGAGTCACACCTTCATTGTTATTACTCATAATCCAACAGTGAATCATCAATCATAATGTGGGGTGTCCTCGTGGTGTAATGGTTAAAGCGATGGACTGCGGAATCGTAGTACGCGAGTTCGTACTCCAGTCGCGCTATTACGTTTACTTTCGGACAAATACCCTTGGGAAAGGTATGAACCCCCTTATCCTCCCAGCAATGGGTTAAATAGCACCACTATTGTTCTTCTAGGAGAATAGCATTGGCATTAAATAACCTAAAAAGGTTGATATGCCATTAAACAAAGAAACCAAATCAATCATAATGTGAGGACGAGTAAACAAATAAAAGAAACTGGTAGCCCAGTCGACTGGGGCAGCCGAATATACCAACTGCATCTCTGCAGAAAGGTTAGACTCCCCCAACGAGTGTCCTAGATATGACATTAAACAATCTGATGGTGAGACCTCAGTAATCCTGGAGCTTTTGAAAATGCGGAGTACCCCTTTATTGCCATCACTCCCAGGTCCACTTTGGCTCGGAGTGGTAGCACTTGATAGGGTTAAATAGAACTAAACGGTGTACATAGACTAAAGTGAATAGTTCGAAATGAAACTTTTATATGTATAAAAATCGATTTGATATTAAATAACCAGCAATGGTTGATATGCCATAAAACAAAACAAAACCAATCCTTAAGAAACTGCTTTGCAGTACAAGCTGCATTAAAAAGGAGACGAAATACCGACTGAAGAAGTTGGCAAACCAGTTAGTATTTTTAATTAAAGATGAGCTGAATTTATTAAAACTCATAGTCAGTAATTATCCAATTGATATTATACATCAATTTTAAGTCAATAATATTGTTAATTTAATCTACATGTACATTTAGTATTATTTTTACAGATCTCAGAAGCTGGTCGTTTCTTTATAATAAACAGTTTTTGTTGTACAACACTTTTTTCTTTGTTCTCTTGGATTACAATTTACCAGTATAGAACATGACACACACACACACACACACACACATATATATATATATATATATATATGTGTGTGTGTGTGTGTGTGTGTGTGTGGAGAGAGAGGGAAAATATTGAAAAACAAAATAATCCAAAATGAAGAATTTAACAAGAAAAAAGTCGTTATAACGTTTCGATTTCAATAAACCATTATCAGGACTCAAAAAAAGATGTGTAGTTCGATTACTGATAGAGGATTGACGATTCAATGATTTCGTTAATCATCCATCAGGGATATATCGACACTTCATAGCATGTTTTCTGAATCCTGACGATAGTTTATTGAAACCGAAACGTTATAACGTCAAATTTCTTTCTTATTAAACTCTTCACATTGGATTACTTTGTTTTTGATATTTTCTTTACATTGTCGGATTATTTTCTATTATTTACTTATATATATGTGTGTGTGTGTGTGTGTATTGTTATCTACTGACAAATTGATTCGTTGTATTACAACTATTTAGTGTGGCTAAACACATAGGACGCTTGAAACTGGGATCGAAACCCGCCCAACTTTACGTTAGACTTAGTATCATACCGCTCAGCCAGCCGGCAAACTACGTCAGCTCGGGAATTATAAGGCATTATGTAGTAGCTTTCGTTTGTTTATATCATCAGTTACAAAAGGTGCTGCTGAATAGTATCAATAATGATATAATATATAAACTAAGAAAATTAACGATATTAAGTTTTAGCTGTTCATGTAGAACATATAGAATATGAGGTAAAAACCAAATTAGTGAAGTTTATTTATCTATTTATTATAACGTTTCAAAAACAATGAGAGTTATTAGGAAAAGACTTTTCAAAATCCCTTTAATAAAATAAATATCTCCAAGTTTGTCGTGATCGCGTATATAGGAATTACAATTGTTGTAGGAACAACAAAATGTACTTTTACCGTTACGCAAGCTGCGAATTAAAACAACTGAAAATATCACTGTGTTGTGGTAAGCTAAATACATATATTAATGAATCATAGCTTTAATATTTATGAATGTTGAGGATGAGTTTATATCATTCACGTTTATATCAATTTCCGTTATAATCTGTTTTGTTTTAGGATAAGTTTTGATAGAACATCTTTGTTTGTTATAAAATCCTTTAATTTGTTGTTTGATATAGGCAAGTTTTCGTATCTTTCTTTAATAGCATAACAATCTTCATGAGTTACGTAATGCCAAAACCGTCCTTATAAAAGAAAAGTAGTGGTACTATTTAACTCATTGCTAGCGGATAACAGATATATTCCTACCAAAAGCACTATTACGAAAGTAAATGTAATTGCGCGACTAGAGTTTAAACTCGCTTACTACGACAAAATTCAGCACGTTAACCACTACGCTATGTAGATGTCTCCTTCATTGTATGATATAAGGAAATTACAGGGGTGTTTCTAAGTTTTCGATTATTTCTGTTCAAAAAATTGCACACGGGCCTCTTTTCAATGAAAATTGTGGTCTATTTTAAATTGAAATTCAGTGAATCGATTCAAATTATCTCCTTTGTTAAAAGCATAATTATTTTAATATAGATATTTCTGGAGTTTGGTTGGTTGGTTTTTATGACATATCAAACCTAGAAGGTTATTTAATGTAAAATTTTGCTGATATATTTATATGATTTTAAAGCGAATTTGTTGGTAAAATTTTTTAACAAGCCAGAGCTCGTTTGTTTGTACACATATAAATGGTATAGCTATTCATTGTTGAATGGTTTTCCTTATAGAAAATCATTAAATAGTTCTATTAGAACCATAGATAGACACAAAAAGGTATTACCACGCCAAATAAAAGTAGACTTTGGAGTAATGTCAATGAAGAAGTAATCTCATATTCCCAAAGTTTCCGGACTGGACCCTCAGCATCAGATAGTTTAGTGTCATATCCAGGACGCACATTGAGAGGATGGGGGTCTTACTCTTCTGCAGAGATGCATTCAGCGTATTCTACAGCCCCAACCGACAGGTCTGATTTCCTCAGAGATTAAGACAAACATTTTTACAATTATGATGGAAAATAACATAAATACCAACTTCTGACGTAGTTTTGGTTTAGTTTGATTTCTCTATTTAATGGCATATCAACGTTCGTAGGTTATTTCCTACCAAAGCCATCCTGGTAGACAAGCAATAGTATTACTATTTAACCCACGGGTATTTGTCCGAAAATGTAAATAATTGCACATCTGGGATTCGAACTAGCTAAATACGTTATCACAGGCAAGACGTTAGCCACAACAGCACGGAGAATCCACCTTGGAGTTTTTCATCTATTTTATCAGTTGTGTTCTGATTTTTTTGTGTGTATGATTGTCACAACTTGAATACCGAATTGTTTTGTTTTTATTTTTTTGTCTATTTTATTTATAGATGAGTACTGATTTCGGTTTTACATAAATTATTTTTAAAATTTTTTCCTGTCTTTCCTCCAATCGTTGTATATAAAGGAATTGAGAAATAGGACGGATGTAAGGTTATTTTTATTATATTCAATTTCGTCATTTAAGTATCGGGACTATTCTAAGAATTCTCAAATAGAATCTTATCATTATACCTGCTACATTTTCTAGAGAAGAATAATTCGTGTTTAATATTGGAATTTTTGGGCAAGAAAGAGTGACAAAAATCATAAAAAGGGTTAAAAGAGTATCTATATGCAGAGATTGTTGAAATTACGATTAACAACTTTACTAGAAATAAGAATGAGAGGTGATCTAACGGAAACTTTCAAAATGATTAATAGAATTTCTAATTATGGGAGATATGTTTTCAGTATTTTTTCTCGAAATGGAAATATACCGTCAAACAGATTTCAAAAACTAAGATTACTAACTACTTGGATATTTTTTTTTTTTTTTTTGCTAATAGAGTATCATATTTTTGGGAAAAATGTATGAAAAAGAATTTAAGTGGGAATTTTTGGCTGCCAACAGATGAATTACTAAACAGAATTGGATCTGTAGATATTGTATCAACAGTGTATATGTTCCGTGCAAAGATTATTTTTAAGGTTCGTTTATGAACATAGTAAAAAGGGGACATGCCCTAATAGGCATAACAAGAAAATAATAATAATAATAATAATAATAATAATATTAATAATAATAATAATAATAAACAGTAAATTTGAAGGAAGGTGAAAAGAGAGACGAGTACTTGGGCATCACTAGATAACTTAAGAACTATGGAAAATGAAAGTGATGGTGATAATAATTGTAATCGGTGCGCTCTGTACAGTCACCATATGATTGTTAGAGAGATATGGGTAAATAGTAGGGCAGGCTGGGTTCTTCAGCCTTGGTGAGGCAACTAGTCTAGGAGAAGGAAAACTCTGAATTCAAACCTGATAAACTCCGCTTAAAAATTGACCTTGTGTCATATCCTGCCCGAGCGGAGGGGTTGGTAAATATGGATAGAGAGATTACAGGATTTGGAAATAAGAGGACGAGCGGTGACTATACAAACAACAGCATCGTTAAAAACAGCCAGAATACTAAGAAGAGTCCTAGAGACCAGAGGAGACATAGAGTCATTCAAACTCGAGTGTTACTGTGAAAAACACTCAAAGGAATAATAATATGATAACAAAATGACAAAACAAAGAAAAGACGACGGAACATGTAAAGACAAAAAGGAAAAGGCAATACTCGGAAAAATAAAATTAGTAATTAGAACTTGAGGAAATAAACCAAAAAGCACTGGCAAAAGGAGGAAGATTAGATAGATATCGACAAAGAGTAAAACAACACTGACAAAACAGGACGTTCCAAAACAACGAAAGGAAATTCTATCAACAAATGGTGGGGAGATGATATGAAGACATACCAACAACTGGATGCAAGAGAAACTGGACAATTTTTGACTAAATTATGGCAAACAAGAGAACATAACAAAATTGCTGAATGGATAAACAATATGACAAAAGAATTTGAACTCGAAGAAAGTCCGAAAGCGGAAATACACATCAACTTTCTAAAACTAGTACTAAAAAATGTCAAGTTAGAAAAAGCCAGGCTATGATAGAACTGTAGGAGAATAGACCTGTATTTGGTATTTATTTATTTATGGTCCCGACTATTTTGATGTTTCCCCGAAATATAATGTTGAAGATATGTTTTGAAAGAGAGTGTTTAGAAAAAAGTTGAATAGGCATATAATGGGCACATGGAAAAGTAGTAAATGAAGGAAGATATGCTACAAAGGAGTAAAAGATATGAAACAAATAATGGTTGTAAAACGGCGCGGACAAAATGAACATTTAAAACGACGAACAAAAACAAATTTATATTCTACAACAATAAATCTTACATTGATACATAAAAAATATTACTAACTCTACAAAGAAAATAATAGTGTGTGTATATGTGTGAGCTCGTGTGTGTGTGTGTGTGTGTGTGTGTAACACAACTAAACTACAAAAAGAATTACAAGTTTAAAATGTCCTTTTTTATGGTTAGAAACGGGCAGTTTCTCAGAGACTGGAAAGCGTCTCATAGTCATTGTATATGAATGTCTGCGAGGCCCATGCATGGTGTTACTTTTCTCTCCTGTATTCACGCTGAAGGGAGTGTGTTGCTGCTGCGGAGAAATTTGGTCAAAGAGAACAAGGGTGTTTGAAGACGACGTATTTATAGAAAATACGCGTCTTGTAGGTGGCTCAAAAACGCAGGACTTGAATTTACGCGCGGACGTAGTTTTAAACATGTCACGTGGTCCTCCTGGCCAATGGTTTCCCGAGACTGGATAAGTGAGCGTCCGCCATCTTTGTGGGAACAAGTGGCATACCACCCAAAATAATTTATAGGAGTGTTTAGTCTTATAGAACACATGAATTTTGGTTCTAGAAATTCACCTCCATTCACGACAGACAAGCACCAGAAATGAGCAAATGTCTACAACAAGCACACGTACCTGAATGGATGACCAAAAGAAAGACCCCATTGATCCAAAAGGACCACCTCAAGGGAACCGCCCAAAACAACTACAGACACCTAACCAGCATGCTGATGATACGGAAAATATTAACAGCCCAAATAAGGGAAGAGATTTACTACTCGCTTACAAGCTGCTGATTGTTCCCAGTGGAAAAAAAGGGTGGCTAAGAAAATGAAACCTTAAGAGAGCAACATAATCTCTCCTAATAGCAGCTCAAAACAACGCCATAAGAACCAATCATATCAAAGCGAGAACAGATAAGACGTAACAAAATAGCAATTATACGCTATGTGGTAATAGAGAAGAAATCATCAATCACATAATAAACGAATGCAGTAAATTAGCACAGAAAGTATATAAGACTAGACACGACTGGGTAGGCAAGGTGGTTCACTGGGAGATATGCAAGAAATTTAAATTTAACCATACGAACAAATGGTATATTCAAAACCCAGCATCTGTCCTGGAGAATAACACACATAAACGCCTATGGAATTTTGACATACAAACGGATCACCTAATCTCGGCCAGAAGACCAGACCTTATAATAATCAACAACAACAACAAAAGAGAATTTGCAAAATGCAAACTTTGCTGTCCCGGCTGACCACAGAATAAAACTGAAAGAAAGTTAAAAGAAGGATAAGTACCTGGAGTAACTAGAGAAGTTGTTGTTTTGACCCTTCGACCCAGCCCCAAAATGCTATTCCAAGGTGATACACCGGAAGGAAGTGACACATTCCAATGGCCAGTAATCGAAAGAGATCGCGTGGGCGGATTAAGGCTTATGATATGGGACAAGGTGAAGGTCCCATTGTGCCACTAACAGTGATGCACCGGAAGAGAGTAACCTCTAAACTGCATGACAGTTATTTCCGCTTGATGACGATTAAACATCCGATTCAAATATCCAGTAGGCGATCGTGTGGGCGTTGAATTATTATTTAACTCAGTTGAGTTTGTGTCCCAGAGCAGTTGCCAGTAGAATTCCAGACACCTAGAGACCAGATGTGGTAGGGAAGGCCACACCCGACCGAGGGGGCACTCGGAAAACCCCTGAGGCAGTTGCCAGCAGACTTCCAGAGAGTTAGAGACGAGATGTGGTAGTGAAGGCCACACCCGACTGAGGGGGACCTCGGAAAGCCCCGATGCAGTTGCCAGCAGACTCCCAGAGACTTAGAGACGAGATGTGGTAGGGAAGGCCACACCCGACCGAGGGAGCCCTCGGAAAAGTCTCGATGGAGTGGACCCCAAGACCTCTGGTTGAGCATCTAAGAGAACAAGAAAGACACAACGTGACGGTCATAACAGTGGGGTCAAAATATGAAATTTATGTTCGGTCTCCAGCACCTTCTCACATGCAAACCTTGAACAATAAAGTGAGAGGTAAATATATTTGAAAAGAAGTCTTCCTGCGTCTTTATCCTGCGTCGTTTCTTCCTGTGTCTTCCTCTTGCGTCTTTCTGCGTGCGTCTTTATTATTGAATCGTTATGATACGGCAAATGAGTATATAACATTTATCGCGATTTGGTGCTTGTGCCAGGCGAGTTCTTCAAGGACTCAGAATGAATCTAGTTACCGTAAACTGCAGTTTTAAGCATCACAACACGACAGCAACGAAGAGGACAAAGAAGGATGCTGGAATGGAAAGAAGTAAAAAAGAAAAACAAGACCAAACTAGCAAAAAAAGGAAGGAAAAGGAACCGACCGACGCGGAAAGAACAGAAAAAAAAAAAGAACAAAGAAAAATGCTGGAATTGAAAGAAGTAAAACGAAAAAAAAACAAGAACAAACCAGCAACAGAAAAGAGAAAAGAAAGAAAAAAAATTGTAAGTTAATTGCTGCATTCTTATAATTCTGTCTGTTGATTAATTTGGGTATAATAGTGAAAGATTTGTTTTAATGACAAGGGCCTTTCTAGAAGCACAAAATTGGAAATAATTTTTTTTTTTAAAGTGTGATCCCTAGATAAAAATTGAAATTACTGCTATGTGTAATATTGTATCAGAGTGAGGGAGAAAAAAAGAAGGGAAAACAAAAGATGGCTGTGGGACAGTCATTGTCCTTTTTTTGATAGCTTATCGTAAACAATAAATTTTATGATAAATTTTATGAATGGGGATTTTTTTTTATCGCAAATAGATCTTTGTGAATAAAAAAAATTCGTTGTAGCTTTTCATTGGTCCAGACAAGTGGTGATTGAAAATTAGAATTTCAGTCCAAGATCTGGAATCCCGCATAACTGTAGTTAAGATCTTTGGGCAAGTTTTTATGTTCGGAACTTGTGGATTGGAAATGAGAATTTTAATCCGAGAAATGGAATCTTGGGAGCATTAATGGGTTTGTCCCTGAATTTCTCACATTGGTGGTTTGTCTGAAGAATGCACATATACTTTTTCGATATTTATGAAGTTGGGAGAATCGATATTTTCGGCGCTGGTAGAATCAGGCCGGTTGTTTTGCTGTGGAAATTGTTGATATCAATTATTGAAGACATTGGTATTGTCTTGAAAACGGTCTTGCCGTGGAGGCAGAGTAACTAAGAGACAGATGTTTTTTGTGTCTGACGAGGCAGACAGGTACTTTGTGAGTTCCCCCTGGAGTGAAGCTTTGAGATTATTATTGGGGAAGATATTTTGAAACAGGGTTTTGGATGTAATTAAGAGATGCGCAGAATTTTGACGGAACCAAGTGTGGCGAAGATTCGCAGATTCGGAAATATTTTGAATTGGGAAATGTTGGCAGAATTTATAAAAGTTTGGGTTGTTTTGAAAAAAACCGGGATATTTTGTGAAAAGAAAAAAAAAGAAAAATGCTCGTAAGCTATTGAAAAAGTTGTATTATAAATCAGGCTTAATTTATGGTACTATAGACTGAAATTGAATAAACTGGGAAGCAAGCCTATAGTTATCGTGTTAAGGTAAAGACAGAGAGGTAGATATGAGGTTGAAAAAAAATAGGGACATTGAATGAGCAATTTATTATGAAAAAAAAATGAAAAAAAAAAGAAAAAAATGAAAACAAAAACAAAAACATACAGGACAATAGAAAAAAGACGGAAAGAAAAAAAAAGAAAGAGAAGAAACTTGAACATTGTTGAACATAGCATATGAAAAAAAAAAAAAGAAACAACAGACATTTTTAGTAAAATAGACAGTACATCACTATATAGATTGAAAAAAAGAAGAAAAGAAAACTGAACATTTTTGAACTGTGATTGTAACATTGTTTTGACTTGTTGTAAAGTGAAACTTTTTGAGTTTGTTTGAGTTTAAAGGCGACATTAGAAATTTTTTTTTCCTGTTCATATTATGAAATTTGACGAAAACCATTAACAGAGGATTTTATTCTAGGTTTAATGATATTTGAAATTATATTGATTCTAAATTTATTTTTTTTTAGAATTTGGGGTTTTCGTGGAATAGGAAATATTTGGGGGGGGTCTGTTTTTGAGGAAATCGTAGGCTGACGTGAGAGTAGGACAGACATTCATTCAAGTGGATTTACAGATTGTTGTTGAAAGCAATTCTATCGAAGAATTCGCCGACCCATGAAGCTGTTGAGGGCCTATTTGGCTTCTATTTTTTTAGTTGGAGTTCCGAGGATGGAATAAAAGAAAAAAGGCGTGGCCTACTCCAATATTTTGGGGATGATGTCTGATGTCTTTCAGTCACGAGGATGTTTGGATTCGTGCGTGATTTGGCAAAGTGAAACGAATCTTGGAAAGGCGAGGTGCCTATATATTGGCAGCCAAGAGGGTTCCTGATTAAATTGAAAAGAAACCCGGCGCAGGTTTGATCAGGTAAGGCATGTTCCTCAAGGGCTTAAAAACTAATGGCATGGAAACAGAAACCTAACGAAGAAAAAATGGGTAACACATTGCTAATTAGTATTTTGCGTGGACTATTTTTGGTGGTTTACAGCGTGCGTGCCAGATTGTGACACATTCGGATGTATTGTGATACTTTGTTTTGGGCCATGATTTTTGTGGATTTTTGTGGAATGCTTTGGGCCTTGAAGATATTGTGTTATAGTTTATGGAATTCTCCGGTTACTCCAGGTAGGAACCTGTTGAGCAAAGAACTGGAGTGTGGTCATGAGTAATCCAGGCGAAATGTATTGCTGGAATGACCAGGGTCACTAAGTTTGTGACCAGGATATGGACCAGAGTATGGTCCTTTTAGGGTTTTGAAATTTCTTCAAGGAATTATGGAGGGCCCGTTGTGTTGAGAAGATAAAAAATGCATCCGTATGTTACCTTGATGCACACATGTCAAGATGTCCAACCACACAAAGATAGTATGAGAAATTTAGATAATAATTAGCCGGGCAAGTGTTACATAGAGAGAAGGTCGCCTCCAAAGTAAGATTTTGTTTCCTGTAGTTCAAGTGATTCTTTTTTATGTTTTCAGCCATTATTGTCCTTTGTAAATTATTCTGTAAAATATATGTGAGAGTGATGGAGACGAACGTGAAGAAAATTCCACATGTGGAATTTTGAAAAATAATTTACGGATGATTGTTATGTTTTGACCCTTCGACCCAGCCCCAAAATGCTATTCCAAAGGGATACACCGGAAGGAAGTGACACATTCCAATGGCCAGTAATCGAAAGAGATCGCGTGGGCGGCTTAAGGCTTATGATATGGGACAAGGTGAAGGTCCCATTGTGCCACTAACAGTGATGCACCGGAAGAGAGTAACCTCTGAACTGCATGACAGTTATTTCCGCTTGATGACGATTAAACATCCGATTCAAAGATCCAGTAGACGATCGTATGGGCGTTGAATTATTATTTAACTCAGTTGAGTTTGGGGTGCCAAAGCAGTTGCCAGCAGACTCCCAGAGAGTAGAGACCAGATGTGGTAGGGAAGGCCACACCCGACCGAGGGGGCCCTCGGAAAGCCCCGATGGAGTAGACCCCAACATCAGGAGAACAAGAAAGACACAACGTGACGGTCATAACAGTGGGGTCAAAATATGAAGTTTATATTCAGTCTCCAGCATCCTCTCACTTAAACAACCCTTTCGAACCTTGCAATAAATTGAGAGGTAAATATGTTGTTAAAGAAGTCTTCATGCGTCCTTTGTTCCTGCGTTTTCCTTTCTGCGTCCTTTATTCTTGCGTCTGTTATCATTGCGTCGGTATGCATCCAGTATATATATGTATGCAACAAAGTGACAATTATACCAATCGTGATTGATGCTTTTTGTACAGTCACCAAAGAATTAGTAAAGGAACTGGAGGACTTGGAAATGAGAGGACGATTGGAGACCATCCAAACAATTGCATTATTGAGAACGGTCAGAATACTGAGAAGAGTCCTGGAGACTTCAGGAGACTTGCAGTCACTCAAACTCCAGTAAAAGACCATCAGCTGAAACTGATGTGAATAACCTTCAAGGAATGAATAAATAATAATAATGATAATAATAATAATAATAATAATAATAAGAAGAAGAAGAAGAAGAAGAAGAAGAAGAAGAAGAAGAAGAAGAAGAAGAAGACATTCGACATGATTCTCAAATCAGATATTAGCTTCAGAGAGAGAGAGAGAGAGAGAGTTCCCCAATTTTCATTGACAAATAACAATAGCAGAAACGGTACTTCCGTTTTCCTTACATAATCACTAAACCGTTACTTTTGGTTTCTTAATATTCAGGAACAAAATACAACAATATCATTTTTACAATGCTTTTATAATGTGAGTAGTAATGTAATATTTACCGAATCGTTATCTAATGAAACTCTTGGAGGGAGAAACTTTATTTTGAATACTCAACCAAAACTGCAATTCATGTTATATTTTTCCTCTAATCTATCAGATATTTTATCGATTATTCTGATAGCTGGATGGGTGGTTTAGTGGTCATCGGTGTAGAAAATAAGCTAGGTTATCCAAGTTTTAATTTCGAACTAGGTTGTTTGTTTTTCAATTTTTAATTATGCATCGGGAAACGCGTGAATATATCTTTCCTCAGCAGCTATGCGTATTTGCCAGGACAAAATAAATTCTCTCGTCTTAAAATTCATTTCCCCAACCCCTCCGCAACATTCAGGATGTCTTACAAGGTCATCTTTAAATGATACAGATTTTTCTATTTCCCAGACTGTTTGCCTAACCAAGATTAAAGAACCCAGTCTACACTACAATTTACCAATTGCTGGAGGGAAAACTGATTATTTCATACGTTTCCCAAGAATATAAGCATGAAATAAAACGCAAATGGCCTCTTTCAGGATTTGAACGCATATCGTCCATCTCATTTTCTACGATAATAAGCGTTTCACCGAGCGTTTGAACTCGTAAGGAAAGTCAGAATTGAAAACCAGCAACGGTAATTTTATCCGACTGACTGGGATAACGACTACCCAAGAGAAACAAGTTGCTGATTTTATATCCTCGTAATACTTTCCCGAAAATAGATGTTTTTAGTCTTGAGATGTGTTCTTCAAATAAACTTTCGAATGAAAGCACGTAAAAAACGAATAAAAATTCGATCTATCATCATAGTCTTTATATGATAGAGCAAGTTTCTATTTTATAAAAAAATGTCTTTTCATCTTAACACTTTTAGTAAAAATAGTTTTATTTTATTGTTATTTATTTGTATGCTTAATAGGTAACATAGAAAAAAGTTAATTAAAGTCTTTTGGTTCTAAATGTGTTAATATTATACTTTATCCTGTCCAAACATATTTGCTTTTCTATTATCTAAATGTAAACAGATTTTACTCTTAGCTCACTTATCTAAACAACCACTCTTTTTTATTCTGTAGATATCTTCTACCTATCCCTTAAGTGCCTGAGAATTCTCTGATATACAAAGCAACTCTATGTCCCTGCATTTCTTCAGTAAACAAAGCGAGCCTTGGCCATTAAGATAAAATATATTGAAGGGAAGTGCTCCAGGGAAAATAATAAAAACGTGTCCGTCTCCGATTAAAACGAATAGCGTCTCTTGAACGTTGAGGCTTCGAGGGTGTTGCATCGATAATTTCACTCAAAATCAATAAAATGATTCGTAATGTTTTTCCAGTTGTTATTATGCGTATCCGTCTACCTCCCCATTCACTTCCCTGGGAGGTGAAGCACGGCTAATGTAATCGAGGTATTTAACAAAAAACTGTAAAACTTTGCCATTAACCGCAGACATCATGGACTTTCTAAAACGCTTTCAAGAATCATGTGGAGTTTATGACCGGGAGAGTTGCATTGTGTGACTGTTTTTAAGATTAAGATTCAAATTCCAGGAATATATGCGTTATTAGTTTTTGTGTGGAAATATTTGAGGGGCCAAATATTGAGATTTATCCACAAAGTGACATAGAGAGACTGCGATAAATATGGAAGAAGGAAGGTAAAATCTGAGGGAAAATTTCCGAGAAAAAGAATTCAATATATATATATATATATATATTTCTTTAAAGAAAAAACCAAAGACCGGTTATTTTAGGATTATAAATTTATTTCCATCCTGTTTTGTGTTTCTGGTGTAAACCAAAAACACGAAGAAAAATATAACAGGTCTTCTTCAGATCTTATGGATAAAATAAAACAGAATAGACACGGGGGGGGGGAGAGGAAGAGAAGTGAAGAGTTACCTCCTCGTTTTATTAAACTTCCGTTTTTTTATTTACTTATTTATTTTATTCATTTTTCTAATTTTACCGTCGGTTGGAATTATGGTAATTTAACATTTTTATTTATTTTATTTATTTTCTTTTTTGTTAAGTTCAATGATTAACTTTTATGGGTTTTGTTTATCCAACCGACGGTAAAATTAAAAAAATAAATAAAATAAATAAATAAATAAACGGAAGTTTAATAAAACGAGGAGATAACTCTTCACCTCCCCACCCCCGAGTCTATTCTGTTTTATTTTATCCATAAGATCTGAAGAAATCTTGTTATATTTTCTTCGTGTATTTGGTTTACATCAGAAACACAAAACAGGATGGAAATAAATTTATAATCCTAAAATAACCGGTCTTTGGTTTTTTCTTTAAAGAAAGTATTGCTCTATAATATTAGTTACATTGAGCTCTCTAACAGGAAAATTTAAATGTTCAGCCTTTGAATGATTTTCTTGTCCTTAAGGAATTAGTCCCAACTCTAGTTTAACTGGACCGAATAATACCTATATATATATATATATGTATATATATATATTGGCAGCATTTCTTCGTTAATACAAATTTCGTTGAACATAATAGATATTTTCTGTCAACATATTTTCTTCTGGATCCGTTCGTATTGCCGTATTGTTTTATCGTATTTGGCGGGAATTGTTTTATGAATTGTCCATAGTTGTATATATCCCTTGTAATTTCTGCCCGACTTTGGGCTATCATCAGGGGAGGATCTATAACAAAAGTGATGTAACTTTTGTTTTTGCATATCAGAGACTTACAATGCACCTTTCTGATACAAGTTCAATAGCTCAACATTTGAAAAAAACATTCATACCAACAACAGAATTACGGAAAGTTCTCACCGACAACACAATATTAGAACATCAAAATAATAAACAAAAACTACAGATTCTCGAAGCACTACATATTAGAAACATGCAACCGACACTTAACAGAATTAATTTTCAAACCAGTCTTTCAATGTCTTTAGCTTCTGACACTATTTATAGAAACCCATTTAAAAGCAAACGCTACACTCTCCAACGGTGAAGACGCTCTTTAAGATAAAATATATTGAAGGGAAGTGCTCCAAGGAAAATATTTAATATGCAAAATAAAAGTTACATCACATTTGTAATAGATCCTCCAGTGATGATGGCCCAAAGTTGGGCCGAAAGTACTAGGGATATATACAAATATATAAATCAATTCCCGCCAAATACGATAAAAGCAATACGGCAATACGAACAAATCTAGAAGAAAATATGTAGACAGAAAATACAGATACAGATATTATGTTCAACGAAATTTGTATATATATATATATATATATATATATATATATATATAACGCATGTCTTAATATGCAGGGTGCGCATGTGACTGCTAATAACTCTACAAATAATAATCTTGTGAACTTTTTGTTTCAGATTTTAAAATAGTATACAATGACAACTATTAATCCTCAATCATAATGTCTTGGACAAGAGAGGAAAAATATTTTACGTCACTTCTTATTTGGAGACAAAATCATTCAAAACTGTACAAGCAAAATTTTTCAAGAAGTTTAACTTAACAATCATCCCTAGAAAAGACAAATTTATCGTTGGGTACACAAATTTCAAGCCACAGAGTCATTAAACAACCTCACCAAGAAGGGAGAAAATCCCAGATCTGGCAGGAAGTTAACAGCAAGATATCCTGACAATGTGGATTCGTTGAGAAATTTTGTCTGAAGGAGTCAAAAAAAAGTCCCTCTCGGGACATACCAAAGAACTTGGTTCTTTACGTGCACAGTAGAATAAAGTCAATCGATTTCTAATTTTGTCATATGGTTTGACCTTTCTAAATTGATATGATTGCATTTGAAAAGTCAAATGAAAGATGACTTGATGCAATATTAATTAATATATTAATGGATTGCATTATATTCTGAGACACCCTGTATATAACAATTTGAATCCCGTGAAAGACTTGGTCTGAGAATCGCATAAGCAAGAAAGTGTTCGTTGCCAAGCGCTGTCGACTCTGTAACTGCACTTTTCTAATTTAGATATCTATGTATATATTGTTTGTTACCGATATAGAGCACTTTATATTCATAAGTATAGGAAACTAAATTACTTATGAATTGGTGTGTGTGTGTGTGTGTGTGTGTGTGTGTGTGTGTGTGTGTGTGTGTGTGTGTGTGTGTGTGTGTGTGTGTGTGTGTGTGAAAATGGCGCATTATGTACATGTATGTAAATACAAAATTAAATAGAGTTCTTTTGGATTCCAGTGGTTGTCAAAAAGCTCATATCTATGTACTTTAAATGTAGGTAAATCAGATTTTCCTGTTAGATATCGGTATTATGATAATTTGTATAATTTCTCAGCCACTATTTGAATTAGAAATAGAGGTTACATTAGGTAGCGTGAAGAGTAATATACTGAAAGAAAAAATAATCATGGTACACCAATGAAAGCTTTTCTGGACGATAAAACGCTCATTTTAGAAACGAAATCACACATGAAACACCTCGTGATCCGTCTACGAGAGATTTTTAGTACAGCAAGCATAAGAATAAAACTCTTTGAATGTTGCAGTCTCTTCTTAATAAATTGAACGGTCAAGGAAATAAACTTCTTCATCGACGAAAAAAAAAAAGGCATAATAATTCATGAAAAAAGCATCCAAAACCCCGGTCGCTGCTAATGTCGACCTCTCACCGATAGCCATTACATGAAATATTGAATGAAACAATTAAGAAAAGACTAAAGCTGCATCGATTAATCTGATCTCATTTGGTTTGATCCTCAGAATAATATGGTCATTGCAGATATATCACAAGAATTAAAACAATAGAGTATTTGATTAGTAATCATCTAAAAAATGGTTGTATCTATTTCCTTGACAAACATGGCATTATACATCAAAGAGGAAATTACCATGGAACTTATTTGTCGAGTAATAGAATACTTGTTAGACATACTCCTTTACATACTCCTCGATTCTTTAGAATCATTTGTAAAAAGTGCTCTAGCTTCCGACATGACCAGTCCGAAATTGGACGTCAAAAATTCTGTAGAAGATGCAGAATCATCTATGTTGTGATAGTGGTCGGTGCTGTAGCTTTTTGAACTGGGGAAGCTTTCCATCTACAACGTTTGTAGTCAAATAGAAGAAAGAAAAAAATCGAAGAAACCCACTATACGAAGCAGAATAAGCATCACACTCCAGGGTGCATGGACCAGATGTGAAAAGATCAAAGTAAGAAATATAATATGGTACGACATCAAACAAAAGTAACCAACGAAAATAATTTCCTTATGAAGTCAGGATGCAACATCCAACCAACGCCAGTCATTGTGAAAGACGAACAGGTCTTACGGATACAATTCGTATATGAAAACTGCTAGTATCAAATACGTTCAAGTAAATATTCGTTGAAAAAAACACACACACACATGTATACAGAACCAGGTCTTACAAATCATTTCCGAGGCTAGAAAGAGGGAAGCAATCAATGAAGTATCGTACAGGAAGCAACTAATAAATTTAGGAAAAGACGGAAACATTCGAGGAATTAATTTTTCCGAATAAATATAATTCCACATTGTTTGACAGTTGTATAGACTGAAGCATCACTATAGATTTGGAATATCATCTTGCTTTTCCAGCTGAGATAATGTTAACCGTCCAAAACACTTTATTTATAAATATATCAAAAGTTAGAGGTATTATTATCTTACTCCTAGCGAGGTTTTAATGTTAGCTGAGGGTGTCTCACTGAAGTTTGAGAGACAGCAAATCTCCTAAGGACTCCAGGCCTCTTCTCAGTACTCTGGTCAATCTTAATAAAGTAATCTGGATGGTTTCGGCCCCTTCTCCAATTCTAAACTCTTCCAACCCTTTCTAAGCCTTTGGAGACCGTTCCAAGCGCACCATATATAATTAATATTACCACCACCTTCACGTTCTCCAGCCTTCTTCGTTATCTGGCAAAGTCCAAGTACTCGTCTCATTATTTTCTTTATTTTTCACTCAGTGGTCCACCGAGACGACAAAGTCGACAATACGGCAGGTTCTATTTTCTTTTTTTTTTCTTTTTGTTGTTGGTCGTCTGGCCTGGATTAGGTGATCAGTCTTTATCTCAAAATCCCAGTGAATTCTATGCATCTCATAGATTCTCGTTTATGCATGTACTACGGTAAAACTTCAATATTCTTGCCCAATTCCCAGTAGATCAACTTCATTGCCCAATCATGTTATTTCTAATACCCACTTGGCGATATTTTACTACATTCGCTTATAATACAATTAACGGTTTTGTCTATATCATACAATAACCTATACTTGCTATTTTGTTGCGTGTTTATCTATTTTTAATTTAATATAATTGGTCTTTATGTCGTTGTTTTGTGCCACTAATAGAAGAGATTCAGATTCACTCTTTGTATGTATTTCAAACCAGTTTTAATTGGTAAAGAAAAAGAGTATTATATTGTAATATCTCCCAGGCTCCTTTTGCAAACAATTTTGCGACTGGCGTTGATTCATTTTTTATAAGTGCTTCACTGATAAAAATCAACAAAGTAAAAATGAGAAATACCATACGATAATAATTCTCTTAAGACGCTCTAAGAGTCCAATAATCACAAGATGAATGCTCTGCTCTTATGGCCTTGTATCAGGCAAAACTATATTTTGCTCATAACTATATAAATGTGAGATGGCTTTCACTTACCAGAAGCAAAAACGCATCTGCTTCACGTTCCTTTTGAGTCTTGATGTTACCATCGCTTATGTAGGAGTTATCGTCTACACTAACGCGACAGACAGCTGTTATACATCAACTATTAAGGAACGAAGAACCAGAACAAGAGTGATACTTTATTGTAACACATAGAGAGAACCTTTGTGCGTGCGTGCGTGCGTGCGTGCGTGCGCGAGAGAGATAGAAACAGAAAGAGGAAGAAACGTAATAAGAAAGAAAATGCGTTCCATCTACCTTTGTCGCTCCGAGGATTGGAGAAACAAGTCTTTCGGTAGAATTCCTTACAAGACAACTGCAGTAAGGTATGAGTCTTTAACTTTGTTTACTTCCAGCAGTCTGTGTGTGTGGCCTTGTACCACATTCATGTTTAGGAAAAAATATTTTTCTAAAAACGCACAGACCTTAAAATAAAAACCTCTTTATTTTCAGCAGGAAATGTTTTTCCCCTCAACGTTATCACTGTCAAACAAATACTTAAATGAATAAATAAAAATAATGAAACATGTTGTTAGGTACATTAATTTCTGTAATTCTTTTAACACTGAAAGAAAAGCACCATTTTTCTTTTCTTTTTTTTTTCTTTTTTTATATTTTATTCGGTTTTTCGCTGCAAATACCACATTAAAATTGAATAAAGGAAAAAGCATTAAAAAATCTAAGTTAGACAATATATTTTATTCATAATTTTTTAAGAGAATGGGAAATTCTGAATTTTGTGGTTGGCAAACCGAGAACCAAGTGTGTTCAAATTGGAAGCCATCTTTGTTTTGCTTTGTTTTATGTGTGTGTTGATGATTTTGAATCATGAAGTTCACTTGATCAAAGGGATTAATTTTTCACTGAATTTGCAGCGATGTGGAGAGAAGCTGAATAGTAATTCCTTGTCTTTTTGCCCTGCCTTTCACGCATGCGTATGGATGTTTTCTATTCGCAACTCGCCTTTTTACTCCTGCCGTCGATAAAGCTAATGCTACTTTTGTTAATGAGAAATTTCGACGATATTTTTATAAAAAAATTAATAAAGGTAATGTTTGCTGATAATTTTCTATTTCATGCATCATTCTTTTTCACTGTTTTTATCTTATTTGTTCTTTTTCATATTTTCTCCTGGTCACAAAAACTCTTTAGTTTCTTCTTTTCTTAATGACACTTTCCTTTCACGGTTTATTGTTTTCTTGTTAGTCTCCTAAGCATCTTCTTCATCTTATTGTTTCATATTTTCACCTTTTTATCTCATTTAATTTTTTTTTTACTTTTTAGTTTAACTTTATTTTTCCATTTTAATCTATTTTTTTATGGTACATTTTTTTTAAATTCACTTTACTACAGAAAAGAAAACTATCAGTGTTATAACGATATAACGAAGAGCCAACAACAAGAATCAAATAAAAATCTAGACGTGAAAATAAGCGAAGGAATTTTTTTTTAAGTTGCTTTTTTTAAATTGCATGTTTGATGGTACAAGACTGACCAGAATTTTAATAAAAAAAAGAAATGAAATGACAGCTTCATCAAAGAATATGCCTTCGATTCAAGGAACTTTCCGGAATTTTCCATTATTTCTTTTTTTACTTTAATAATATTTATACATTTCTTGATTTTTCTGATATCAAATCAGAAATTTTATAAAGATTATAAACAATGAAACACTGTGACAAAGGTATAAAGCCAGACTGAACTAGTTTTGCACATGAGACAGTTTGCACCAAAAAGTTAACTAAATTATCGCTCAAATATTGGTACTAACAAGCATATTTTCTGCCTTTGTTTCTAAAATAATTACTATTGCAGTTATTAGAATAAAAATTATTATTATTATTGTCTGTCTAATGGTAGTATCTATTAAATGAAAATCTTTCATTTCTTCTAAAGTAATTCAGAATAGAGAGGAAGAAGGAAAAAACATTAGGGAAGAGACATAAATGCTCACAAAAATTTTCTTAGAAGCCATTTGAAAAGTCAAAAAAAGGAAAACTATGATGCTTTAATCCCAAACAGACGACCCGAGAAGGTAACCAAATTATCATGTTAGTATCTGTCGCTGGTTTATATGTAATTACTATAGTTACTTGTCGGTCTAAGAATAACCAGATTGAAATAATCCTAACAGAGCTTAATCATACAATAACAGGTCCCCACTAGTCAATTGCCCGGGACCTAAAATATTTCTGAATTTCAAAAATAGCATAAATGTGGACTTTTACTAAGTATAAACTTAAAGAACATAAGGGAAGAAATAAAAGATTTAATCGAAGAAAAAGAAAGCAGAGGAAAAGAAAACATATTTTTCGCGACCAGCTGAAGAGTTTTCTTTGGGAAAACAAGGCCACGTCTGTGTCAGGCGCGCAGATTTTAAACAACTCCTGGGTGTGGTATAGCCACAATATACCACCCATGATAAAAATGTTGAATCAAAATATGACGCAACGTGTGACCCAGGCAACATATGAGGATCATTAAATAAGTTTCCAGACTTTTTTTCGTATGGGCTTTTTTATTGAT
Source organism: Sepioteuthis lessoniana (assembly GCA_963585895.1). Classification (NCBI taxonomy): domain Eukaryota; kingdom Metazoa; phylum Mollusca; class Cephalopoda; order Myopsida; family Loliginidae; genus Sepioteuthis; species Sepioteuthis lessoniana. Next base: position 105,374,326 of record OY757906.1, on the reverse strand, counting down.
AGTACACACATGAAACCCTAGTCCCCTTCGAACTAATCTCCTCCGGCTGCAATGCACTTATTGTACCATTCCATGGGAGTCCGCGTGTGTTAGCGTGTCAATGACCTTCGTCATAGCCTCTTTCATCTAATCAACTCTCTCATAACGACAGCCACTGACTTTAGGGAATAACCAAAAGTCACAGGGAGCAAGGTCTGGACTATAAGAAAAGTGAAGAACTGTCTTGATACCCATCTAGGTCAAACAGTATGTGACAAGGATGTAGATGTGGACTGGTGCATTGTCCTGCTGGAAATGCCACTGACCCGATTTGAAGAGCGCTGGCCTCTTCCATAGGAATCTCTTCCTGAACTCTCTTAAAACCTCAACATAGTAACCCTAACCCTAACCCTTTGGCCAATCAACTCTGGTGTATTGACTTCTTTACTCCTCCCACACCTCTCATCATCCCTCACAGACTCCTTCGCTTCCTTGAATCTCAAAAACTGATGCTCGATTCATTCAAGATGCTCCAAAATCAGTCTAAAGTATTCCATACGTGTCTGTAGCAACTTTCCAAGTTTAGAACAGAATTCTATTGCATATCGTTCTTCTAAAGAGTCCTCATGTCCAGATTGCATTTTTGAAATTCACCAGTGGTGACAATCAGGCTTTAGTAGGGTGTATTCCAATTGCTGCTGTAGCTGTTCATTTTAAGCTGAAATCATAAAAATTAGTCAGTCATCTCAAAAGATGTATAGCAATAACATTCTGAATTATCAAGAGTCTACAAAAATTTTAAATGCCTGTACAAAAACGTCTGGAAACTTATTGAATGCTCCATGTTCCTTGGTCTTATGATCGGCAGGTACTCTCCTGATAACCAGCATAGGAGACCTGATAGTCATCCTGTGAATCTTGACTGTTGTATTTACAGGAATAGGAATGTCAATTTAAGGAACCACATAAATCCGAGATGCAAACAAAAAAGATGGACTAGGAAAGACAAACATCTTGCTCTACACTGCTATTTTAGGAGCAACCCTACACAAATAAGATATAGAAAAGACTACCTTACCATCACTAAGAAACATAAAATGGAGAACAGTGAAGACGAAAGCGGAAAAAATCAAGTACTTAAATTATATATCAACGGATAAAATAACCAAATTAAATGAACTAATCTATGCAGGGGCGAAATTAGTTTGTGAGAAAATTCAAAAAGCACGAAAAAAAATCAAAAACAGGATGGGAAATTCGACTGGAAACGCAGATGAAAAATGTACGAAAACAGGCCCAAATGATAAAACAAAGGAAAAACGCTGGAACATGTACAGACAAAAAAGAAAAGGCAATACAAGGAAAACTAACACTACAAGTGAGGAAATAATCCAGAAAGTACTGGCGAAAGAAAGAAAATTAAAAAGATATCGACAAAGAGTAAAACAATACAGACAAAACGGGACGTTCCAAAACAACGAAAGGAAATTTACCAACAATTGGGAAGAGATGACATGAAAACATACCAACGACCGGATACAAGAGAAACCAAACAATTTTGGACTAAAATATGGCTACCAAGAGAATATAACAAAATAGCCGAATAGATATGACAAAAAATTAGAAAGGCTCGAGGAAGGCCCGAAAGCGGAAATACCCATCTATTTACTCAAAACCACACTAAAAACGTTATCAAATTAGAAAACGCCAGCCCATGATGGAATACATAGATTCCGGTTTTAGAATTTCACCTCCATTCACGACAGACTAGCACTAGGAATGAACAGATGCCTGCAAGAAGCACACGTACCCGAATGGATGACTAAAGAAAAGACCACATTGATCCAGAAGAATTCCCTCAAGGCAATCGCCCAAAACAACTACAGATCTATAACCTGCCTATCGATGATGGGAAAACATTACCAGAACAAATAAGGGAAGGGATTAACTACTCGCTATGTTCCATAGCCCGATATGGATATGCGAAATGGACATATAATATTCATATATATATATACATAGAAAATAGGAATCTCGAAACACGAAAAACACTTACGAATTCTTAGTTCAGGTACGAAACTTTTTATAACCTTTGAGTTCTTCGACATAAGAAGAGAGATACACATTCTTTCTACTCTGACTTTTTCATCTTCCCTCCATCTCGTGCTACACCTGCCCAAGGCCTCCGCGAGCAAGCGAAAGTTAACAGTCTTCTCCCGGGGCAGGTTTCAACTCTACTAACTGACTTTTTTAAAATTCCCAAAATCCTTCGCGTGCTTCCGGTGCGTGACGTCATTCGCACTTGCTAGCCCCGTTCCCCATCTGGGCTATTGTGACATCTCTGAGTGACACGTCCGCCCGCGTGTGCGTGAACACCAGCGTTAATGTTGCACCTAAGTAACCCATGCACTGAGCCGAAAGGTTCTCAGCCTAACTAAACCCAAAGGCATAAAACGAAATCCCTCGGCCATTATATTACAGCTAACTAGCCGCCGATTGTTCCTTGAGGAACATAAATGATGCGGCAAAGGATCCGAAAGCACAAGAGAGTTACTTTACAGATCAGCACATCCCCAACGAGAGCAAGACCAGAAGGATAGAAATATAGCTATAGGCTGGATTTACAACAAAAAACATGTTATGGTCCCGCAAGGCTCGATAATAAACTACCTCATAATGTACAAAATATCAGATGAAGTCATAAACTTTGTCGAGAAAACCATGAAAACCTGGAAAGTGAAATTGACAGTAGGAGGGAGAAACTTAGCTTAAGCCAACGTCCAAAGAGGTATATTTCAAAGAGATGCACTATCACCGTTACTATTCATAATTGCCATGATACCACTTAACTACTTACCCAGAAATGCACAACCGGATACAAACTTAGTAAATCGCTGGAAAAGATCAATATCATAATGGACATGGACGGCATCAAAATACTTGCAAAAAATAAAAACGAACTGGAAACTCTAATCCATGCAGTGAGAATATACAATCAGGACATAGGAATGGAATTTGGCATAGAAAAATGTGCCATGCTAGTAAAGTAAAAGTGGCGAACGACACCTGACGGACGGAATGGAACTGTCATATTAAGACAAGATTAGAACGCTCGGAGAAAAGGAAACCTACAGATACTAGGTTATATTGTCATCTAGACATCATCTAGTGGAGATGAAAGAAAAAATTAAGAAAGAATATATTTGGATAACCTGAAAGCTACTCGAGACAAAACTATGTTGCAGAAACCTTATCAAAAGAAATGAATACCTGGGTTATAACCATCGTTATATATTCGGAACCATTTTTGAAGTGGATCAGTGAAAAACTTGAGCAAATGAACCAAAGAACAAGAAAACTGATGACCATGCGTAAGGCATTACACTCAAGAGATGACGTTGACAGACGATATGTATCAAGAAAGGAAGGAGGAAGAGGACTTGTCAACATTGAAGACAAAGTTGACGCATCGATACAACGACTCGAGGACTACATAGAAAACCACGAAGGAGGATTGATTACAGCCACCATATACGATACTGACAACACGAAGACCAACAGAATGACAATAATTAGAAAACAAAAATGGTAAAAAAAACACTGTATGGGCGTTTTAAACAACTAAAAAACATCTCAAACGAGAAAACCTAAAGGTGGCTTAGCAAATGCAACCCTTAAGAGAGAAAAAGTATCTCTTCTTATAGCAGCTCAAGACAATGCGATAGGAACCAATCATATCAAAGCAAGAATAGATAAGACGCAACAAAATAGCAAATAGGTTTGGTGGTAATAGAGACAAAGCCATCAATCACATAATAAACGAATGGAGCAAATTAGCACATAAGACTAGATGCGATTGGGTAGGCAATGAATTCACAGGGAGATATGCAAGAAATTTTAATCTGACCATATGAACAAATAGTAAAAGCGCAACATAGCATCTGTCCTAGAGAAGGACTCACATAAACTCATATGGAACTTTGACATACAAACTGATCACCTAATCTCGGCCAGAAGACCAGATCTTAAAATAATCAACAATGAAGACAGAACTTGCAACATTGTGGACTTTGCTGTCCCAGTAGACCACAAAGTAGAATTAAAAGAAAGAGAAGAGAGGGATAAGTACCTCGATCTTGCAAGAGATTTTTTAAAAAGTGGAACATGAAAGTGACGATTATACCAATTGTAATTGGTCCTCTTGGTATAGTCATCAAAGGATTGGTACAATGACTGGGGGACTAGGAAATAACGGGACGGATAGAGACTGTCCAAACTACATCATTGTTGAGATCAGCCAGAATACTAAGAAGAGTCCTGGAGATTTGAGGTGAATTGCTGATATTTCAACTCCAGTGGAAAACCATCAGCAAACGCTGATATGAAAAAAAATTCTCAAGGAGATATAATAATAATAAAAATAATAGAAATTAGAAGAAGAAGAAGAAGAAGAAGAAGAAGAAGAAGAAGAAGAAGAAGAAGAAGAAATAAATTTAACATTGCTATAAATCTCTATTATATCAATTTTATAGGAAAATCAATCCTCTAGAATATGCATTTCTTTCTTTGTATTTCGAATGACAGCAAAGAGTAAGTCCCTTTAATTGAACAATCTTAAATTATTGGAGAACAGATAAACTTTAGCTTCCTTGGATACCCTATTACGCTTGTCCCACTTTATGTTGAACTTAAAATTATCAAGAACATATAAAGAATAGTTTCATGTTTCGTTTTCGTGTTAGACAAGGCAAAAACCAGGATCTGAACACTGATTTCCCAGGTATTTAAGACTATTGCTACCGGCTCATTAACCTAGTGCGTAGAGCGTTCACTAATGGTCCGGGAGACCTGGGTTCAATCCCAGGTCACGTCATACCAAAGACTTTAAAAATGGTACTTGATACCTCCTTGCTTAACACTCATCAATATAAGGTACGTATCAAGGGTAAAGTGGAGCAATCCAGGGAAAAGAGTAGTGCCCTCCCTTACACCTCGGTGTTGTATCTATTGAAAAGGAAGCCTTCTGGTCGCCTTCGACTATGGTCGCCAACTGCTATGCTACACACTCTTCTTATTCCATTTAAATTTTGTCCGTGCTGGATTAAGATGTATAAATAAAATAACATATATTGTGTTTTAAATGGGCAGTGATTTTTCACCCCAGCTTCTACATTTTGTCTTACATTTTTAAGCTTAAGGATTAATAACGTGAAATAACCAATGAACGTTTCTTAATATTCCCCTCCTTTTTCATTTGATATTTATGATTATATATATATATATATAATCAAATTAATATTGAAATGAGAATTACTCACAAGGGAAATCATGTTTCAAACTGAAGTATTTGATATTTGTTCACCAGAAAATAACGATATCATCTTGAATTAACAAAATTTATAAATCAAGTCCTTCTGCAGACAGATACATTGCGTAATTTTATACAGATCATTAATATGCACAAAAAAAAGTCAACGTAATATCTATTCTGTGAATTTAAGATAAGTAAATATAGTTGTTCTCCCTTCTTGTTTTTGTATCTACCATAAGTATGCTCAAACTGAAAATTGCCCAATCAGCAGGAGCTATAAAACACACCAACGAAGGTTCTGCAGAGGGGTAATAGCCTACACCAAAAAAAAGTGCTCTGGAAATGACACTAAACAACCTGATGGTGTTGTTCCAGTAATCCTGGAGCTTTAGGGAATACGGAGTACCACTCTCTCTGGATCAAATAGAACTAAACTTCGTAATTAAGCTAAATTGAATAGCTAGAAATAGAACTTTTTTGACATTTAAATTTCGTAAATATGCTAAATCGAATTGCTCGAAATAGAACTGTTTTTGACAATTTAACTGTGTATTTAAATTTAAACTGCGTACTTATGCTAAATTGAATGTGAAATGGAACTGTTTTTGTACGCTAAACTGAATTGTTTGAAATAGAACTGTTCTGACATTTAACTGTGTGTAAACAAAATCTATAATTATACTAAACAGAATTAGTTGAATTAGAACTGTTTGACGAAAATGAATAGCTTGAAATAGAAATATGTATTTGTACTAAACTGAATTGTTACAAATAGAACTGATTATTAGTATAAACATGGATTCGGCATTAGATAACCTACAAAGTTTGATACGCCATAAAACCCAACTAACCAACCAACCAACCAAACAAACAAACAACCAAACTGAAAATTTATTAGTTCATAATTATTTTTGAATAATTAAGTCGCAACAAATATCAATGTTAAGGAAAAATAACAGCTGCCGCTTTTTAAAAATTCCGTTTAATTCTCCAGGAACATCTGTTCTTATATTAATGCATATAACTATATATGTATACCACTATATGTGTGTACTACTATATTTGTAAATCACTATACGTGCATACTACTATATGCAATATTAAGATTGTGCCATTGATGATATCTTTAAGAGGTTTAAATGAGAATTAATTGAAAGGTTCATAAAAATGAGATTTGTTCAATGACATGATATATGTTGTTTCTGACAACCAAGAAAATAAAATATTTTTTCCGAATACTATTTTCGATATTGCCATATTGATTGTAATATTCATGTACTAGCTTAGATGTGGCAAAAGGCCAGAAGACTATAGCCCCCCAGTGAGAATCGATCTCACAAACAATGGTCTATTAATCTTGATTTCCAACCATCACACTACGTAAGATGCCCTCGATTAATAATTAAGAGGGCAGTTCAAAAACTTATAAGCCTCATTCATAAAGAACATTTTTGTGGCAGTGCATTACCATTTCTAACAAAACAATAATTTAGATTTTTTTTATCGTCGCAGGAAATGGACACGGCGAAACGAGTTCAAATCCTGGACGAGACTGATTGCGTTTCAAATAGCACTAATACCCTTGGGAAAGGTATGAATCCAATTATTCTCGCTCCAGCTATGAGTAAATAGTTGGTCAGACTGTGTTCTTCAGCCTTGGTGAGGCAACTAGTCTAGAAGAAGGAAAACTCTGCATTCAAACCTGTTAAACTCCGCTTAAAAATTGACCTTGTTTCATATCCTGCCCGAGCGGAGGAGTTGGTATATATATATATAATTCCGATTTTCTTACTTTTCTAAGAAGTGGATGTGTATTGCCATAACAAAACGTTCAGTTATGCTTTTTTTACTGGGTGAGGCTTAAGATCGTATAATCCAGTCCCTGAAATCTTAAAATGTACTCTACAATTGTAACTGAATAAATTAAACATAACGTTATCTTTTATTTTATTTTTATTTTTGACCAAGTAAATGTAAAAAAAAAAACTTACCGGATTTTGATTTTGTCGTAAAGGTATTTAGTCGAGAATGGGGTTAACTGCAAGAAACATAAAGGAAGACGAATGTTTTAACAGTTTTCTTGGAGAAAAGGGTTGGTTTGCCTTAAAAGTTATCCTCTGAAATACCAATTTTTCTCTGAGTAAAAAAAAATTACCCTGACGGTGTCGATAAGAAATTTTTTAAAAATATTGAGCAACGAAGCAAAGATATGCAATCAAGTTTTATTTTTATTTCTATAAAGAGTGTAACAATAAGCTATTTTTTAAATTACTCATTCCAAAAATACCTGTGTCTAGTAACTATACATATAATAAGATGATACGAAAATTAACGTCCTAATACTTTTAGTTCATGAAAAAAATTGTAAAATTCACAATCGTCACACGATTGGAAAGAAAAGTCAGAGAGTTATGGTCGATTTTGAATATTCTGTTTATTAATTGATTGAGATATTTGGTTCAATATAGTAAGATTGAGAAAAAAGTTTACCTTTCAAAGAATCGAGTAAAAAAAAACGAGATTGGAATATCACGTCTCCAGTGACTCTACCAAATCAAAACCGGCTCTTGAAGGGTTAATTATTCATTATAACTACACTGTTATTTAAATTGTTTATAAGGGACAAATTGATCCCAGAAGAGATAAAAGCAACGAATCACGTGTATAAATCTACGTTTATAATGACAAATCTCAAGAGATATATAAATTTTGAGTTATAAATAAGGTAAGAAATGAATATCCTCTCGTAAAGGTGTAGAGATAAATAAGGACACTTTCCTCTATATCACTAATTTACGCAAAAGGATATAAACAGAGGAGTTTGTCCTAAACATTGTTTATATGTGTTTCTCTGCAACACACATGACATTGTCAGGGGGTAAGAAATTGGGGGTCTTCGAACATTTTGAAGATCGCAAGAAAAACAAAAACATCAAACGTACACATTTTCAACAAGTTGATAAATTTAACTTGATAGCAATAGACAATTGTACAATTGAAAGTCAATGGTACTGGGATGAAAATAGATAAAACGAATTTACAATGTTCAACATTTCATATGGTAGGTTAGGAGTAACAAAATGTGTTTGATCAATCACCCGTGAAAAACCGCCGTTAACCAGGACTTACCGATGGGACACCAGACATGATAGGATATCTAAGATACCTCTACGACAAGACGTTCGGAGTTCTGAGAATTTTAATGATAGCAGCTATGTGTCTCGTTTCGCTCTCTTTTTATGGTTGGGTAATTGGTAGACAAGATGTTGCGTGAATGGAGAGTGATTGAAAGTCTAAAGATACGAGAAGAGTTAGGTCGTACTAGAACGAACAACCTTCTATGTATATTGTGTCCGTTATCTATTTTCATACATTTCCATGGCTTCAGAAACTGAACATAGCGTCATAACACTTGTTGTTGGGCTCTCTATGCTAGCCGACTCTACAAACCGTTGAAAATGAGTGAAGTGATACAAGAAAGATAAGGATAACAAAAGGCGAAGTGGTTACGTTAAAAGGGCCAATTTTTGGCAATAAATAAGTCAAGTGTTTGGGGGAAATTTCTGTTTATGTCAAAAGGGTAGATTCAATTGTCTTTTAATTCTCGACAACAGTGATTTTGGATGATTTTTGAATAGGTTGCTGGTGTAGATAGATGACTAGGTATTCTGCTGACGTTCAGAGGAATGGACGTATCGGATGACAGAGTTAAGCCAGTCGATGTCCAGGTGGTTGAATTTGCAGTTAACCTGGGATTTATTCGGCGTCAACCACGAGTGAGCTGATGATGTCATCGTCGCTCAAAAAAGTACCCAAAACTCATGGACCAGTGCCGTCAATATGTAAGGCTGGTGGTTCGTTCACCAAGCAATACGTCGTGTGTTTCTAGGCGTCCCTGCACTGAGCTGATTGGTCTGTTACTCTGGGTTTTGCTCTATCAGGCTGGATGGTTTGCGAGATCGGGTGTCGCTGCTTCGGGCTTGTGACTGTTACGCTGGGTTGAGGAGGCATCAATCTTGTTCTCTTAGACGGATTGGCGTAATATACTTTCTTGTTCTGAAAAGGTAATTAAACTATCTGCTCTGATTGGTTCTGCATCAGTCTGGCTGTTCCGGAACTGACTGATCGTCTAAGCAGGATTGACAGAAAAAAATTCTTGCTCTGAAAAAGGCAGTCAAAAATAACTAAACAACTGAGTTCACAGGGCGTCATGGGAAAACCAAGATGATGACGCCTGGTTAACTGGAAGTCGAGAGGTTATACCAGTGAAAGGAACAGTCAAATTGGGCTACCCACTTTAATCTTTTTGCCTCTGGCCATGCTCACTACCCAATAGATCGTTGTCGTCTTTGACTACTGCTTTTAGTGCGCGGCTAGTCACGTTTCCTCCAAATTCGAATTCTTCAGATTTTGGCAGGAATACTTCTCAGTAATTTTGCTTATATAGTGAAATTGGTTCTTATACGACCAAGAGAAAGTTGTGAATATTACTTGCTACATGGTCTCACTAGAGTCACTGTTGCGCCTCTCTCAGCATCTATGTAGAGTTAAATTCGCAACGAGATGTGAGTAGTTCGAGACTACAATTCACTTTAGGACAGTAGTGTTTTTGTATTTCTTCTTCTTTATCAGATGACTGGCTGTCACCAACATAACTGTTGTCGATAACGATACTACACTGCTTACTGTACTAAATTCAGGACCTGTACTTTGATGAGATATTCGATGATAATTTCCATATTACATCTTAGAGCATTTTGATATTCTTTAAAAAATTCTTTCTGATACAGACAAAGCTTCGCACGTTCTGCCAAAGTTGGGTAAAAAAATTCAACATTCCACTTCGTTAGGAAATATAGTTGTCTTCCAGCCAAGTTTCTTTCATTTAATCTTTCAGATCTTCATATTTTTAATCTTAGATTGGTGAATAGAGTCGATATTTCCTTTGAAAATAATCGATGTATCAATAGTGGAAACCGTTTTAAATTAACTGACTAGATAGGAATGTCAAGACACTAAACAGTCATGTGATTTCAGCTGGAAAAATGAAACGTTATTCTAAATCAACATTAACCCTAGAATCTTGCTAACCATAATAAGGTGAGAATTTTTACTTCTTTTTTTCAAAGCTGTCTTTCCACCTGCAGGGGAAATGTCTCCATATTTCACCAATCTATTTTACCGGTGAAGTATGAAATTTATTGACAATTTAGCAAAACGAGAACAACACAAGTATGCTGCTTGAAGTATCGAACAAATCCTGGCAGTAGTATCATACAAAAACGGAAGTAGCATGGCCACTCATCACTCATCTCGAAAGCTATAGCAAGTAAGACGAGTAAGACATACTGGGTATTGCTGGAAAAGTAAGGATGAACTTAAAATCACATTTTCCAATCGAATCCTACACATGGACACTTCAGTGTTAGTAAATACGCAAAAACTTACATTCATTAGCTCTGTGCAGATATTGGATGCAGTCAAGAAAACTTGCCAACAGCGATATTCCATCGGGACCTATGGGAAGAGATAGATTCAAAGAAATCTATGCTACACCTTGATCATGGGGATAATAATGATTCTTAGCTTTAGTTTCCGCACCTGGATGTGTGCAGCCTGCGGAAGAAAAATAGGAATAAACTTACGAACCTTTTTTTCTAGTCTTATTCGTCTAATCTAAACAAAATATACGATAAATCTAAATTTTCATAAATAGCTCTGTTATTCAAGCAATTTTTCATTAAAATTCAGCCCCCAATATGAGCATCAAGAAAAAAAAATGCCAAAGAATCTGAGATTTGATTAACGCTTAAACCAAGGCAAAATAAATTTGCGAACTAATTGGTGTTTTTTGTGGCCTCTTTCAAACCCAGACCTTTTAGAAACCAAAACAAATGCAACTTCCCATTCAAATATTGGTTCCCTAATGACTGCTATTGAGAAAAAATGGAATAAAATGTCCGAAGAATTTATTTCAAAGGCGAGCTCACAATAATTGAAAAAATGGAGGCCATATGAGCAAATTTACTGTTTTGTGTCTATCTTCTTATTTTGTTGTTTATTTTTTAGAATTGAAGCACCCTGTAGCTTCGTAAAAAATATTTGTCACCAGCAGAAATTCACCTGAGTTTACCACAATAACTATATGCAACAGTATTGGTCATAACTTGTTATCTGTTACAAAACGAGGTGATTAGTGTGCACAGAATGTTGTATGCTCCTTTATCCGGTCATCTATTCTCTTTGGATTCATCAGCTTGATTTCACCTTGTATTAGTGATCTCATTTGTTTTCTTTTAAACGTCTTAAGTAATGGATCACACACAAAGAACGGCCTAACAGTGGACTTAAAATACGTTGTCTCTATGTCCTGTAGTAGGGTAGGACTCCATCAAAAAGGGAGTATTATGAGGTATGACACAAAACTGCATCTGATTATAAGGCTCCAGATCTAGAGATCTTGGTGGGCATGGAATACCCCAACTTTGCCATTACTCCGAGGTCCACTCTGACCTGGAATGGCGGTGTCATATATCACCTTGACCTGCAATGAACCAGGCAGATGTTGTTGACAGTTACACCCTGACGTAAGTAAAATAAACAAAACGATTCCAGAAACAAGCGTTGCATGTTTGTAAAGCATGGCCATTGAAGGGCAAGCATTGCAAGGGTATGGGCCGTGACCAATGAAAGACAAGCATCTCGTAGGTGTGGGCCGTGACCAATGAAAGACAAGCATCTCGTAGGTGTGGGCCGTGACTAATGAAAGACAAGCATTGTGTGTGATCGCGTAGGAGTTATAAAACTATATAAGGTCGAGAATTTTAGGCTGAAGGAGATCCTGCTGGCAGTTCTGACTCCCGTCGGGCACTTTGTGTGAACTCTCACTCACTGATCACTCTGCTGCTCCACACAAGCGTCACAGAGGACGAATAAAGATAAAAAAGTATATTTTTATATATACGTGTTCTTCGTTTTTGTTAAGACCCAATACTATAGCAGTAATGTAAGGATCCCATCTAAGTAGCAAATATGACTTTTAAAATTATTTGTATTTGAGAGGAATACTTGCTCTCATATAACTGTAGATTATTAGTATAAAGAATAGTTACTTTAAGCTATAATTGTTTCCTAAATATTGTTATTTGATACTTAAAGCTATATAACTGCCTGAAAAAAATTACTATCATTAGATAGAACTAGTTATGGACTACCATATTATTAGTTCTTGATTGGAATACTTAAAAAACATTCAACTGTGTGCATATAATTTGTAACAGGTAGGAATGCTTGATATAATATTATTTTTTGAAAAAAAAACTCAAAGTTCTTTAAAGAGCTGTCAATAGCAACAATAAGAGAGAATAGTAGACTCATTCAAGAAGGCAATCCACTTTGGAATTTTAAGAAAAACATTAGTTGTTTCCAGTTAACTGTATCTAAAATTTGGTGCAAATATAAAAGAAATTGAATGGTTAAAAAAAGAAAACATTTCGTAAGATCACGAAAGACATCAAAACGTCAGGATAGAAAACTCAAAGCAATATATCATGTTAAGAGAAAATGTACAACAAAATAAATGGAAAAAGAAATGGGTCAAAACAGGAATCAATATTTGTGACAGGAACAAGAACTGCTAAAATAAAATAAAAAATAAGCGAACATCCTCTATATATGTGCAAATTCCATTATATTTTCCAGGGGTAGTATAGCTGTTTTGCATTGAATGATCAAATATACAGAAATATATGTGTACAGGTCCCCAAATAAGAGGTGTATCACCAGTATTCCATCTCTCTACAGAATGTCTTCATCGGGCGTTAACTCAGGCCAGGAATGTCGAATGTGTATATTGAGGATACAGTTTAAAAAGTGATAGTATATCATAAATTAGCTGAAGATTGAAAACTTTATCAAAATAGCTACCATATCTACTACTGCTTAGCACGAACATACTGCACCCAGGTCAATAACGGTATCGTTCTTTAGAGTGTAACAATTATATTTTCTATCAGTGTATTTCGGCTTAGAACAAAATAGACGTTTTCATTATAAACATGAGAGATACATAGATAGATAGATAGATAGATAGAAAGAGAGAGAGAGAAAGAGAGAGAGAGAGAGAATATGATCAGTATAAGGTCTATATTAATCCACCTTATATCGGCGGTGCCCGTGGTGTAATGGTTATTGTCATTGACGGCGACACGAGTTCAAATCCTGGACGAGACTGATTGGATTTCACATTGCACTAATACTCTTGGGAAAGGTATGAATCCAATTATTCTCCTTCCAGCTATGGGTTAATAGTAGGTTCTTCAGCCTTGGTGAGGCAACTAGTCTAGAAGAAGGAAAACTCTGAATTGAAACCTGTTAAACTCCGCTTAAAAATTGACCTTGTGTCATATCCTGCCCGAGCGGAGGGGTTGGTAAATAGGATTAATCCACCTTATATCTTCAGGCTTTTGACACATGTTTGAAATCTCGAATGTGTAAACAGATGATACACTGTTATGAGTGATACTACGTCATAAAAACGTTTGCTGAAGACTGAATACTAAATCAGAAATACTACTGTATCTATGACTGTTTAGTACGAACATAATGTGCCAAGGTCAATTATGACATCGTTCTTTAATGTTACAATTTTATTTTCTATCAGTGTATGTTAGGTTAGAACGAAAAAGACGATTTTATCATATACACGGAGAGAGAGAGAGAGAGAGAGAGAGAGAGAGAGAGAGAGAGAGAGAGAGAGAGAGAGATTTACTATTTTGCATCTTTTCAGATTATTCAATCCTGTTTACGCTAACATCTCTGGGTCATTTCAACCTCTGCGTCTTCTTTTTCTGCTGTTGTTTAATTTTTTATGACATTTATTATGTTCTTTTTGTATGCTATCAAAGCAGTGACAAATAAACGTGATTGCAGTGACAAATAAACGTGATTGCAGTGTCATTATGCGCCGTGAATTCACATACGACCATTGTGCTGGCGAAGTAGCCAGCACCATCAGCAGTTCTTGAGGGCTACAGTCAGTTTCAGAAAAAAGGCATCCATGTACCATTGCTTCTCACAATACACCTTGGGTGATCAGATCTTCAAGATAAGCCCGATTATATTTGCAAATTTTAACTTGACAAATAAAATAATTTGGTCAGTCATAGGAACTCGCCTAGAAATAAACAACACTAAGATGTTGAGAGCAGATGGGAATAGCCCATACAAAGTTGAAAGATATCGAGCAGTAATCGGCAATGGGACAAAACGCAGAAGTGGGAACTAAAGAATATATTCAATGGTTTTAACACATGTTTCAATTGTCGGTACGTTTTAAATATGACCATTTTTATATGTAGCAGCCCTCCACACCTTAGTGATCTCAGCACCTGGACATACCCGATATGACTGATAGCGAAAGGTCAAAATGTCAATCGCTACAAACTCTCGTTCAGGAGCTAGAGACAGTCAAGTTAGATTTGGCGAGATTCTAAAAATGGCTGTTGATGCTAAGACAACGAAAGCTTAAGCCGTCTATTTTAGCGCTCAGCTAAACCACTCGAAGTCGAGTGATTTTTTATGAAGGACGACAATTCTTTCCTCCATCGACCTAGAAAACCATTCCACAAATTCCTTATTTGGAGTTTAAAAAATAACCCTCGAAATAAAACATGAGTGGATATTTTGTAACAAAATATTAGTCTGTGGAATATACCGACTGCATATATGCAGAGGGCTAAGACCTCTCCCAAAGGGTGTTATGGATATGACACTAATCAATCTGATAGTGAGATTCCAGCAATGCTGGAGCTTTGGGAAATGCGGAGTTCCCCTTCATTGCCATTGGTCCCTGGTCTACTCTGGCCCAGTGTGGTACCATCAGATAAGGTCATATCTGTGGGTTGAATAAAACTAAACTGTGGACTTATGGAAAACTGAATTACTTGAAATAGAACTTTTTTGAAATTGAAAATGTCTACTTATGCTAAACTGAATTATTTGAAATAGAACTGTTTTTGACATTAAAACTATACTTACGCTAAACTGAATTGTACGAGATAGAACTGTTTTGCCTTTTAGCTGTATAAACAAACAATATACTCATACTAAACTATTTTTTTAATTAGAACTGTTTGAATAAACCGAATAGCTTGAAACAGAAATGTTTTTGACAATTTAACTCTGTACTCATGCTAAACTGAATTATTTGAAATAGAACTGTTTATTTGTATAAAAATGGATTTGATATTAAATGACCTTCAGTTATTGATATGTCATAAAACCCAAACAAACAAACAAACAGACAAAAGCGGGTTTTATATTATCATGGATAACTTGGTTCTCTTTAGCTTGACTAATTATCTCCCTCACTAACATTACCAAAACTAAATCTCAATACTCCAAAGAAATCATTGTGGTATTCTGGACGCGGTTTATTTGATTACTACTTTATAATCTGTTGGAAGTTGATCTGGCCATCACAGCAGAATCGGAATTTAGAACGAGAGAATGAGGGTTTCAAACATTTTGAGACAATTGCAATGAACAGCACCAATCATGTTTATGGATAAGACAAGATATCATACTTCACTAGCAACGCAGAGAAATAACTGATGCAGTTAGCAATCGAATTCGTGTCCCCCTTCTCGATTTATCGCTGCCTTTCTTAATAATTATTAATGTTTAGGGCCTTAACATTATATACGTACTAGTAATGCAGGTCCGGTTGAAATTAGCTTCCAGAAGTTTACCGACTACTGAGTACCCGGTTTTTATCCTGATGAAGTAAGTTTACTGTTGGATCATTCGAAACTTTATGTCAATTATAATGTTGTTTAAATTGAATGGGAGGCGCTTGTGACGTAACGCATATTATCGAAAGAAAATAAATCGGTGTGACAGGTTTATATTCCGAGTTAACCTGTTAGTTTTTCCATTCGCGTAAATACTTTTTGTAGAGGCATGAATCTACCGCCATTTATGACTAAAATAAGGATAGACTGAGTTCTTTCCTTTTGATATGGCGACCAATCTATGAGAAGGAAAGTTCTGAGCTTCAAACAGTTGTAGCCCACTGGAAAATTGACCTTGTATTGCATCCTATTATGTAACAGTTGGATAGAACCATAGCTTGTTTGTCGTATAATAAGTGCAATTCAGAAAGGCCATTTATTTTTTCCCAGCTGGATATATATATATATATATATATATATATATACATATGTATATATATATATATACATATATATACAAACACACACACACACACACACATATATATATATATATATATATATATATATGTGTGTGTGTGTGTGTGTGTGTGTGTGTTCATTTACTTTTCGTCCAAAGCAAATTTCGAGTATTTACATATTAACAGAATTGATAGTAACGGAATATTTTATAAGGAATATTTTTACTATGATTTTTTCTTTAAAATATGACAATTTTCAAAATAAAGACAAATCATTACTTAATTTTCCGTTTCTTAGTCTTTCACTGGGTCTTTACCCAAGACCTAGGGAGAAAGAAGGTTGTGATAATATGCATTCTATTTATTATATATTGATTCCTCATTTGGTTGCTATTTTTTCATGAAAAATATTCGTACTCTCTTAAGGAGATTAGAAGTATCACAAAATACAATCTGTTGTACTTCATAAAGGCTAGAATTGCCTGGAATCTTTTAAATCTAACCCTACCTCTTTCTTTATCATACCCTGAGCTCTTACTGTTTCTGGCATTGTGGTAGTTTTTAGGTGCTGCATTTTTTTTTCTGTGTCTTTTCATTTGCTTATTTTTAGCATATCCATTGACTGATATGTTATTATCTGTCGGCACTGACATATTAATGAAAAGGCATGTCTTTTTTTTTTGTTTTATAGTCTGTAACACTTTTATAGTCCGTAACACTGTATCAGGTCGATTGCTCTTTATTTTTCTGTCAATTAAGATCGCAAAGTCCCAGAGAATAGTTGCTTATTTGATTTCTGTTACGTTACCTCTTGTGAGTTTTTCACCCCAGCATAACTATTTAACCCAAAGCTGGGAGAATAAGAGGGCCCATACCTTTCCCAAGAAAGTGAACGTAATAGCGCGACTGGAGTTTGAACTTGCTTACTACGATTCCACAGTTCATTGTTTTAACCATTACGCCACGAGGACACCTCCTCTTTTATCTTCGTTTAGGATCTTCAGCATTATAGGTAAATACGTTTCTGTCAATATTGCTAAGGATGATTCCTTTTGGAAAGTCTTTTATGATCAGAATAGTTTACCTCTTCGTCATCCATTCGGGTTTCTGCGAAAGATGGATGTGATATTCCTAAACAAGAATCCATATAAGCCATCATGACACGATGTTTTTAAAATTTGGTATTTTCTCGAGCCTTGCTCTCAATAATTCCAGGTTTATGTCTTCAGGTCTTTTTTATTAATATTTCCGGTTATTGATCCATTTGGTCTTGCCGTGATGTTCTTTCTGTTCCAAAAAATTTACTCCAAAAGTATCATTCCTTTGTATCCACTTGTTGATTTATTCTTATGCCAATATCTTTTGATCTCTATCTTCCAGATGTATTGTCAGATTTGTCTTCTTTCGGTCTTTTCATTCCATTGTGTCCTTGTGTATTTTCCTTCCTTGGCACTTTTGCCTGTTGTCACAAATTAATCATGAGTCCTTCTAGCCGCATTTTCCATCCAGTTTTTGTATTTCTGTTCAGGTCCCTTCGGGGGATGCTAACTTTATCATTGACTAGTTTTGCTCTTGCATAAATTAGCTCGTTTAGTTTCATGATGTTGTCCGTCGGGATATTTTGGATAATTTATTTTCTTATTCGTTTTCTACCTTGACATTTTCCCATTTTTGATTCCTAAGGGAGACTGAAATATAGTCTTCATTTCAGTTATGGTTATTTTTATCAACGCTACATTTTTCCGTCTTCTTGTGGTAATATTAATGTTATTGTGTAGGAGGCTCTTCTTGAGCATATATTTCACGACTTTCCTATCCACATATTTTCAGTACCTTAAAGGTCAAAACACCTCGCTTGATCGTCAAGTATTTGGCTTGTTTTAAATGTAGCGTATTCTGACCAGATTTCCATCTTTTTTCAATACTTTCTTTTAAAATAAGAGGAATGCATTTTACTTTTCTCCATTTTTTCTTCAGTGTCTCACAGATAGATTGTTGCTTTGGTCTTCAATTGTGTATCTGAATTTAGAACGGCTAATATTCGCAGGATGCCTATTTGATTCCCCGTGATAGCAATTAAGAAAGTATTTGATTTTTATCTTTACTTTCGTTTTCTTGCTGTTCTTCACCGTGTCTTTACCCGAGATTTAAGGCGAGGGAAGGTAATGATTATATGTATTTTATGTTCCGCCCATACTTTTGGGTGTTGCTTTTCCATTTATATTGATATAAATCTCCTAATGAGATAATCAGTTCTACAATATGCATTTTTTGTATATAATATAGGATGGCATTGTCAAGTATTTTGTTAATGTGCCTATCTGAACCGTTTTTGACCATACGCAGGCCCCTACTAGTAGTTGTACGATGGTAGGTTAAGTTGATAGTTTTTTTGTTTTTTTTTTCAATTTCCAGTTCATTGTATTTACTTATTTTATCATACACGTGGATATTATAATTCAGTGGTGATGCATTTTACGTGGAAATCTCACAGGGGTTTGTATGTCTCATTCTCCAGGACAGATGCTGTGTTGTGCATATACCATGTTATTATTATTATTATTATTATTATTATTATCATTGTCGCTCTTGATTTTGTTTCCGCTAGCATTGTTTCTTTTATAATAATCAAAATGCACTTGGTTTGGTTTCTTTGTTTAATGGTATATCTACCTTTGAATGTTATTTATTGCCAAAATCATCCTTCTAGAAGAACAGTAGTGGTACTATTTAACCCACAGCTGGGAGGATAAAAGGGTTTCATACCTTTCCCAAGGGTATTTGTCCGAAAGGGAACGTAAATAGCGCGACTGGAGTTCGAACTCGCGTACTACGATTCTGCAGTCCATTGCTTTAACGATTACACCACGAGGACAACCCCAAAATGCACTTGGCGGTTATCTCTTTGGATTTTGTAAAAGCAAAATATTTCAAATTATCAAAAATCATTTCACTGAACTCGCCGATTTGAACACCGCTGTGGTTGGAACCATCTTAAATATTCCTTAGATGTCCAATTCTTCCCGTCTTCCTAACTTCTTTGAAGTTCTCGTGTCCCATTGATTATGTGAATGACTTTCTCCACGTTTTACAATTATTTTTGTTCTCAAAAAAGGAATTGATAATGCACTATATTTTCACTCGCGCTAGTTTCACACTATGGTTTGTTCGAACAACAGCTACAGTTTGATACTTTTCGTTTGCGATTGAACAAATAGAAGATATTTGCACTTTTCACAGAAGATCAAGTGACAGCAAGTTTCAAAAAATGTCCTGCTCACGTTCTGCATTCTTGTTGATTCAAACAACGTTTCGATTTTGACAGTATTCTTCCAATACTAATGAACATGGAGTGCTCCAATAATTATTGGTACAGCTGCCTATAATTTTTAATTTTTCGGTGAATTCCAGATATTTTTTTTAAATTTTTCATAATTTTTTAATTTCATTCTTTGATATCAACCCGAATTATTATTATTATTATTATTATTATTATTATTATTATTATTATGTTGCATATTGACCCTTGAACTAGCTGTCAATCAGAGACGCATTTTTGTAAATAAGCGGAAGAAGATCACTTGATCTATCGGAAGTTGTTGGCGTTATGACATTATATATGTAGATTCCTGCTTGTCAGTTGGAGTCAGTAAGGGTCAGAATCAGAGCCAGCTTGGAGTCACTGAGATCACCCTGCTGGGGACAGTGGCTTCAGGGCCCATGGCAGGGTAACCTCGGCCGAGAAATAGAAGAAGTGCTAAGTGGTGTCTTGAAAATAACACTATGGTCAAGAGAAGAAAAAGTTATGGGTCGACATAGTAATCTGTCTTGTCTCCCTACTTCCATTTCACCTACCATAGAATCTACAATTTTAGGGAGGTGCCCGTGGTGCAATGGTTATCGTCGCAGGATAAGGACACGGCGACACGAGTTCAAATCCTGGACGAGACTTATTGCATTTCACATAGCACTAATACCCTTGGGAAAGGTATGAATCCAAAATATTTCCCTCCAGCTATGGGTAAATAGCAGGGCAGACTAGGTTCTTCAGTCTTGGTGAGGCAACTAGTTTAGGAGAAGGAAAACTCTGAATTTAAACCTGTTAAACTCCGCTTAAAAATTGACCTTTGTGTCATATCCTGCCCGAGCGGAGTGGTTCGTAAATATGACCACAGAATCTACAACATCTTTCGAGAATAAAGTAGAAGAGACATTTTATAGAGAAGCGTTGTCCTTTCTTTATCTATCCCTCATTACGCCATACTAAAATTATTAGGTGATCTTTGTCTTGTTTAAAAATCCCAGAGAATTATATGGGTCTCATTCTCCTGGACCGATTCTGGTTTGTACTTATATCATTTGGTAGAACGGTCGAATTTCAATTTTTGGCACAGTTCCCAATTGATCACTCTCTCCATTCAATAGTGTCAAGTCAATTACGTTTTTAACGAAAGTTTGATAAATCAGATTATTCTATGATTAATGGTTTCGTCTCAATCACCACATTTCATTGATATTATATGAGTTATTGTGGTTGTTATTTACTTCTTCGAGATTTTTTCGCATCGGCATTAGCTGATAGTTTCTCAGAGGTGTTTACGTGACAGCAAGTCCCATCAAATGTCTACGACATTCTTCAGTATTCTGGTTGATTTTTAAAATGCTGTCGTTTAGATGCTTTCCTATCGTTCTCTCATTCCTAAGTCCTTCAGCCCTTGTATTAATCCTTGGGTGACTGTACCAAGCACACCAATTACAACAGGTATCACCGTCACTTTCCTCTTCCATAGTTTTTCAGTTCTCTTGCAAAGTCTAAGTACTTATTTCTTTTTTCGCTTTCTTTTAGTTTTACCCTGTGGTCAAGCGAAACAGCAAAGTCCACTATTCAGCAGGTTTTCTTTTTTGTTGACATTCTCTAGGTCTGGTAATCTGGCTGAGAATAGGTGATCCGTTTGTATCTCAAACTCCCAGAGAACTTTGTGTTTCTCATTTTCCAGTATGGATTCTGGATTGTGTATATACCACTTGTTTGTATTGTAAAATTCATTTTTGACACAATTCCCAGTGGATTACCCAATCGTGTCTAGTCTTATACCCTTTTTTCGCAAATTTACGGCAATAACTTATTAAGTAATAGATCGTTTGTCTTATAATCTACATCTGTAATTTATTGATTTCTTTCGGTTTCGGTGTTTAATGACATATCAACCTTTGTAGGTTATTTAATGCAAAAGAAAAACAGTAGTGGTACTATTTAACCCATTGCTGGGAGGATAAGGGGGTTCATACTTTTCCCAAGGTTATTTGCCTGAAAGTGAACGTAATAGCGCGACTGGAGTACGAACTCGCGTACCACGATTCCGCAGTCCGCCGCTTTAACCATTACACCACGAGGACACCCCCTCATTTTATTGGGTCTTATCTCTTCTGGCTTTGAAATATTTATTCCTATTTGCGTTGTTTTGCACTGCTCTTTGAAGAGATTCAGTTTCTCTCTTAAAATTCCTCTTTCTTAGCCATCTCCAAGTATTGTCGTATAAGATTTTGCTTGTTTGTCACTTGAAATGTCCATATTGTTGTTTTTCCTTCCATTTTTGTTTGAAGGTTATTTTTGTTCTGTCGATGTTTGTGTTGTTTAGCATACGCTTGTGTGAAAAGCTATCAAAAGAGTCGAAGGATAATTATCAGTATTAAGGAATGGATGCCATCAACTTGACTCATAGATAGGAACCTAACTGATACAAACACTTCGACCTACGGGTAATTGTAATGAAGAGGTACTCTACATTCACCAAAGCTCCAGTACCGGGGCCTCACCATCAGATGCAGTTTAGTTTCATACCCAGGACACTCGTTGGAGGAAGTCTTTCCCCTATGCAGAGGTGCAGTCAGCGTGTTCTGCAGTCCGAGCAGACAGGATGGGATTTATTGAATGAATATATAAGCATAAAATATATACTCACATATATATAGACATATAAAATGATTGATTGAATAACATTTGAATTGACCGATTAACACATCAATAAATCGCTTAAGGCACAAGCCAAAATCGATGATTGGCAGTTTACTTAGACACGTCTTCAATTTGTTGATTACTTTTTCTCCTCTAAGGCTTAAATTGACTTTATGAGATGCTGTATCCTCTTGAAGAGAAAGATGGAAAGAAGCAATGAATGAATGAATTTAAAGGTATCTGAAGAAAGAAAGAAAAAAGAAAGAAAGAAAGAAAGAAGGTGAGATTGATTTGTAGTGAAAGAAAGAAAGAAAGAAAGAAAGAAAGAAAGAAAGAAAGAAAGAAAGAATTTTTTTTCCACATAAAAAGGAAGAAGTTAAAAAAATACGAAATAATCAAAAGAGATTATGACTTGGGTTAGAGAGAGAAAAAAAAGAGAGGCTTGTTGGGAAATAAGTGGAAGAAAGAAATGAGAGAAAAGAAGGAAAGAAAGAAAAAGAAGAGAGCGAAAGAGAGAGAGAGAGTGAGAGAGAAAGACAGAGAGAGAGAGAGAGAGAGAGAGAAAGAGAGAAATAAAGTAAGATGGAAAGAAACAATGAATTAACTTATTTTTGGCCAAGGCCCGCTGAGACTTTATGATTAATACGTGTGTCAATTTTAAAAATGTCTCCAGCCTCACCCACACCAACATATACCCAAACACGCTCAAACGACAGTACATTCGAAGAAATCTAAGTAGACATTTATACATATATATACGCATACAAACACTATAAATTTTGTCATATATATATATATATATATATAGCGGGAGGCAAGAATAAAAATTCTCGGCCGTGTGATATTTTATTTATTCTGCATAACAAATAGCTAAGATTAATACGAATAATATTATATAATGGTAAATATTAATCATATATAATGATCATTGTTCTGAGTAAATTTCAGATCAAATTTCAGATCATCCACACTTCTTGCTTATTGATTCATTCACACACATAAATACAATCTGCCCCTTGATTCATGGTCACGAAATTATTAAACTTTGAATTAAATGATCACTCTTCGTTCTTCCCATTAAGTTCGAATTTCCAACTCACAGAATAATAATTATGTATACATCGACAATAATCTTTTGCGTAAAACTTGCATTTTCAAAATTTGACCGATAAACATATAAATAAGGTACGTACCGTAAATGACGGCGTAGAAGTCGACCAGGCATAAAAGTCGACCTCAAATTTTTTAGCTCAAAGTTCTTGGTTAGTTCCCCAAGTATACAGCGATATTTTGGTCATTGTTTTTGTCACTGCATCATCTTTTGAAAACAGCGTATGATATAATGTTAATGTAATATTTAATTTGTTCTACAGTTATATTTTCCAATAATATCTATGTAATTTGTTACATATGTTCACCAAACACGATTTCGAGTTGGAAATGTTTGTGGCAGACCTCTGGAGCTACGATCATCATCATCATCATCATATCGTGCTGGCAGCACGGATATCCCTGACCCTCTCTCGCCACTCCTCCCTATCGTTCATCGCCCTAGGTAGGTCTTCAGGACAACAACCTGTATCCTCACATAGCTGCTGAATGTACGTTCGTGCTGGTCGTCCTGCTTTTGCACGGCCATGTGTGGGGATCCATAAGAGTACATCTCTTATGAGTTCATCTCTGCTTCTCCAGCAATGTCCTGCATGTCTGGTTCGCCTAACTTGAATAGTTTTCGTGATAGGGGGCAGGTGGCCGTACAGTTGGTGTCTTGTGGGGTGTTGCTGCCAGGACTTGTTGAGGATTGCACGCAGCATTCTTGTGTAATTGCCATCTAGTTTCTTCTCCAGCCGTTTTGTTAGCGTCCATGTAGTGCATCCATATAGCAGTATCGATGTGACCGCTGCCTGGAAGAAACTGCGTTTCATTTTATCGGTTAGGTCTGATTTCCATATAATCGATAGCCTATTGATAGCTGTCCATGCTTTCGTTAACCTCGTTTCGATGTCCTTTTCGGTTGATTCGACGCTGCTTCCTAGGTACGTGAATTTGTCTACTAGTTTAAGAGGGGTTTCTTCTAGAGTGGAGATGTCCCCCGTTTGGTTATAGCACATATATTCCGTTTTGTGTGCATTAACATGGAGGCCTATGCTTGCTGCTGCTCGTTCCAGGCTATGCAGAAGTGTTTCGGCTTGGTCAGGTGTATTTGCCAGTATCGCTATGTCATCGGCGTAGTCGGCGTCGGTAATTGTTGTTGCGGGGTATCTTCTGCTTCTTTTCTTCGTCAGTTCGAAGCCATTCTCTTTGATTTTGTCAATCGATGTTCTAAGTACGTAGTCTAGACAAATGATAAAGAGATACGGAGCCAGCGTGTCCCCTTGTAGTACTCCTGCTACAATGTCGAAGTATTCTGTGTCTCCATCTGGTGATCGTACTTTTACTTTAGTGTTTCTATAGAGAATCGTTATTGCCGCTACGGTTTCTTTAGGTATGCCGTACGCTAGTAGGATTTGTTCCATCTTTCCTCTGTGAATGGAGTCGAAAGCCTTGGTAAAGTCGACAAATATTAATGTCGCTTGTAGGTTCTTTGCCCGTACACCTTCAAGGATTCTGCGGATGGTTAGTATTTGTGAGGTCGTAGATCTATTTCTTCGGAAGCCATTTTGGTTTTTTCTAAGTATGTTGTCGAATCGATTGTTAGGAGTGCTGTTCCTTCGGCTGATGATTCTGTGGTAGAGTTTTGGATTTTAGCCCTGATGTATAAATCAACCCGTAGTTTTGTTGTGATTTTTTTTAAGCTTAAAAGGTCCACGTGTACGCCACAATTTACGATTTTATATATTTTCTTCAAACCTAAACACGTAAATAAGATTTAACACACGTACACGCACACACACACATACAAAGATTTAACGGTGGGTAGAGTATTCGTCAATGTCTATGGAGATCGGGGTTCAAATCCAAGTCGAGGTAAAGTGGAGCAAACTAAGGAAAAGAGTTGTGCATTTACCTACACATGGGTGTTGTAGCTAATGAAAAGGGAGTCTTCGGGTCGCCATCAACAACGGTCGCCAAATTTACTTTATATATATATATATATATATATATATATATATATACAAGTGCGTAATGTGCATAGATAGATAGATAGATAGATAGATTACACATTTTTCGTTAATATCACAAGGATCTTTAAACAGTTATTTTATTGATTTTTCAAATTTTCTAAGTATGTTCCGTCTGTTTGATTTAATTTTATAAATATAGTATGGACTTGAATAGAAACCAAATTTTAAATTTCTGAAGAGATGATAAGAAGAAAGGATTTATGAACAAAACTGTTAAAAAGAATCTAAGCAATTTTTAACGTCACTTGCCGAAACATATATATATATAGAGACAGACAGACAGAGAGACACACAGACACACACACACACACACACACACGCACACACACACGTAGACAGAGACAGAGAGAGGCTGGTAAAACAGGTTCCTGACGTATGGCAAAGCAGAGATAAAGGCACCCTTTCAAGACGTTAATTTCAAAATGAAAACTGGAGATTAAAGTTCAGGCATCTCTGCTGATTTGTAAATATCCTTTATGGGAAAAGTCTAATAGAATATTCTGAGAAATTAATTCACCAATTTATATAATCACCAGTTATTTTGATATGCTTGTCCATGGGCTGTAGCCGTGTAGACCATGCGAAACGTATGCAGAAGAACAGAAAACGCACATAGGATGAAGAGAAAAGTATTTCATGCAAAACGTATATTGAAGAACAGAAAATTGTTCAGTCCCTGCAATCAGTGTCAACGAAGGAAAAAGACAATAGTGATTTTCTTCATTTGCACAATGGAGAGGTATTGCCTGGACCAGACTTATCTTATCCCATTCAACCTGATGATAAGACTACACTAATATGTCCCGCTCGAACATGAAAGCATGACTGAGTAAGAAGATGAGATTCAATATTCGGCTTCGGATCAAAAGCAGAAATACTGATTCCTAATAATCCAATAACCCTCTATCTATCTATCTATCCATCTATATATATATATATATACCCTCCCCCATGGGGGTTAAGCCCTCTGCTGAAGGAATGTTTGGCTGCCGCTTGCATAATGCAAAGCTCTTCGAAAGAATTGAGCACTCTGGTATACTGTAAGGTATAAAACGTAAACAAACTAATTATGCAGCTACTGTTGTTACATAATACCTTATAAATCCCTTTCCGACGTGGTACCCTTGTTGGCCGAGCGGTCTGATACTAAGTCTAGCCACACTGAAGAGTTGTGATACAACGAAACAGTTTTTCTGTGGATGATAATATATATATATATATATATATATATATATAAAAGTTCGACTAGATTTAGAACTCTTTACAGTGGTGTAGTAGTCGGGCAAGTTAACCACTACACCATGCGGACTTACCCGTAAATATGAATATATTCATAAACACTCTGTCAGACACACACACACTCGCAGAAATGCATAGATGGATAGATAGATAGATAGATAAAGTGAGAGATAGATAGATGCTCATGTGTAAGTGGAAAACAAGCATATATCTATACCTACACACACACCCACGGATATATATATATATATATATATATATATATATATATATATATATATATATCCTACAAGCTCTGGTTAAAACAGTACCACTATTTGATGTACTATTAAAATTAAAGAAGTCGAAATGCACGTGCCCAAATACACACACACACGCACGCACATACACACACACACACACACACACATATATATATATATATACTGTGTTCCGGTGAAAATAAAATTTTATCAATAAGACACGTAAATAATCTTTTGTGTTTAAATAGATCAGTAAATTAACCAATTGTAAGTGTAAGTTTTCGTTCAAAATTTAACAGATTAGAAAATGTTTATCCGATTGACTTGTGATAATCCCTATTTTAATGGCTTCGGTTTATGACATCGTTCAAGAACTTTGGCAATAAGTAACGAATTCAACTAAAACAAAATAAGATATTCAATGTGGTCTAAAAATATCGAAAACTGCTGTACACATTGTCCCACATTCTGTGTTGCCTAATCAGTTGGATCTGAGCGCTCTAAGTATTTGTTTACTCCGCTCTTTGCGTAAATGTACACCACATTTCATATTTTATTGGGGAAAAAATTAATTTTGCGTTTCATAGGTGAAAGTTTTCAAACGGGAATGTCTTCCTATTAGTTTCAAGGATTAATAACAATAAAAAATAAGTTCACTAAGTGCAAGATAAAACAACTGAAGTAAATAAGGAATTTACTTTAATAAATATATTTTTTCATTTTGTATTGAATATTTGTAGGATCCTCAGGAATATACGCAAATCACACACACACACACACACATATATATATATATATATATATATTACAGGGGGGCTATTATAGGACAACACAAAATCTCGTTATAGTACTGCATAGTTGATCTACATGACTTCTTTTCTCCTTACAGGCACCTGTTTTTTATTTTCGTCTAATCACGTTGTTCCCGCTCCGTCTAAACAACAAATCTTCCTTCATAGTTCAATGCTTCAAAGCGATTGTTTGTTTTGTTTTTATTCAATGATCAAAACAATTTTAGCGATCAGATGAACTATCAACTGTCTTTGAAGACTTAATCGGGATACGGGTAAAAAATAAAGCCTAGCGACTGATAGTTTGGCAATTGATATCTGATCAAAAAGCCGACTGAAGAAGTTGGATAAAAAAAAAAAAAAACAGAAATTATTGTTTATAGAAAGGCATGTGATGGAAATTGGTTATATTGCTAAAAATTCAACTTTCTCCACCAATGTGAAACTAATGATACAAGCTAATAATAATAAACTAAATAACACTCTACAGTAGGTGTCCTATAAAAAATATTCACCAAAATCAGCTTCGCAAGCATTACAATCACAATAGTGTGATACCTAGTGAATATCAATTACATTTCATTAACAAATTGCCTGAAGAAATAAGCGAATCAGAGCGTAAATGTTCTTAAGACACAAGGTCAGAACCGTTGAGAATCAATGAGGATCAATATGACCATCGACAATATAGGTTGGCTTCTGAATTAGTTTGCTAATCACCACACAAGGCTTATCATTGAAATACTCATTAGAGAGTCGGTGAGAGCTTAACTCATAACATAACAGAAACAAAAATATGTTAGTTCCGTAAGGTATTAGAATGCTTCAATGTAAAATATTGCATGATTACAAATTTGCTCCTAAAGACTAATTAACGAATTTTAAAAAATACGGTGACAACGTACAAAGGTTTTACTCGAAGAGGCGGTTGCTGTGATGGACTGCGATATTATACTAAGCGAGATTGAACTCCAGTCGTTCTATTTCGCTTACTTTCTAATTATTACCCCAGGGAAGGGTATCAAACTCCTTACCTCTCCAGTTATGGGTTAAATAGTATCATTGCAGTTCTTCTAGAAGGGTGGATTTGGCATTAAATAACCGACAAAGGTTGATATGCCATTAAAACAAAGAAACGAACCTAGACCTAATCGAAGATCAGCTTAATCCTTTCACAAATATAAAGCCCCTTGTCAGGATTAAAAAGATTAGGGGACTGCTTAGTAAGATTATCTTACCAGATGTCACATAATGATAGGTACTTGTTTTTAAAGCGTTTCTGAATCTATAGTCGTAAGGATTGAACGCATGATGCAAACTACCGATTAGTCATTTACTAAGCTTTGCTTATTTGGAGCACAAGGCCAGAAGAATGGGACAGCCAGTGAGATTTGAACTCTCTAAAAATGGTCCGCCAGCCGAACACACAAGCCGTTACCGTATGCGAGGCGCCTTTACCGATTATCTAGTCAACTATAAGTGAAAGAGCACTAGTAGATGTTTAACAAACTGTGGGAAAATACTACAGTAGGTGACCATCCAGCAAGGATCGAACTCACTACCTGAATAATAATTCTATGATTAGCGTGTTAAAATTAGGTATTCGGCTGTTTGGTTGGTTGCTTGGTTGGTTGGTTATTTTCATGGCATATCAACCTTTGTAGGTTATCCAATGCCAAATCCATTTTAGTACAAATAATCAGTTTTAATTTCAAACAATTCAGTTTTGGCGTAAGTACAGTTTCAATGACAAAAACAGTTCCATTTCAAAAAATACATCTTAGCATAAGTACACAGTTTAATGGTCAAAAATATTTCTATTTCAAGCTTTTCAGTTTGGTCAAAGAGTTGTAATTCAAACAATTTAGCTTAGAGTCAGTGTAGTTTTTGTTTATACTCAGTTAAATACAATTTAATATAGTATAAGTATAGTTTTGGTTTACACACGGGTAAATTGATTTATTTTAACAGGATGCTAAATAATCTATATTTATTCTATGCCAAAAAACTCAGCAATTACATTCATTTTGGTTTGTATTGGTTTTATGGTATATCAACTATTATTGGTTATTTAATGCCAAATCCAGTTTTAGATATATATTAAATATACATGATTTTAACGCATTTTGTTAATACATTTTTAAATGAGCCTAAACTCATTTTTTTACACAGTTAAATAATTTCAAGAATATTTATCACGAATATTTCTATTTGCTATTTATCATTTGTTTGTGTACAGTTAAATGGTTCCATATATTGCTATTAAATACTGATTAGTTTACACACAGTAAAATGATCAATCAGTTCAAATTTCTAACCATTCAGTTTAGCATAAGTCATTTGTGGTGTAATTGTTTCTCAATATATTTTTGCACACGGTCCAATCGAATACGAATCATATTTGATCAGATCTATTTGACCCATAGATTGGTTAAATACTCATTGTGGAGTAAAAGTAATAAAGGAGTAGTCCACACTTCAGACACCTTGGATTAAAGTTTCACCTTTAGGTGTAGGTTTGTGAAATGCCCAGGATAATCCTTAGGTGGGGTCTAACCCCTCTGCAGGAGTTTCACTCATCATATTCTAAGACCCACAAATGGTCAGTTAAACGAACACTACTGTGAGTGATTTTATATCTATACGTTGTTCAAGGTATTGAGTGTGTGTGTGTGTGTGTGTGTGTGTGTGTGTGTGTGTGTGAGAGAGAGAGAGAGAGAGAGAGAGAGAGAGAGACGACGACGACGACTTCTTTTTTCCGGTCTGGTTTGTAATTGTTATTTCGTAGTTTGTGCTTTGAAGTTTTCAACAACCATACTTGCTTTCTATTGTGTCTTTCAAAGTTTGATTGTTTTCTCTTTCTTTATTTCTCTTCACATAACAATAGAACTTTTTTTAAAAATTTCATCAACGCTTTGTGTTACTTTTTACAAAACACCCTGTTTTTATAACTTTTCTCTTTATCAATCGATATCTGTGTTTACGTATGTATTATAAACCCCATTCTCTCCCCATCACACACTTGTCTTTCTCTTTCTTTCTTTCGGGCGCTTGATATAGAGCGAATATTGGCAAGCAGGTCTGAATATTCATTAAAGATTAATTGACTTCCCTCGTCATGAAGGGCATCACTATCTGTGCTCTTTTACCAGGCTGAGCTAACCTGGTACAGCATCTACATTTTGGATGACAATTTCCTACCTGTGTCAGGAGCTGGAAATCGAACCGAAGTAAAAGGCAACATTTTTATCACACATCATCATTCTTCATTTAAATATGCCGAAAGCACGGATTCGTTTGATTCTCTCTTGCTATCGGTCCCTATCATAATCGTATATATATTAAATCATCAAGATGGCACCCAGTGTCAGTATTGAACTGATGATTGTAATTTTTTAGCTGGTCGGCCAACTCTGGTGCGTTCATGATTAGGAGCTCACTTAGTCCTTATTTCATTAGTAGTGTCCAATATGCCTTGCTTGTCTTAAATGGTTTTTAGTTGGACGTAAGTCACCGTACAGCTGGTGTTTTATTGGTTGCTATCTCTAGAATGCGTTCAAAACAGCATCCAGCATTCTTGCGTAGTTCTCATCAAGCTTTTTTACAAAGTGTTTCGTTAGTGTTTAAGAGAGGCAACCATAAAATAGTACTGAAAAGACTACAGCTTGGATGAATTTACGTTTCGTTTTATCAGTGAAATCAGAGTTTTTGATACAATCTTTTAAAATGCACGAACTCCCTAAAGAAAGTATGTGGAATGTATACTTCTACTTCCATTTGAACTCTTGCCGAATTAAAATGAGATTTCTATTCGTACGTTTTTATGGGAGGATTCCTCGTGGCTCAGTGGCTAACGAGCTGGACTGCCATGTAACAATAAGCGTGTTCGAATTCTAGTCACGCTACTGTGTTCATTTTTTTGACAAATACCTTTGTAATAACTATGAACCCTATTACACTCACCAGCCATCGGTTAAGTAGTACAACTTCTGTTCTACAAAAATGGCTTTGGCACTAAATTACTAACGAAGGTTGATATGCCATTAAGCAAAGATACCTAACCAAAGTACAATTAGAACATTGTTCCAGGCGCCATGAACAAAAGGCTGATTTACATATGAATCGGCACTTTTCCTTGTCTACGTTTCAGAGATGTTAGTATCAATTGTATCAGTGAGTCGAGAACAAAAGATGAAAGAAAGAAGATAGGAATGAAGTTGAAATGAAAGATAAAAAGAAGAGAGACTATGATGTGATGCAGAGAAGGGAGAATTATTGAAAGTTATCATGAGAGTGGAATAAAAGAAAGAGAAAGATGAAAAGAGAAAGAAAGGCTAAAAGTATAATGTACCGCTACTGATCTCTCTTTTCCGTTTTGCTTCGAGTAGCATCGAGTATTGCCTCCCGTTATAATAGGAACGAAATCACTCAATACACTATATTAAAACTACGTTGTGTGAATATATAACTTATAAGAAAACACTTGGAAAATTTTACAACGCTAAGCAAACAGTTCAACAAAAAACAAATTGAAAATGAGTTATTGTTGTATGAACAATATCAAAAAAAAAATATTTGTAGACGTGATTTTAAAATATTAAATAAATATGATAGTAACCAAAATGAAAGATGCAACTGCCGGAATAGAAATAGATGTCCTTTGAAAAGTTATTGTTTAATTGACAATGTGATATATAAGGCCGATGTCAAGAAAGAAGAAGCGGGGAGTCCATGTAGTATAATAGGTAGATGCTAGACTGTGACATCGAAGGAAGTGAGTTCAAACTACAGTCACGCTATTACATTGACTTTCAGACTAATATGCTTTGAAAATATATGAACCCCATTATCCTCCCTGCTATGGATTAAATTGTTGCACTACTATTCTTCGACAATGGCCCAATCGGTTGGGGCTGTAAAATACATCGACTGCATCTCTGCAGAGAATTAAGGGTCTCCCAACGAGAGTCCTGGATATGACACTAAACAATCTGATGGTGAGGCTCCAGTAATGCTGGAGCTTTGGAGAATGCGGAGTACCGCTTTATTGCCAATACGTCCGGATCCACTCTGGCCCATAGTGATAGCACTTGTTTAGGTCCGATCTATGGGTCAAATAGAACTAAACTGGGTACTTATTCTAAACGGAATTGTTTGAATTAGAACTGTTTTATGTATAAAATTGGATTTGGCATTAAATGGTTGATGTGCCATGAAACCAAACCAAATCAAACCAATCTTCTTCGACAAGGACACTCTATTAAATAACCCACAAATTTTAGTATGCCATTAAACAAAGAAACCAAGAATAAAGAAGAAAATAATAATGATGAAAATTCGTACATCGGTGCCTCTGAACTGATTTATGAATGGTATAACCATCAACTCTGTTTTAACGATAGAAAATTTGTAAGCAATATAACACTGTTCAAACATGTATGGCAAATAAAACAAGAAACGGGTAAATCTCTGAAAATAAAACGGGATGTTGAGAAAAAAGCTCACTCATACAATAGAGGTAACAATAACTGCAGATTGTATCTAGAGAAAAAAGTATGAATCTTAGAACATGCTGAAAAACATTGCAGAACAGAAGAAGCGAATTGATATTAGAGTGTAGACATATCAATAAATTTATCATGTGTCATTTACCAACTCACTAATCTAATTCCATATATATATTCCTCGCCATTATGACTGCCTTAATTTTATCTATCTCTATATATCTATCTATCTATGCACTATCATTTTCGTCTGAAAATGGAAGTAAAAAGAATAATCCAAATGGAGTGTTTAAAGCACGGCTAATTAATATATATAGAAGTCAGAAGTATTTTAGTGCACTATATAAAAATTCACATGCAGACCATATTAAATTTATAATGGATTATATATATTGAGTTTTCTTGATATTAATGATATATATGTATATATCTATATATATGAGTGTATGTGTGTATGTGTGCGTGTGTGTGCGTGTTTGAGTTTCATGTATGCATCTATGTAAATAGATGTCCTTTCTTCACACTATGCTTCCGATTGATAACCCATTTTTCTCATTTCCTTCTCATAATTGCACGCATCACATGAATCCTAATGTAAATGATTTCTCTTATTCATAATAACTTCTTTTGCTTTTATACCTGTTCTGATATAATATCAGCAAACACCTTTTTTCAAAACTTTTCTCATTAGCATTTATATATATATATATATATATATATATTATCATATATATATATATTATTATATATATATATTATATATATTATTATTATATATATTATATATATTATATTATATATATTATAGATTATATATATATATATATATATATATATATATATATATATATTACATATATATTATATATATATATATATATATATATATATATATTATATATATTATATATATACTGCAAGCCTCTTCGTTTGAATTGAGGTCTCGGCTACCGTTAAACGGATATATGTAAACAATAGTAATTGTGATTCATAAACGTTTAAAATTTACTTCTCAGCTAATATCTCCTCGTGGCTGAATGGCTAGAAGCTTAGGTTGACGTTTGAGTCAACCGGGTTTCGATCCCAGCTACGGGAAGATACTGTCTGGCCACACTGATGAGTTCTGATAGAACGAAACAGATCTGTCTGTGGATGACTATAGAGTTATATATACTCCCCTACCCTCGTGGGGTTGAGTTCTCTGGCGAAGAAATAACCGTGTTGCCATTAGCGTCTATTGCAAGCCTCTTCGTAGTTGAATTGAGGTCTCGGCTACCGTTAAACGGATGTATGTAAACAATAGTAATTGTGATTCATAACCGTTTAAAATTTACTTCGTAGCTAATATCTCCACGTTGCTGAATGGTTAGAAGCTTAGGTTGACGTTTGAGTCAACCGGGTTTCGATCCCAGCTACGGGAAGATACTGTCTAGCCACACTGATGAGTTCTGATAAAACGAAACAGATCTGTCAGTGGATGAGTCTATATATTTATAGTGACATTGTATTTTATATGAAATCTTATTATTGATATTTCCTCACAAAATTCATGTCGATTTTTTTTTCATCGATACTATATTTTATAAGCATTTTTTCTATAATCATGTTTTTTTTGTTTCAGTAGTCATTGATACACTCTTTGTCCATATGATTATTTCATTGCTAGATGTACTGTATGTTACCATGCTGCCTTTTATCACATCACTGAGGGTTAATAAACTCTTCGTTATTACAATAATTTTATTATCACTCTGCTCCATTTTATTTTTACATTTTACCACTGCAATCAGTGTTGTAATGCACTGATCTACTTAAAATTCCACGTTGTTGGCTCAAGCTACCAACAAGTGTATTGACCCGGGGTGTTGAGACGAAAACCAACGATAATTCAATGTAACCAGGCAGAAATAAAGTAATAACAGAGAAATAGACTCCTTATAAAATTCAGAAAAATAACATGGTTTGTTATTTACAAATAAGAAAACTAAATTTGACCAAATAATCGGACATGGAGAAGAACAATGATTATAGAACTGTCCTCACATTACCAACCAAAGTTATCGTGTCCGAAATGGCTAACTGACGTCCATGAAAGACGATTTTCTGAAAACTGCTTCTTTCTCCCTAAGTCTCACTTGGCATTGCGGATATCACCGAAGAAAATGGACCCGGTAATCCACGTTCAAAATTATGCTCCTGTTAGCGATAATACTTTTGGTAAAGGTATGAATCCATGTTTTCTCCCCTTGGTTATGGGTACATAGCAGGACAGACTGGATTATTTAACTTTGGTTAGGCAACCAGTCTAGGAACAGGGAAAAAAACTGAATACAAATCAGCTTTACTTCGCTTAAAAATAGCCTTCTGTCACACCCTACCCATGGGTTGGGTGAATACATATTTCTTTCCGATTCAATATTTTAAATAAACTTGGGTGACATCAGAAATTTACTGCAGTCGATATTCAATATATTTATCTGTCCCAAGACTGAATTGGGCGTAATTATGGCTCCTAAATTTTATCGATCAAATCTTACAAATGAGTTAGGTTGTATGAGAATATAGTGATCCCTGTGTATTCGCGATTTCAATTTTAGCCGTCTAAGTTACATGCTGTGAAACCAACAAATCAATAGTCGTTATATTTTACTATTAAGTAATAGAAAGACACAATAATGCTACTGGCAATTTGAATTGGTTAGGAAAAACAATAAAGCCATCCCTTTAAGTAAAAAATAAAAGAAAATATCTCTATCAAATAATGGAAGACAATTTCGTCTTTTGGTGTTACTAACATCTAGTAAAACCAAATCTATTCATTAGCAATTTTATCACAATTTCGAATAAAATTCTTCATATAAATTTCATAGACTAAAAAAAAACATTATAGAACATGATAATCTCTGTGGTATAGTGGTTAACGAGCTGGACTACAACATCGTAGTAAACAAGTTCGAACCCTCCTCGAGTTATTTCGTTCACTTTCAGATTAATAAATGTAAGAACCCACGTATCTTACTAGCTATGGTTTAAAAAATATCATTTCTGTTCTTCTGCAAGGACGGCTTTGGCATTAAATAACCCACGAAGATTGATATGCAATTAAATTAAAGAAACTATTATAGAACAGAAGTAGGGCAATATATAGTCATTATATTTTATTATGTCTGTCAGTCTTTCGCTTTGATACGAATCTTTTTTATCGATCAGTTAACAACTATCGATCTAACTTTTCAAATATCCCTCAGCTGCTCATGCATATATTATTACTTCAACCCATTTACAGTAATATAATAACGAATTACTCGACATTTCCTTCTTTACACGCGTTGCAAAAATATTTCGCAATTTTTTTTCTAATCAAACATATAAAACAAAACATTAAAAATAATAAATGTAAAGAATGAACACGTACGTCAAATGATATCACGAAGGCCAACGATACGATTTTTGAGATAATGTAATTGTTGAAGAAAGTCATGACAGTGATAATTGTACAGCCGATGAAGCTCAAGATAAAACTTTGCCGTTAATGACTACAGAAGTACTCGTCGGTGCAGCTCGGCAAACAAAATCGGAGAAACGAGTTCGAATTCTCGTTGTAACAGTGTATAGTCCATTTAAATTCAAATCTTATGGAAAATGCATAAACCGAACTGATTCTTAACGCTACTCCATATGTGACAATAAGAGAAATGCATAATCCTCTCTTTCCTTATCAACTGCTCTCTACTTTGTTTAATTAGAAATAGATTTGTATAATCGTAACCTTTAAGTAATTACTACATATCAGGATAATTAAAAACGAGCAATTATATTCTAGCATAGCTTGTAAACTACTACATCATGTCAGGTTCACATTATACATGGGACCCATGTGACTACTAATATCTCTACTAATAATAAACTTGTGTTCTTTTTTGTTTCAGATTTGTAAATAGTATTCGATAACAACTATTAATCCTCGATCACAATGCCTTGGACAAAAGAGGAAGATATTTTGCGTCACTTTTTTGGAGACAATATTATTCAAAATTTCGCAGAAACTTTAACAATTATCCCCCCGCCAACAAAGCAAAATTTATTGTTGGGTACACAACTTTCAAGCCACAGGGTCTGTAAACAGCCTTAACAAAATCCCAGATCCGCGAGAAATTTGACTGCAACATGTTCGGACAATATAGAGAGATTCTGTCGGAAGGAGTCCGAAAAAGTCCCTCTGAAGACGTTCCCAAGAATTGGTCTTTCACGTGCATCGTTGCAAAGAATCTTAAAAAAAGGATCTTGAGTTGTACCCCCATAGAATCCAGATCAAGCATAAACTCACATCAGTTGACATGGAGTTTCATGTCTCAGTAATAAATCATTATCATATCAATGATTGAATCTATTTTGACACACCCAATATATATATATATATATATATATATATATATATATATATATATATATATATATATATATATATATGCTCGTCTTATTGTCTTAGTGATAATGTTCTGTATCCAAGATAAAGCTCCTCATATGGAAAAAACGAATTTAAAACTGATTTAAATAACAAATTTTAAAACGAATTTTTAGAGATTAGAACACTGATTTCAACTGACACTTTCACGATTTCCCGAATGTCAGGAAATAAAGGAATCTTGTAAATGCCAATCCCGATTCTATTTTAAACAAATTGTTGTATATATATATATATATATATATATATATATATATATATATATATATATATATATATATATATATATATATATATATATATATATATATATATATATATATATATATATATATAACAGGAATACATATACACATAGATAGATAGATAGATAGATAGATTACCTGTGTTTCGATAAACCTACACAGTGTTTTTCAAATTTTCTAGATGTTTCACTCTGTTTATTAATTTTTGTATGGACCTGGATCTTAAAAAGAAATTCTTAAATCTGATGAGACGAAAAAGAAAAAAATTATTAAAGACAACTGTTCAACTTAATCTCGTGACTTTTAACGAAATATGCTTAAGACTTCCTAAATATTCTCTAAACATGCACCCAAACATTCACACACATAAATATATATAGAGAGAAAGACAGAGACAAACTCAAAGAGAGAGAGACAGACAGACAGAAAGACAGACAGACCAAGTAAAACGCTGTTTTTAATATAACATAAAAAAAATTTTGTGCAAATTTTAAAAAGTGTGACAAATTTTTGACCATGTTTTTCTCCCTCAATATAAAAAGATCTAATTTTTTCATTTATATTATATCATATATATATATATATATATATATATATATATACATTAAATAGATAAAAAAATTAAAAATAAAACAAAATTTATCCAATTTTCCAGATATTTCTATCATATATATATATATATGTGTGTGTGTGTGTGTGTGTGTGTTTGTGTGTGGAAAGTTGGATAAATTTAGTTATGTTTTTAATTTTTTTTTATCTATTTAATGTGAATGGTATTTTATCCCACGCTTACTTCAAAGTAATTTCCACGAGAGGAAATAAATATAATTAAAAGGATTTTTATTTTACTTTTTTTTATTCAAAATGTAAATGACTGTTGTTCCACTTTTAAACCTTTCTCTTTTGCAGAGTGTCCTCGTGGTGTAATAGTGAAAGCGCTGACCTACGAACTTGTAGTAAGTGAGTTCGAACAACACTCGCGCTTTTCCATTCACTTTCAGACAAATATCCTTGGGAAAAGTATGAACCTCCTTTATATTCCGAGCTATTGGTAAAATAGTACTACGACTTTTCTTCAAGAAATATTGTTTAATTAAAAAACCCACAAACGTTGATATAACTTTACACAAAGAAACCTGCATCCTTTTCTGTGATCCTTGTTCTACATCAAATTATTTGATTTGGTTAATTTGTTTAACTCCTTTGGTTGGTTGGGTTTAATGGCATATCAACCTCTATAGGTTATTTAAAGCGAAAGCCTGTTTACACGTATGTACGTTTTGTAACTCCTTTTGTGTTATTTAATATCGAAGCATTTCAATATATTCAATTTTTCACAGCACATTTGTCTATGATCACGTGTTTATGTACAGTTAGGGTTTTAAGTATTCCCACCTAATGCTAAGAATTTTCAAAAAGAACCATTTGAAACGTAGATGGAAGTGTAACAAGTACTACCACTCCGAGTTAAAGGGAACGTTGAATTGAAGGAGGGTTCAATACTCCCTGGAATTCCAAGATCACAGCTTCATCATCAGATGTAGTTTAATTTCATACCAAACAAACATCCCTTTGGAGGAGGTCTTACTCTTTTATAGTGAATTCTAAAAATAAAAAAAACATAAAATTGTGTTTCTTCTCTCGTCAACGGTTTCTTCCTTCGTCAAATAATTTCCGAGCTGCCTGTTACAAACTTAACAAAGGAAACGATTATAACTTATAAGGGTTGCTAATTTGATTTCATTTTGTTTGGTTTGGTTTTATGGCAAATCAACCATAGCAGGTTATTTAACGCCACTTGAAAACATATGGACAGTTCTATTTCAAACAATTCAGTTTATCAGAAGTAGAATTATTGTTTACACACAGTTAAATGTAAAAACAATTCTATTTGAAGCAATTCAGTTCAGCTTTAGTACTCAGTTTAGTTCTATTTGACCCATAGATTGGACCCTATCAAGTGCTACCTTTCCGTGCCAGAGTGGACCTGACAGCGATGACAATAAAGGTGTACTTCGCATTCCCAAAGCTCTAGAACTACTGGAGCCTCACCTTCAAGTTTTTTAGTATCATACCCAGGACACTCGTAGGGGGATGCAGAGATGCAGTCGGTGTATTCTGTAGCCTCAGTAGACTGGGCCGATAGCTAATTTGAATTAATTGCTTTAAAAATTGATTATTTAAAGAGATCTTATTATCTTATTAGAAACAATATATCTGAAAATGAATAATAACTCACTTTCTATTTTTTAATCAGCAAATGTTTTCTTGATAGGTTTTGTAATTATTCTCACTTTGCAATAGAGTTGTTATCAGCGTCGGCATTCTAGCAAACTAGCAATGTTAACCGTATATGATGCGAACTAACATCATCAAAACTAAACAATTTTCTAAAAAATTATTTACCTTAAAAAATAATCATCTTTCCCCAAAAAGATTCTTTACTTTTCCATTAATTTTTTTTTGTATTGTTAGGTTGTAGTTCATTCATTTTTATGCTCTCATTAATTGAACATATTTCGAAATGAAAATCAACAACTTTCTAAGTTTGATATTCCGTGTAATTAAAACAAGGACACCTAATATAAATATATATATATATATATATATATATATATATATATATATAACCGAAAATTGTTATCATTCTGCTTCCTTTTCGGTTTATCAATAAAATATTCAGGCATTTTATTGGTTTCTTTGTTTTAATGGCATATCAACTTTTGTAGGTTATTTAATGCCAAAGCTGTTCTCCAAGAAGAACAGTAGTTGTACGATTTTACCCCTAGCTGGGAGAATAAGGGGGTTCATACCTTTCTCCAAAGTATTTTGCCTGAAAGTGAACGTAATAATCCGGCTGGAGTACGAACTCGCGTTCTACGATTCCTCAGTCTATCGCTTTAACCATTCCACCTCGAGAACACCCACGCAGGTATTTTAAAAAATCTTCAAATAAAAGTCTATTTTAGATTTTATCTTGCCGCACACGCCAGTAAATGAGAACTTTCTTGATTTAAGAAAAAAAATTATGATGATTTGTGCACCTACCAGATCCTCAGGATAATTCTGAGTTAAATTAAAAAGAAGCAAGATATAGATCCTCTATCAAAATAAAAAAAATAATTTTTAAAATGCCGTAAATATCAGGCTAGTGATAGATATTGGCTCCAATGTATAGATGAAAAGTTACCAATAGCTTCTTAAAATAACCCCAATGAATTACTCATAGATCGTAAATACTTGCAGGAATCAAAGACTGGCTAATTGGCTGACAGTATATGGTTTAATTTTTTATTCTAATTTTTTATTCTTTCTGGTGGCCATTTTAATAATAAAATGTCATTTGGACCAACCATTATTCGTCAGATTTATCCTGCTGATCCAGTAGATGAATCCTAGGTAGGTTGTTTCTGGCTGTTCTGGTCTTGCTCGACTTAGTGTACTGAGGACTTTTACGTATTAGTTTAGGTAACTCTGTCGGTATTTTTTCTTTTAGCTTGGCATTGTGATGCTTGTTGATTTTTTTCAAGTAGTACGGATCTTTCTACGCTTTTCTTTTTTATTGGTTTTTTCACCGGATATCATTTTGTGTGATATTTTTTTTTTACAAATTACACCATCTGTTTTGCTTTTCAAGCAATCGGAGTAATAGAAATAGGTATAAAAATAAAAATACAATAATATATATATATATATATATATATATATATATATATATATATATATATATATATATACCGGCTCATTGACATATTGGGTAGAGTGTTCGCCAATTGTCTGGGAGACTTGGCTTCAATCCTTGGTCGTGTCATACCAAAGACTTTAAAAATGGTACTTGACACCTCCTTACTTAACACTCAGCAATATAAGGTACTTGTCAAGGGTAAAGTGGAGCAATCCAGGGAAAGGAATAGCGCCCTCCCTTACACCTCGCTGTAGTAGCTACTGAAAAGGGAGCCTTCTGGTCGCCCTCTACTACAGTCACAAACTTTTACTTTTATATATATATATATATATATATATATATATATATATATATATATATGAATAAAGAGTTCAATATATGTTTATCACTTTTGCAAAACTCTACGATAAGGCTCTCCTAACACACGGGCATGCGCCCCACACGTGTGTGTGCGTGTGTGTGTGTGTGTGTGTTTAATGCATAAAAATAAATGCGCGTGTATACATATGGATTTTCAAGTGTTTCTTTGTGTTAACAGTTCTTTAAAAAAAGTTCTACTTAGAGATATTATGGGGAGGTTAGTTTTCAAAAAGAACACCCGCGAGCTGCAACTAAGTCTTTGGCGCCAATAATCAACAGAAAAACAACTGAATATAGGGAAAATATACAACAAGTATTTCATAAACTTATTTATGAGTAACTGATTTAATTTGTAAGAAGCATGAACGAGACAATTACACTATGCAAATAGCTTTTATCGAGTAGGTGGGTTGTCGAAGATAATTCGAAAGTCAATCCAGTTTGAAGGTTCCTCGGCCGTTCTCACTGCATTTCGTGATGCGTTCGCCTGTATGAAACAGTGAATAAATAAATAATGATATTCTTAGTGCGAATTCACGCTCATGTATTTCCTGCCTTCTGGGTAATGATGAAGACTAGCAGCTGAAGATGCAATGAGCTATTTAATATTTTCCGTTGCTGTGAACACCAAATTTAAGAATAGTAAATGTATATCTTATTCAAAGGCGTCTACATTGGAGATTGTAAATGTTACGGTTCGATTTCTCCCAAACACTTAGTATGCTATTGATATTTATTGCATTTAAATTAAGAACGGAGGAAACATGATGTAGAAAGATGATGCTGCTCTAATTGTTTAAGTGAAGCAAATCTGCCTGCTGACCATGAAAATCAGTTCTTAATCTAGCCTAATCGAAACTGGGCTCGAACCTTCTCTATTACTTTAGGCATAATCGAGTAATAAAAGATACACTAATTATATTAATTGATCGATTGGTTTTAAAGGCATGCCAACCTGTTTGGAGTAAGTTTATGTCTAGAGTTTAATGAATGGAGTATACTGTACATTTACATAACATTTTTTGTGTTGTTGTCTCTTAAGATTCTTTTTGTACACGATTATATGATATCAAGTATTCCGATATTATGCAAAAAAATTGAAAATAGATTGATTTGACCCATTGACGAGACTCTAACATATGCTAGCACTCGGGACCAGAGTGGACTTGGGAGTAATGTTTATGGATGAGCGTTTCATGCGCTCCAGAACTGGATGGTTGGTTTCTTTGTTTAAGGGCTTACTAACTTTTGTGGAATATTCAATACCAAATACACTCTTCGAGAGGAACAGAAGTATTATTTAACGTGTAACAAGAAGAATATGGGGCTTCATAGTTTTACCCAAGTTATCATATTTACCAACCCCTCCGCTTGAGCAGGATATGACACAAGGTCAATTTTTAAGCGGAGTTTAACTGGTTTGAATTCAGAGTTTTCCTTCTCTAGGATTAGTTGCCAAGGTCTCTAGTTTTCCTTCTCTAGGACTAGTTGCCTCACCAAGGCTGAAGAACCCAATCTGTCCTACAGACTAAATATCCATAGCTGGAGGGAGAATAATTGGATTCATACCTTTCCCTAGGGTATTAGTGCTATGTGAAAATGCAATAAGCCTGGTCTAGGATTTGAAATCGTAACGCCGTGTCCATTTCCTACGACGATAACCATTACACCACGGGCACCTCCAACGGTTTACCCAAGTCATAAGTCTGATAGGGAACATAATAACGTTTACTATGATGTCGCAGCAAAGCAGGTCAGCCACTACACCACGGGGACTCTTTCTCCTGAACTGGAGCCCCACCGCCGGGTAGATTTTAGTGACACATCCCATCAGTAAAGGATACATTGAGATTTTTGTAAGCCCCGCTGAGAGGGGGCAACACTAATCGTAGTTTACTTTAATACAACGGCAAAAATCGAAAAACATTTGACACCAAATCCTGTTTACATATAAATGGTTTTAAGTATTGCAATCTAACACTAATAGTTTTATTTGTACACAGTTAAATGGTTTAATGTGCTAATATCATAAACTGATATTTCAATTTAATACTAATAAACATTTGTATTTGGGATTCTAACAGGTACTACCACTCCAGGTTAGGGTAGACTGAGAAGAAATGGCAATGAAAGGTACTCTGTTTTCCCCAATGCTCCAGTACTGGAACCTCACCATCAAATGATTTAATGTCATATCCTGGACACTCTTTAGGGAAATGCAGTCGGCATAATCAACAGCCATAGAAGATTGGGTTGTTATGCAGCTAAAGTTAGAAAATAAAACGAATTGGATTTTGCATAATAACAATGTTAATTGTCTGTTTTCAATTTCAATTTTCAAGACAGAGTTGCTCTATCCGTACCAAAAAGGTGCAATCATCTTACAACCTACTTTTTAAAATTTTATCTTAAGCCAGAAGGAATCGATGTTTACGAAAATCTGATGACTGTTTCGTGGTCGAGAGAGTTGTTATTTTTAACCGGTGGTCAGAGAAAATTTTTAAAAAGTTGAATACTGATTTTCGAACAAAGAATCCATTGTTTTATTTCGGGATAATTCGGAATACATTAAGAATAGTTAAACACACTTTAAATTTAGTTAG
Source organism: Sepioteuthis lessoniana (assembly GCA_963585895.1). Classification (NCBI taxonomy): domain Eukaryota; kingdom Metazoa; phylum Mollusca; class Cephalopoda; order Myopsida; family Loliginidae; genus Sepioteuthis; species Sepioteuthis lessoniana. The sequence goes on along the minus strand of OY757906.1, from coordinate 105,329,627 downwards.
AAAAATGCAATAGAAAAATAAATAACTGTTTTTATGATACAACGAGCTCATAAAGATTTTCACATGCAAATACATAGATGGCATTATTACTTACGAGAACAAAGAGTGTCAAAATGCAAACACTTTAAAAGGAAGCATAACGGTTATCGTCGTAGAAAGTGACTTGAATTCAAATCCCGGACGAAGTTCTTTCCGTTTGACTACGTGCAAGTTCCAATGAGAAACTATTCCTTCCTCTTTATACCGATTGGTAAATTGTAGGGAAACTTGGGGTTTTAGCCTTATTAAGGCAACAAGTCGAAAGAAAACTCTGAATTTAAACGAGACATGTTCTGCATAAGAATTAACCTTATTTCCCACCTTGCCTGTGGGGAAGAGGTTGGGTAAATTCATAATTTACAAGGCTGGAGATTCTCATTACAACACAGTAGCTACAGTGAGAACTTAATTAATAAATATATTTTCAATATTAAGGCGTTTCAAATAAATCTACAACAAATTCTAGGATTAGTGAAAAGTTTTGCAGTATTTTGATAGTTTGCGACGCGTTTGTTACGTGACCAAAACAGTTCAAGCCGTGGTAGGTACAAGCTGTGGTTGGTGGTACCGTAGTAGTTGGTGCGCACACCTCTCCATTACTTTATTCCGTGCGGGATTTAAAAACCGCACAGATGAACGAGAAATCTTGTCTGATTCAGAAACTTCTGCTGTACAAGTTCGAACTCGACAATAACGCTGCAGAAGCAACGAAAAATATTTGTTAGAAGAAAGATGAAGGCTTATTTAATTACAGTACAATAACCAGATAGTTCAAGAAATTTCGCTCGTGTTGCAAAAACCTCAAAGGTCAAGCAAGATCATGTAGACTTAAAACCGCAGATTCCGAGGCTGTGCTTCATAAGAAATAAATCCGGTGAGAGAAATTGGAGAGTATCAGGCGAGCGAGGAGGTGCCTGTGGTGTAATGGTCATCGTCGCAGGATATGGACACGGCGACACGAGTTCAAATCCTGGACGAGACTGATTGCATTTCACATGGCACTAATACCCTTGGGAAAGGTATGAATCCAATTATTTTCCCTCCAGCTATGGGTAAATAGTAGAACAGACTCGGTTCTTCAGCCTTGGTGAGGCAACTAGTCTAGGAGAAGGAAAACTCTGAATTCAAACCTGTTAAACTCCGCTTAAAAATTGACATTGTGTCATATCCTGCCCGAGCGGAGGGGTTGGTAAATATGATCAGGCGAGCTCGGTATCACGCAGTCGAGTCGGGTCTGTCAATTTCATGGCTTCGGCAAAAGTATCAGACACTGCAAAATTGTTCCCTATTTAAATAAAATATTGCAAAATTTTTGACTCACCTGATTAGATTTAATACTTACTTGATGCTTAAACTTTTAGCTTCATGTTGCAATAGAAATATCTTAGTAAATGTCTAATTGAAACTTAATATGTTTGCTATCGTAGTAACCTTTTTACAAGCGATTCCACTGATCTATGCTAAAATCGAGGAAGATTCTTAACGCTGATTTTCAAAGCAATGTGACAAACCCTATTTTCGTGAAGATGAACTCTTTCTACCACTATGTCCCCTTTTAAAGTCCTTATCTTATTCAATAATGCTTAGTAAATATCAATCATGAATACGATGAACGTTGGTCATAATAGTTTCGATTAATGACGGTTGGCATGGTGATCACCTCCATAACTCGGTTGAGTGTTCTTCAGCTCTTTTACTTCTGTGAAGAATTCTCTGCTGGTATTCTCTTTCAAAATGCACGACTCTATATGATATCAGCGCCCTTGAGCTGACGTGCGGATATCAGTTTATTTATATTTTGTGTCTGTGAGAATTTCATTAATCTATTTCGTTTTGTATAATTTTGTCTTTACTTTATCGGTCTTGGCATTTTTTCGGCGTGTCTACTCGTTGCCAGATGTTTGAAGGAAACGATTGAAATGTGTATTATTTATTAAAGTGCATACGTGTATGCCTACGGCCTTGTCTTTATTTACGTTGTATATATATATATGTGTGTGTGTGTGTGTGTGTGTGTGTGTGTGTGTGTGTGTGTGTGTGTGTGTGTGTGTGATCCCGTTCATAACTAACTATTTCTGTATCAATCTCTATTATAATTAAGCTGTATCAAGATTTTCATATATATGACTGAATCTCTTATGATCTACTAGAACCCATTCTGCATCATCCAGTCTACTTTTTGTTGTGTTCTGGTTAATGAACCCAAGTAGTAGTAATAATAACACAAACCACGATATGTGAGGAAAATAGTTATATTTACAGGAAAGAGTATTTACAAGGGAGAGACTGTTAGTAATAAGAACATAGGATTAGTGATAGAGTAATGATATACTTCAACAATAGGAACGGCTCTTCAGGTCAGATTCGAAGGCTTATTCCCAGATTGATCTCCGCTACTGCCATATATGGCAGATGGAATTGCTCTTTACGCTGAAAAGGTAGGTGATACCCAACACTTAGATATTAATTCCTTTCCTTTGTGTAATGGATATCGACATTGAAAGTGGAATCGGGTACCCGAGTTCAAAAACCTGGACGAGACTTTCTTTTGCGCGAATGCTCATAGGGAAAGTCATGAATCCATCTATTCTCCGACCATCTATTGTTAAATATTAGTGCAGAGTTCTTTAGCATTGGTTAGGCAACCAGTCTAAGAGAATGAAAACTCTGAATTCAAAACAGTGGCCTTGTGTCACATCCTGTCTCTATACATAAATACATACCATCATTTCAAAACCTTTGGCAAAAAGTCAAAAGTTTTTGACACCGAGATAAAATCGAATGCACAACCAGTAATTTACCAGCACTCAAAGGGTCATTGATTGGAGTAACTTCTAAAACTAACTGTAATAAATAAATACCTATTCAGAGAGTACGTTATAAAGCAATGACTGTCATGGTTACCGTAGAGAATTTGAAACTAACTTATCTCCACAGTTGGTCACACGTCTTACACCTTTTATCTGAAGAAATATCTATAAAATCTTGCTGCTGTCATCTATATCAAATTATGTCCAAGAAGCTAGTCTTTCTGACTAGTTTTCAAGACAAAACATTATTTATTGATTTTTATTCTTTTTTACCACGTATCAACATCTGTCCTCATAAATTGGTTTCGGTTTCTTTATTTAATGGCATATCAAACTTCGGGGGTCATTTAATGCTAAAACCGTCAATTGGTTATATTAACCCATAGTGCTATTACTATTGGAACACAAGGTGACGGAGAATAGGGGGTCCATATTTTTCTCTTTATTATTCGACTGAAAGTGAACATAATAGAACGACTATAGTTTGAACTCACTTACTACAAGTTTGCAGTCGGACACATAAGCAACTACGCCACCCAGATTTCTCTTCTTCCTGTGAAATAACTCGTCTAAAATGGAAAACCTAATACATTTTTAAACAGATCTTCCTGTTAAGGAAATTGAATAATTTCGTTTTTACATTATGATTTTATTATTCATGTTTTTTTAGTAAAGTTGGCGAACTTAGTCGAGGGTGACCCGAAGGCTCCCTTTTCTATAGCTACCACACCAAAGTGTAGGGGAGGGTGCTACTCCATTCCCAGGATTGCTCCAATTTAACCTTGATCCTTACCTTATAATGCAGAGTGTTAAGCAAGGTGTGAGTCGTCCTAGGATTGAACCTCGGTCTCCCGGACCATTGGTGAACATTCTACTCATTAGACCCATGGTCCGCTAAAGGCAGGACGACCAGCTAGAACCTACATGCAACAATTCTGTGCCGATACAGGATGTAGTCTTGAAGACCTACCGGAAGTGATAGACGATAGAGAAGGATGGCGAGAGAGGGTCAGGGAGATCCGTGCTGATAGCGTGACATGACGATGTTTTTTATTGATCGAAATCTTTGCGAGTGCAATAAAGGTTATTCTTAAGAATATAAGAATATAAGATATTGTAAATCTTAGCATACAAACAAATGATGGAAAAAGACATCTAAGGGCCTGTCTTCAAAATAATGTTTTTTAAAATCATTTTCCAATTGGCAACATTGATTAAAGATCAGCAGATCAGTGTTGACCTTGGGAACATGCAGAAAAAGTCAGTTCAAACGAGTAATCTTACATTATCAACAAGGTAAGAGATGGATTAATGCTTTTCTCAATCATGGTAATATCGAGTGAAATATTAACATCCTCGTCCAGGATTAGAGTCACAGGGTCCATTTCTCACGATGATTCATAATACGTCCGCTTGTATCCGTTTTAATAAGGAGACTGGGTGAAATCCATTGAATAATGATAATATTAAAACTTCACATAATACGTCGAACGGCAGGAAAACATTTTGATCGAAATGTTGAAAGATCGGGATATTAGTGTGAATAATTCATCGAATAATGAGAATACTATGTCTTAAAGATTATGCAACACAAAAGAGGAACTGACGCCACACCGGCCGAAGATATTTCATAAACAAAATAATGATATAGACGCCCTATCGTAACATTGAAAGCGAATAGCTCCAGGGTAAAAATAGATAGTTTATTTTTTATAAAACCAGCAGCTGGAAGAAAGATTTCTTGACAGTGTTCAATATCTCATCTAGTGGGCTATGTGAAACAAGATATGCTTATTCATGAACTCCGGACCAGGTCTTGTCGAGGTAACAAGCCATCGGAAAGTGGTAATGGTAACTGGTCAAACGATGTCCCACAACCGAGGCTGAAGTGGAAATGGACAGTTTTGCAAACACAAATATAAGACGATCGATTTTTTTATTCACCATTAACGAATTTTCTGAATATGATCTGATGATGAGGCTACATGCTTGGAAATTTGAGGGAATGTGGAGCACCTCTTCATTGCCATTACTCCCATGTCCACTCTCACCCGAAGTGGTAATGTTTGTTAGGATTCCATCAATGAATCAAATAGAACTATGTAATCATATACAACACTTGAAGCCTTTTAACTATAAGAAATGAAAATATTAATATCAAATTAAATTATTGGTATTAGATACTAATGCTTGAAACTATTTAACAATGGAAAATATAACTATAGATTTTGGATATCAGTGCTTGAAACCATCTAACTATATGCAAACAACAAATAGCGATATTTGAAACCAATTCATAGGGCGCAGACAATAAATAGCTGTACTTGGAACAATTTTAAAATATGCAAACAAATTAGCTCTAATTAAAAAATAAAGATACCTAAAAGCTTGCTAAAAATGTTCATAGTTAATGAGATTTTAGTATTAAATATCCATCAAGGGTTGATATGCCATTATACCAAAAAATTTGGGTGCAGTCAGCTGGGGCTGCAAAATATACAGAATGCATCTTAACAGCGGGGTAAGACCTCTTCACCACGAGTGTTCTGGATACGTCATTAAACAATCTGATGATAAGGCCCCAGTAATGCTGAAGCTTTGGGGAATGCGGAGAACCCCTTGATTGCCATTGCTCTCTGGTTAATTCTGGCTCTGTGTGGTAGCCCCTGATAGGTTCCAATCTACGGGTCAAATGTTAAAACAGTTCTGTTTTAACATTTAAACTGTGTACTTTTGCTAAATTGAGCTATTTGGGATATAACAGTTTTTACATTTAATTGTGTTTAAACAAAAACTCTATTTATACAAAACTGAAGTGTCTGAAATAGAATCGTTTTATATTTAGCTGTGTGTAAACAAAAAACTGTGTATTTAGGCTAAATTAAAATGTTTGAAATAGAACTGTTGACCTTTAAACTTTTCTTTAGCTGAATTGAATTGTTTTTGTATTTCACTGAGTGTAAACAAAAAACTGTTTAAGGGAATGACTAACTGTGTATAAATCAAAAAACTGTTCTTATGCTAAACGGAATTGTGTGAAATTAAGTGAAACTATTTAACTGTGTATAAAGGATGAGCTGAGGCTTGTTTAAAAATGTTATGTACATAATGTGTTTAGAAATCATATATTTGATATATATGTATAAAAAGGATTTGGCATTAAATGACCTACTAGGGTTAATAAGCCATAAAACCTTTATACAAATGTATAAGAAATCAAGATTTGATATTAACAAATGGATGTGTAAAAACAAGAACGCGAACAGAAACTGATTTGAATAAATTCTATTCCTTTTATTAAAACTAATTTTTGACGTCATCATTACGAGAAATATGCAACGCTTTGACAATTGAAATCTAGGCCTGAAAGTTTATTTACTTTGCTGCCACTATTCAACGCTTTTAGAACTGATAGTTTCCAATATGTCAAATGAGAATAAAACCTTTAATGTATGTGTTGGTCTCTGGCTGAGCTAATGAAAGCGAACACATTACCGATGACTGAACTCGTTATCCCTGCGCAGTGGAAAGTAATTAAACACGCTTGGATGACGAGTGCAAATGCATTTAAATGATAATAATCTATTGTACAATTGGGACGAAAAGAATTCTGATTTGATTCTCTGGGGGAACTAAAACCAGACTAGCATTAATGAGATGATAACGGAACGCTTAATCAGAAAAGCTAAAACAGACAGGTAGTAATGTTTTATATAAATTAAAGAGAAAAAAAACTGCAATGATCGTAGTCAACCTTTTAGCAATAAAGAAGTTAACCTCCAACTCGACGGAAATATAATTTTTCAGATAAAATTATAAAATATTTTATTTCATAGTGATTTTTTTAATTCGAAATGTGAAATTAAATATTTCTAGACGGAAAAATAGCATTTGTCTAATTCAATATTTCAAAGATTTCATTAGGGAAAACCAATAAAACATGGAACCATTCGGTAAAGTTCGATGACATAGCGATTTGCTTAAGTTTAATGTAAGGCCATGCGTTAGTGTGACAACCGGGAAAAGATTGAACTACCCACACTAGACAATTATTAGGACACATGCTTAGTGTAACGGTTATCTTCAGAGGAAATGGAAGAGGCGACCAGAGTTCAAATCCTTGATGAGTCTGCGTTTCATTTCCTGCTAATGTCTTTTGGAAAGGTATGAATATATCTTTCCCCACCACATCCATGTGAAAATAGTTGGACAGATTGGGTTCTTTAGCTGGTTCTGATTTCTTAGCTTAATGGCATATCAACTTTCGTGGGTTATTTAATACCAAAGCAATACTTGTAGAAGACTAGCAGTGGTACTATTTAACCGATAGCTGGGAGAGGTAAGATAGTTCATACCTTTCCTAAAGGTACTAGTCCGAAAGGGAACACTATAAGGTGACAGGAATTTGAACTCGCTTGCTACGATGCCATAGTCCAGCAATTTAACCATTGTGCCTTGTTAAGACAACCTATGTAGAAGAAGAAAAACTCTGAATTTAGACCACCTAAACATCGCTCAAAAACTGATGTTTTGTCACATCAAGGAACGAGTAAATGTTTGGTGTACTTACCTTGTTTAACGGCATATCAATCTACATGGCTTTTTCAATGCCAAATTCATGTTTGAAGAACAGTTGTGGTACTATATAAGATAAGGGGGCTCAAATCTTTCCAAAAAGTATAAGTAAGAAAGTAAGAAAGGGAACATATTAGCGTGACTGGACTTCAAATCTGCTTACTACAGTAAGTGTGTCCAGCACATTAACTACGACGTTACAAGGACTCTCCACAGTATTGGGTAAATACATATACCAAAGAATAGGTATCCAAGATTAAATTGTTAGCAATTACTCTACAGTATGTGCTCTAGAGTGTTGTATAGGTTCTATTTTCTAATCCATGCATATTAGACTCAGTATGACAATATAGGAGTACCAAGCCACAAGAGAACTACTCACAGCTACAGTTTGTTAAGTAAAGAGAAATAGCATTGTATTTATGTTCACTAGATGTATACAGAGATATTAATTTCTTGTATTGTATGCCAAATTAAGAACAGATTAGTTCAGATGTTTTTAAAATGTTGTCCAGAGATCACATGAGGTCCGCAACATCAACAACAGGCGTCCGCAAATGCTGAAAGTTTATATCACCCGCTTAGATATTACACACCAGTAAAAAAAAAAAATCTGTTTAAACAGGAACTACTGAGAAAATTTTGGATTAGCGTGTATCTATTGTTGTCTCGAAAAGCGATCAAAATGATGTTACATTTTGCAACAACATACTCATACGAAAATGCATTTTCAGAACTTATCAATATGATGACTAGATACTGAACTAGACTTGTTATTCAAAGGGAAGTAATCGTATCTTTGTTAAAAATAACTCCAAGAATTGACATTTTGTAGAAAACAATGTAAGCAGATCTCTTTCATTATATGTTACGACTATGTGCAAATATTGGATGTAGTTTTTATAAAATATTTTTGATAAATTTCATTTTTATTTATATGAATGTCCATATTATTTCATTCTTACTTATATGTCATTGAGACTGAAATAGAAAGGGGTTTCGGCTGCAATAATTTTAAAAACCACTGGCTTAACAGAAAAGATAATGTCTACGTTTCACAAAGTTTGAAGGGTGTGCGGTGCATTTACTTACCTGATAGTCAATATCCAGATTGCTAGTTTTTTTTATCTTGGTTCGGACACTGAATGAGCCATTTTCAGTTAGAAATATGAATATATATATATATATATATATATATATATATGTATATACATGCTCGCGCGTGTGTGTATGTGAGTGGCGAATGTCAACTATGTCAGGTCATTATATACATAGACACTTGGATGTTCGAACAGCACGGCTCAGAGGAGGCCACTTAATAATTTACAGAAAATGTCATCGGTCATAACTTATTTATATGCTTTAAAACTGTCTTGAGATGAGCAAATAAGTAGGTAATAAAATCTAGATGTCTTTTCACCTAAGAATGATTAGAGGTAAATGTGTATGATGTTAAGAACGTTTTAAAATCATAAAATCGAATTAAAATCCTTAAAAAAGGAACCCTTTCTTTCAGTCGATTCTCCTCGGAAAACCATCAGCAAAAATCGATCCCCGCATCAGAGGAAGCAAGTATGGGATGGCAATAAAGGAAAATCCAGGAGGAGTGAAGGGAAATATATTGAAAAAAAAATACTGTGAGCCAGTAGAGTTAGTACCGTTTTCTTCCAATGGTCCGAGAAGGCTATCCAGAAGCAATGGAGTACAGGACTGCTTTCATTACGCAATACCGGTTTGTATTTTTATAAGCAATGTCCCCAGAATGGATAACCACAGTTCATCTGTTGATGTATTCCATTGATTTTGCTCTTGGCTCGTCAGATGTTATTCCTTACATCTGACGAGTCGAGCGAACGGGTGAAATAAGTTCATAATAGAATATACTAATTGATATTCTTGTTTCTCAATGATATATACATACATATATATATATATATATATATATATATGTGTGTGTGTGTGTGTGTGTGTGTGTGTGTGTGTGTGTGTGTGTGTGGTTAGGCAGCAGTCTTTCATTTAAGCATGTTTGATTAAATAATAAAGATATATTCTGTCTATATAATTTAATTAAGATCCTTTCAAGTGTCCTAAGTGTTAGGTTTCACCAACCTGTTCCAACCTGACACCAATACACTTATCAGGATACTTGAAGGATCTTAATTAAATTATATAGATAAAATGTGTCTTCATTATTTAATCAAACATGCATATCTATATATATATATATATATAAATATGAAAGTTCGTTGTAATTCAAATATATATCTTTGTGTAGTTCTTTCTCTTTTTCGCCCCTGGATCTAATCGAATACGAAATTTTTTTAACAGAACACATAAATGTGACCCTAACAGATACTTGAAGAGTCTAATGGGAGCTGACATGCTGACCTACGACATCGTGATGAGTGAGTTCGTACTCCAGTCACGCTATTAGGTTCACATCCAAACTAATATCATTGCAAAAGATATGAACCAGCTTACTCCCACAAATATGGGTTAAGTAGTACCACAATTGTTCTTCTACAAGGATGGTTTCGGCATTATATAACCCAAAAAAGGTGGAAATGCCATTAAACAAATAGCGCTTCTTCCCTCCTCTATACGGATCCAGAGAATAGATACAGTGAGCATATTCTAAGCCTCACCGACAATCAAATCTTTTTCATAAAGTTAAACTTGAATTTCCATAGCGTCTCGACGAAGTAAATTTTCCTTTCTTCAATGCAGTCAGAAGAATTCTGTTAGTGGAAAATAATTAGAAAAAATAACAGGTAAAAAAAAAATGGTCACATTTCGTGAATCTGCAAAGCGTTGTTTTCAGAAATTTCGTTTCGCTTTGTTCTCGTTTGTTTTCTTCTTTCACTTGAATTTCGGCATTTCTTCTTTTATCTTAGAATTCTTTTGTAATTCAAAAACAAATAGTTTTTGTCTACATATGTGCAGCGTTTTCCACGTTTAACTTTGAATTCAATGCTTCTTCTCTACTGTAATGTTTTCTCTTCTTAGCAAGCATATATTTACTATATTTTCCATACCTCCTCCCGAGTTAATAGTCTTATTTATCCGAGTTTACAAGCATATAACTATCTATTTTCATATCTGTCAGCTTTTAGACTTATTTATCTATTTATTTTTAAACTTTTGTTTTCTCTATGATGGTTCTTTCTTAACACCATCCTTTTGTTGTTTCCCTCGTTTCATCTAGAGTAGTAATCTTAGTATCTATGCGGTCTTCTCGAGATAGACTTAGTCATTGTTAAAGAGATCACTATCTTGATTAATCTATAATATTATTTTACTTGCTTTTACATTCCTATCTGCTTTCTGATGTTATTGTTTTAATTAAATGATTTTAAAATAAATTCTCTTCGTACATTTTCTGACCGAGAAACTAGTTGGACACGAAAGATTAAATTCATCTCGAATCTCTGAGAGAAGAAAAAGCTTCAAATTTATCAATTCAGCGTCTTAGAACTAAATTTCAGGGAAAATATTAAATTACTTGTTGTTATCTGTGTTGGGTTTTTCTCTGGGTTATTTATTTATTTACTTTACTCTATTGTCGGCTGAAACAGCAAAATTCACTAAATGACAATTGTTTGTTTTTAAGTTCGGGATTGGGTAATCCATTTGTATTTCACAATCTCAGAGAATTATATGGCTATCATTTTTCTGCCTGATTCTAATTCATAAACATAAAATTTGTTACGTTAATTTCTAATCTGTCGTACAATTCCAAGTAGATTACCTTTAGTGCCAGTTTTCTCTATTAGCTTATTATGAGATGAACCGTTCCATGTGTGTCACCATATAACCAACACTTATTATTCTCTTTGTATATTGTCGATTTTTGCTTGTGTATAACTGGTCCTTATGGCATTTACATATATATATATACATATATATATATATATATATGTGTGTGTGTATGTGTGTGTGTGTTTGTGTGTGTGTGGCGTTTATATATATATATATATGTGTGTGTGTGTGTGTGTATATACATATATATATATACATATATATATATACATATATATACATATACATATAATTTTTACATATATATACATATATTTACATATATATATATACATATACATATACATATATATACATATATATATATATATATATATATATATATATATATATATATATATATTTATAAATACATATATATTTATATGAAATTAACTTAAATCGCGTACTAAAGTTTCACCTTATCGGATCATCAGGAAGCCTAACTCCGACCAATGCTAAATGCTATATATATATATATATATATATATATATATATATATATATATATATATATATATATACTTGATGTCCCCTTTCTTAACACTCAACATTATAAGGTATGGATCAAGGCTAAGTGAAGCCATACAGGGAAAGGAGTAGTTCCCTCCCCTACACCTCATGGTGGTAGCTATTGAGAAACGAGCCTTCAGGTCACCCTTGACGATGGTCGGACAACTATATATCGCCAATGGCCCAGGAGACCTGTGTTCAATCCCAGGTCGAGACAGACCAAAGACTCAAAAAATAGTACTCGATACTTCCTTGCTTAACACTCTGCATTGTTATGTAAGGATAAAGGATAAAGTGGATCAGTCCAGGGAAAGGAGTAGCGCCCTCCTCTACACCTTGATTTAGTAGCTGTCGAAAAGGGAGCCTTAGTGTTCCCCTCGACTACGGTCGCCAACTTTACTTACTTATATATATATATATATATATATATATATACCAACACTTCCGCTCGGGCAGGATATGACACGAAATCAATTTTCAAGCGGAGTTTAACAGGTTTGAATTCAGAGCTTTCTTTCTCCTAGATCATGTTGCCTCACCAAGGCTCAAGAACACAGTCTGTCCTACTATTTACCCATAGCTGGAGAGAGAATAATAGGATTCAGACCTTTCCCAAGGTTATTAGTGCGTTGTGAAATGCAATCAGTCTCGTTCAGGATTTGAACTCGTGTCGCCATGTCCATTTCCTACGACGATACCCATTACACTATATTATTTTATTATGCTTCATTTCTATTTTCCATCTGTATATATATTCGTTAAAATGGTATTACTAAGTTTTGATTCGGGAGCCAGATAAAAATTTGGAAGAATATGTTACACTAATGTAAGGAGACCATGAAAATCATAATTTCAAAGTTTAGTTTCTACTAGGCGCAAAGAACAGTAGTAGTCGCTAGTGTTTGTAAATCTTAGTAATTAGTCATTTACTGTTCTTTCCTTTTTCGAATTTTATGCATGTGTTAGATTCTTTTAAAACAACGAAAACTAACTTTTACATTTTCTTTATATTTTTATAACATTTTAATTGTCACTTCCACGCATTTCAACAAGGCGACACTGGTCGATAAAAAAACGTCTGTCGTTGATTTTATGGCTATAATCTCTAGTGTTATTCGAAAGAAGAATAATTGGAGGAAATATAGAAAAATATCCAACGTGTAGAACCGTTTAAATTCTATCGCTCTCTTTTTCATTATTTGTTAGTGTGCTGTTTGAATAATAATTGCATTTTATTTTTACATTTCGTCTATAAATTGAATGTCTTGATAATAATGAAATTAACTATTATTCGAAAAAATAATCAAAGAAGCATTGATAGATTTTTAAATTTTGTAGTGTAATAAAAATTCAAAGAAAATATTAGATTTAATTTCCGTTGTTTTAAATGAGTTTAACGCAACACTATTGTTAGGTGAGAAAAAAGGAAAAAATATAATTGACTAATTCAAGTAATTACAGACGTTAAAACACTTTCATTATTTTCAAGTTAATTTCATCAGTATTCAGACAGTACAAAGCTGACGTAATAGATGTGCTGCTTGCCTATTTTCTGGTTAAAGAATCAAATATCTAGTTTACTTTTTGATTCTATAGACAGCGACTTTTCGAAAGTGTTTTTTAATGTAAATACTGGTACAATACAATATAGAATGACGCCTTGATTATTTTTATTTTCATATAAGCTAGTTTTTCTCTGGAGTCTGAGTGACAGCAAATCTCATCAGTTCTTCAGGACTCTTCTCAGTATTCTAGCCGATCTTAATATTGTGGTCAATATCGTCTTTATTCTTTCTCTGATTTCCCGTTCCTCCATTCATTTTTGCAAACTTTTGGGGATTATTCCAAAATTATCTACCACAAATGGTGATGCTGCTACCCTCATGTTGACCAATTCTTTTTTTTCAAATTCTCTGGCAAGGTCAAAAGACTTGTGGCCCGTCTGGATGTAAAATCCACAAGATGAAAAGATCGATTTTTCTGTCATTAACACTAGTTCTGGTGCTCTAGCCGGAATTAGCTGATCCGGGGCGCGCGTACTCGGCTTTTAGGTTTTTGCGAAGCCCCGGAGCCTGTTCTGGACTTTGGTCCGGAGCGTGGCTCTGCAAAAGGAACAATGGCAGACTTGGGGCCTTTAATTAGGCACCTAGTTTCGACTAGGCTACCTTCGGGTGGGCGAGCTGCATTTTTGTCTCCTTTGTCACCCATGTACGGCACTAGACCAAGCGTCTAGTTTAAGCCGTAAACTGGCATACGTGCCCGGACCCACATTAGGGTTCGTGAAACCGCTTGCCTCATCAGGCTCACATTGCACTAAGTGAGCCGATGAGCAGCATTGACCAGCAGGGTTCGAGTCTCGGCTCGTTCCCGACCTCCCCTCCACTTTATCCCTACTTTAATTGGCCTTCGGGCTTTTGACCTTGTGTCAAGTCGTGTCTGGTGGGAGGCAGCGACAAATAATCGGAATTAGCTGATCCGTTTGTATTTCAAAATCCCAAAGTATTTCATGCATCTTATTCTGCAACACAGTTGGTTGGTTGGTTGGTTGTTTGGTTGTTTGGCGGAATTTATATTGTTAACGAATAGTTCGTTGGCAACAATTTGTAAAAGAGCAGAAGCTCATTTATTTCCACACTATTAAACGGTTCAAAGTACTGCTATCAAACACAAATAGTTTTATTTGCAAACAGTGAAATGGTTTCAAGTATTGCAATTTAACACTTGTAATTCTATCCAACATAAATGATTTCAAGTCTCATACATGATTAAACAGTTCTATTTTACCTGTATTTAGAATCCTAATTAGTATTACCACTCCGGGTCAGGGTAGACCAGAGAGTTATGGCAATGGAGAGGTACTTCACTTCCCCCCAAATTTCCTGGACTGATGCAGTTTTGTGACGTATTCTCGTTTGTGAATATACTATTCTCATTCAAAAATCGGGCATTAATTTTTTTCAAACAACCAGATAATTCATTTCGTTTGATTGCTAAATATTCAGATTTATTTCTCAATCTATGTTTGCCTCGGGGAATTCAAAGATATTTTTCTTATTATCATAATGGAGAATACTTCCTGAATCATATCTTCCAGCGAAGAAGATAAAATTGTTTATGAATTTGATAATTATTTTTCGTTTTTAAGAAATGATTGCAGTTAAAGAATTTACACACTAAATCTTGAAAGGTCCGGCAGGCGCTGACACTGTTCTGGGTCCCTAATCAAACGATTAATCATTTATTATCATACTACCCTTTCGGCAGGGGTCAAAATACGCTGATTGAATTCTCTTCAGAAGTGTATGCATCCCAACCTCCGACAAAAATGTATATCTTATGTTAATAATGATCTTTCTGGCTGCTGTTGTTAGTCTTTCCTTGCTCTTTTTCATCTAATCCCCGAGTCCTTTTTTGACACAGGTTTTACGTCTATGTCATCTCTCAACTATAATTTCTAGCGCATAATAAGCGTCTTACTTGTTCTTTGGTTCATTTGTCCGAGTTCCTCACTTGTCCATTTTTAAAATGGTCCTGAGTATCTCACAATGGGAACTGCCCAGGTGTTTATTCCTTTTAATTAAATTTCTACTGTGGACCTTGGTTTCGAGTTTTCAGCTTCTTCTGAGGCACTCTTTTCGTATGTTTTCTTTCATCTCTCTCCCTCTTTAATGGCGACCATTTCTAATATTCCCAAGCACTTGTAATTTTCCTTTACTTCAAGTTTTCTGATGCTTTCCTGATTTGGCAGTTCTGTATCATTATAATAATCATGTTACTCCTTCAGAGATTTTCATTACAGTTTTGACTGATTTTTCTCCACGGAAGTCTGAGTGACAGTAATTCTCCTCGGGTCTCCAAGAACTCCTCAAAGTATTCCAGATCTAAAGAATGCAATTGTCTAGATGGTCTCTATTCTTCCACTGATTTCCAGTTCTCCCAGTCTCTTTTAGAGGATTTCAAAGGTGGCCTTCACAGGAACCTAAAACAAAAGTTCTATCAGGTCTCCTAGATTCTTTTAAATATCCTTATTCATTCTAGTAGTTTTGTGGTCTAGATAGTTTCAATTATTCCTTTACTCCCCCAGTTTTTCGAGTTTCTTTTCCAAGTTCTTGGTCACCATTCTAAAGTCTTCGATTAGATTAGTACCTTTGTCATTTTCATGTTTTACAACGTTTTACCAGCTCTCTCACAAGATCTAGGTATTTTTGCAGATTTTCGCTTTCTTTCACTTGATCTCTATGGTCTGCTGGTACAGCAAAATCAACGATATGACGTTGATTAGAATTATGTCTGGTCCCGTGAACCTGACTGGAGGATCCATTTTAATTTCAAATTCCTATGGATTATTATTATGATGATTAGTTGTGGTATTATAATTTTTGTCCTAGCTAGTTTTTCACGTCAATTTTAACAGGTGATTAATTTTATCAGTTTTCAGTTCTTCATGACAAATCTCAGTATTCTAGTATTAAGAGGGCTGTCACCTGGATAGTTTCGATTCTTCTTCTGACCTCCAATTCTCCCAGTCTCTTTTCCAGCTTTTGGAAACTGTTCCAAATGGGATTATTATTATTATTATTATTATTATTATTTACTCCTTCAGAGTTTTTCACTTCAGTGTTAGCTGATGGTTTTTCACTGGAGTTTGAGAGACAGCAGGTCTCCTCGAGTCTCCAGGACTCGTTTCAGTATTCTGCCCGTCCTCAGCAATGCTGTCGTTTGGATAGTCTCTACCCGCCCGCCAATTTCCAAGTCCTCCAGGCCCTTTAATAATCCTTTAGTTACTGTGCCTAACGCACCAATCACAATTGGCACAATCGTTACTTTCATGTTCCACAGCTTTTTTATTTCTCTAGCAAGGTCGAGGAACATATCCCTTTTTTCACTTTCCTTCAAGTTTATTCTGTGGTCCGCCGAGACAGCAAAGTCGACAATTTTGCAGATTCTCGGTTTTTTGTTGATTATTATGAGGTCTGGTCGTATGGCCAGGATTAAGTGATCCGTTTGTATGTTAAAGTCCCATAGGAGTTTATGCGAGTCATTTTCTAGGACAGGTGCCGGGTTGTGCATATACCATTTGTTTGTATGGTCGAATTGAAATTTCCTGCACATTTCCCAGTGGATCCCCTTGCCGACCCAGTCGTCTCTCGCCTTGTACTCCTTCTGTGCTAATTTGCTTATTATGTGATTAATCGTTTCGTCTCTGTCACCGCATATTATTGTTATTATTATTATTATTATTATTATAATTATTTCCTTCTGACGAGCTTTTCAAACCAGCGTAAACTAGTAATCTTTCACTGGAGTCTGAATGAGAACAAGTCTCCTTAAGCCTCCATCTGTGCATTTCCTAAGTATGTGATTGAGTGGCATTATCGCAATTACAAACAGTAATGGCGATAATGCATTTCCGTGGAAGATACCTCTATATTTCCACCTCAGTAAAGCTTTTTCCTCCAGCTTTGAGTTCAACTCTCCGGTTTTTATGGTATTTTTGATAGATTTTATGACTTCACCGGTTATCTTGTGCATATTGAAACGGTCTATCATCCAGCTTTGCGGGAACATTTCGTATCACTTTTTGTTGTTAATCCAGGCCATTGCAAGATTTTTCCGTCTCGTTTTGCTGCCTTTCTGCATGTATTGATAAACGTATTGTAGCTTTCCTGTACCTCTGGCCCACTTGCAGCATACTTCTGTTCCTCAGAGATTAGGGAGTCGTAAATCTCCTCCCTAATTTGAGCCAGTAGTATTTTCCATATCATCAGTTGGCACGTTATTGATTTATAGTTAATAAAAGCGGTTTCTTTTGGGGGGTCTTTTTTGGATCAACGTAGTCTTTCTTTTTGTCATTCATTCGTGTATGTCAATTTCTTGTAAGCATCTATTCATTTTGATAACCAATCTGTGATGGATGGAATTGAATTTTTAACTAGAATCCATGTATGCTATCATGTTCTGTCGGTTTCCAGTTTGGTAGTTTTTTTTTTTTTGTATTACTCTGAATGAATCGCTGTTTATTTTCACTTAACACCCTTCTTCGAGTTCTTTTAACTTTTTTCCTATGTTGCTTATTCATTCGGCTTTTCTACTATATTCTCTTTGTTCCTATATTTTGTAATTCGATTGTTCGTATGTCTTCGTGAGATCTCCCCCAACTTGCTGATAGAATTATTTTTTGCTATTTTGGAATATCCTGTTTAGTGTAATTTTTTTTATCCTGTCTTGATACCTTTTAGTTTTTCTTCTTTCGCCAGTGGCTTCTTGTTTAGGTTTTCAAATTGTATGGCCTGTTTTACTTGTACTGCTTTTTCTTCTCGTCCCAACATGTTCCAGCGTCTCTTCCTCTGTCTCATCATTTTTACTTGTTGTCATAGATTTCTTATCTGCGTTTCCAGTCGTATTTCCCGTTCACGTTTTGAGTTTTCGTTCGTGTTCTTTAGGGGAACACCGATTTTTTTCACAGACTAATTTCGCTCCGGCATAGATTAGTTAAATTCCGTGACATTGTTCGTTGAGATATGCGTTAATAACTCGTTTATTTTTTTCAATTTCTGACTTGACTGTTCTTCAGTCTTGCTTTCTAAGCGATGGTAATCGAGACTTCTTTTCCGACATAATTATCTTTAATTTTTCTCTATTCATTTTTTCTTCTTGTGTTAGTATTTGTTCTATGTGTTTTAGATGTGTGGAGTTTCGATTGTAATATTTTGCGGTTCACTTCTGTTAAGTGCTTTTGCTTTTCAGTTTTTGTTGTGTCGATTATTGTATTAGGGTCATATAATTATTATTCTTTTTCTTCCTGAGTTTTTCAAACCAGTATTAAACAGTGGTTTCCCCATAAACTCTGACTGTAATTCTTCTTTTCAGTCGGATTCTAATTTTTGCGTATACCATTTGTCTTTATCAACAAAAATTTACTCACTTGCACACTGTGCCTACTTTATTATTATTATTATTATTGGGATGTTTTTTATGTAATCTGAACCTAGCAAGTCTCCTAAGATTTCCGAGTCTCTTCTACGTCTTCTAGCTGATCTCAACAGTGTTGTGTTTTTCATCTGATCTCCAATTCCTTCAGCATTTTTCCAGGCCTTTGAGAACCGTTCTAACGCACCAATCCCAATTGGCACAATCGTTACTTTCACGTTCCACAGCTTTTTCAATTCTCTACCAAGGCCGAGGAACTTATCTTTCTTTTCACTTTCCTTCAGATTTATTCTGTGGTCCACCGGGACAGCAAAGTCGACAATTTTACAAATTCTCTTTTTTTTTTTTGTTGTTCATTATTATGTGGTCTGGTCTTCTGGCCGGGATTAAGTGATCCGTTTGTATGTTAAAGTCCCATAGGAGTTTATGCGAGTCATTTTCAAGGACAGGTGCCGGGTTGTGCATATACCATTTGTTTGTATGGTCGAATTGAAATTTCCTGCACATTTCCCAGTGGATTAACTTGCCGACCCAGTCGTGTCTCGCCTTACCCTCCTTCTGTACTAATTTGCTGCATTCGCTTATTATGTGATTGATCGTTTCGTCTCTGTCACCGCATAGCCTACATTTACTGTTTTGTTGCGTCTTATCTATCCTCGCTTTGATATGATTCGTTCTTACGGCATTGTCCTGTGCTGCTATTAGGAGGGATTCCGTTTTTATCTTAAAGTTTTTTTCTTAGACAGGTCCAGGTTTTTTGGTGTGAGATGTTGTTTATTAGACGTTTAAAGTGGCCAAAGAGTTGTTTTCCTTCCCATTTTTGTTTCCAAGTCGTTGTCACTCTTTCGTCTATCGTGTTGTCGGTATCTTTTCTGATGGTTGTAATTAGTCCTCGTTCGTGTTTTTCTATGTAGTCTTCGAGCCGTTGTATGGATGCGTCAATGGTGTCTTCGATGCTGGCAAGTCCTCTTCCTCCCTCTTTTCTAGATACATATAGTCTGTCAACGTTGTCTCTGGGCTGTAATGCCTTATGCATGGTTATTAGTTTTCGTGTTCTTTGGTCCATTTGTTTAAGTTCCTCTCTGGTCCACTTGAGAAAGAGTCCCGAATATCTGACTAGTGGCACAGCCCAAGTATTTATTCCTTTGATGAGGTTTCTCCTGGAAAGTTTTGTCTCGAGTAGTTTTCGCGTTCTCATGAGATATTCTTTTCGGATCGTGTCTTTCATTCGCACTTGTGTGATGGTGTCAGCCTCCAAAAAGCCCAAATATTTGTAGGTTCCCTTTTTTTTCGAGTTTTCTAATTCTGTCATTATTTGGTAGTTCCATTCCATCAGTCATATGTTGTTTGCCACTTTTCATGACGAGCATGGCACATTTTTCTATGCCAAATTCCATTTCTATGTCCTGACTGTATATTCTAACGGCGGGTATGAGAGTTTTCAGTTCTTTTTCATTTTTTTGCAAATAATTTAATGTCATCCCTGTACATTAGGTGGTTGATCTTCTCTTATGATCTGCTGAGTTTGTATCCAGCTGCGTATTTTCGGAGAATGTGGTTCAGTGGCATCATGGCTATTATGAATAGTAAGGGTGATAGTGCATCTCCTTGGAAAAT
This sequence comes from Sepioteuthis lessoniana, assembly GCA_963585895.1. Classification (NCBI taxonomy): domain Eukaryota; kingdom Metazoa; phylum Mollusca; class Cephalopoda; order Myopsida; family Loliginidae; genus Sepioteuthis; species Sepioteuthis lessoniana. The sequence continues at coordinate 105,309,345 of OY757906.1, read as the reverse complement.
GCCTCTTTGGATCTTTGTTTCAGCTATGCTTCTTCTTCCTGCTGTCTGTTCCACTCTCCAGGTTTTCATGGTCTGTTCGAGGAAGTTTATGACTTCATGTGATATTTTGTGCATTTTGAGACAGTGTAGTATCCAGCTTTGTGGGACCATATCATATGCCTTTTTGTAGTCAATCCAGGCCATAGCTAGATTTTTCCGTCTTGTCTTGCTTTCATTTAGGATGTGTTGATCTATGTAGAGTAATCCCGCTGTGCCTCTGGATCCTTTGCGGCATCCTTTCTGTTCGCCAGGGAACAATCCGCGGCTTGTTATCGAGTTGTAGATTCTTTCCCTTATTTGTGCTGTTAATATTTTCCACATAATTGGTAGGCAGATTATGGGTTTGTAATTGTTTGGAGAAGTTCCTTTGTTAGGGTCCTTTTGGATTAATGTTGTCTTTCCTTTGGTCATCCATTCAGGTACTTATTTTTATTAACCAAATTATAACGAATTAACTCAAAGCTTTAGCTCGTTAAATTGTCTGCAATACTCTACGAGAGTACAGACGTTTTTTTTTAAATCCCAAGGAGGTATTCTGTATATTAATATTGCGTCTGAGTACGGTTTATACGCTCCTTATTTTAAAACCTCTACAGATATCGATTTGTAATTCAAATATATTATCTGTACTTTTAATTCTGAACCTCCCGGGGGCGATGGACGATAGAGACGGATGGCGAGAAAGGGTCAAGGAGATCCGTGCTGACAGCGTGACATGATGATGATGATGATGATGATGATGAAATAGAAGCATATATTCAATTTTGCAATTTTATGTTTCGTCAGTGTATATTTTCATCCAAATGCAGTTATTGTTTAGATTCATGAGGGGAATAAATATTTGAAATGCAAGGAGTTCATGAAAATCAGTATTTGACATCATTGTTTCTAATGGGCTCAAACAAAAGACACAACAACAGTTGCTGGTGAAGAGTGTACGATAATAACCACCAAGCATAGTCAGGGTAAGAAGGCTTTATATACAACTATAATCTTTATCAGATACATGATCAACCTTTATAGGCATTTAAGAAATGCATAGAGAAAAAAACTAGATGGTTACTTTATAAGAATGCTCCATGCTCTTTTCAACAAATCTTGGAAGAAGCAAACACCTCACAAAACAAAAGATGTACGGCTAATTATCTCCCATCTCACAAACCGTCCCAGTAAGACGAGTAAGATATCCAGGGCACTGCTGGTGAAGTAAGGTCGAACTCATAAGAGAGGTTCTCCTTTGAACTCCAACACATGGACACACTAGTGTAAGCTGACCAGCAGAAAATTACATTCATTAGCTCTGTGCTGATACTGGATGCCAAATGGAGAAATTGCCAAGATCTATGAACGATAGTGACGGATTGCAAGAGAGAATAGAGAGAATCTATGTTGCTGTAATACCTTGATGAGGTTAATAATTCTTATTTTTACTAGACTGACTTCAACACAAGACCAAAGATTTTTATATTGGCAAAGATCATGTTTCAGTTTTTAGATCATGCGTGGAATACTTCTTTCAGGAGACAAGTGTCATTTTACTTTATATAACAATTAGTTAAGTAACTTGTTAAATGCCAAGGGAACAACAAACAACTGTTATTTGCTTCAGGATTGAACTCTAGTAACCTTTAACTCAAGAGACTCAAAACTGATTGAAAAGTCAATAATTTGCCTTGTGGAAAAACGTTCCTGACTAGTAAATTTCAGTTGAATCCGGTTGACATCTCCTTCAAGACGATTGATCAATAAAAATTCCTGGTAAATTTTTTTTTCTTTCTTTTTCTTGCAACTTCGTTCATTGACTGCAACATGTCAATATAGGTGTTAGGTTGGGTTTTGTTAGCTTTAAAGATGGATATCTTATTCTGCGAATGTTCAGATCACACTAGTCACTGTCCTGCCACACACTGACAGGATTTTTTAAAATTTAATTTTAATTTTTTTTACTTAGGATAATACTTTGCGATTTTCTTAAAGATTATGACAGGAAAAGAAATGAGTTTTATATTTGAAATAAATAAAAACCCCTAACTTTATTTTGATTCAAGAATCATTCAATCTTGAAAGTGACTTTTTTTTAACAAAAGGCGAAGCAGACATGTTTTTCCATAAATGTATTCTCAACATTGTTGGGAATTGGTTTATAGCAAAAGAAATTTTAGTCTCTCAGAAATAATTTGTTTACAGGCTCTTAAAAATCAGAGTACTTCCGACTTGAAGAGAGTCAATCATTAAATTTAAGATAGTCGTTAAATGCAAACCTTGTAAAATTTACAGAAGAACGTGTGTTGTGTACGGAGAAGCATGTTTAAGTCAAATAGATGTTAATGGGCTAAATCATTTACAAAAGGTAGAAATAGTCTTCATGATGTAGATAAAACGGGCAGGCACACCATGATGAACACACCTAAAATGGTGGATTTAGTTAATACGCTCAATTTGGCTGAGAGAAGAGCTACGATAAAAGGCATATTCGGATAATAAAATTTTACATGATGACCATGTCTATTTTAAGGTAAGTTGTTGTAGGGTTCCCAGAATGGGCATGCCAGAGCACGACGCATCATCCAGCGGCAAGGACTGTGAAAAACAAGTCAGTTTTGGTGGAAACAGCTTTCTTGTCTTCCTTGTAGTCTAGATCAAGCCTCACTGATTTCCACTTGTTTGGCCCCCTCACAGAACTTCTGCGTGGAACAAAATGTTCAAACGATGATGGAGTGAAGAACACTGAGATTATAGGATGAAATAAGAGTCATTTTATGGTAAAATTCACCTATGTTTTGAGTGACCCTCGTACAATAACTGGAAAACATCTTTTGGTGACATTATTCGACAATAGAAGACATTTTAACTCGTATAAAACTGCACATAAGTGCCCAACTAAATTTGATGGTTGCTAGTTGCAATGATAATATAAACAAATATGTCTACATGGGGAGTTACAAAGTTACCCAACAGTTTGTGATTTGTGTTTGACCTACTCAAATTTGAGGGATAGAATACAAGTAATCAAATAGGATTGATCTTTCCAAACATCGTCTATTAGATTAGCAAGGAAATCTACATTGTCACGGTTGTCCCGAGATACCAAGAATATAAACACTTTCTTAATATACAAGGCGTTTAGAGAAACTGTCATATATCTATGACAAAACAGGATTTTTTCTAAAACTAACTGCTCAGAAAAAAACAGTAAAATTAAGAAAGTTCTACAATGTGTCATCATCATTATCATGAAGTTTAACTGACAGCACTCTCCCTAGCCATCCACCCTTACCACTCTTGGCAGATCCTCTAGACGATATCCAGTGTCCACATGGTTAGCCGACACTAGTGGGTCCATTTTCTGGATTCTAAACGAGAACTTAGCTCGTGAGTCCGTCTCTGCTTCTCCAGCCTTGCTCACCATATCTTATCTTTTTTTGATGGTTTGCGAGAATGAAGGGAGGTATGTGTCCGTACATCTGGTATTTTGTGAGGTGCTTCTTTTTGGACTTGTTCAAAAGCTCACGCAGCATTCGTGTGAAAGTTCAATCTAGCTTTTTCTTCAAACTTTTCGTTAGATTTCTGGAGGAGTAACAAAATATAGCCGGACGATGCACGATTGATTATAATTTTGATTTAAAAAAAATGTAAGCGGATTGTGATGAGGTTCTAATAGAATTTTGGGCCATGCTTATCTCCTTTTCAGGATATTCTGGTTTCCTCCTCCTCCTCCTCCTCCTCTCTCTCTCTCTCTCTTTCTCTCTCTCTCTCAGTTTCTCCAGGGTGTCTCCACTCCTAACATCATCGCTTTATGTACTTACTCAACCTCTCCGCTACGAACAGGATTTGATGCAATATCAGTTTTTGAAGCAGGCTAGAACAGATTAAAATTCAGTATTTTCCTTCTAGAATTGTTCCCTTACAAAGGTTTCAGAGCCCAGTCTGAAATAGTATTTATCCACAGCTGGGAAGCTAGTTGGATTCATTACTTTTCTATGGGCATTAGCCCGAAATGAAACGACAGGAAAACAGCCACATCCAAGAATTTAACCCGGCTCATTGATTCCATTCCAAACGACGATAACCGTTAAGCTAATCACGCTTCAAGGATCATCGCTCAGTGTACGAGTTTATTTTATTAGAGAAGCATAAACGTTGGGTACCATGGGTTTAACCATAATCACTAGCTACGTATTTTTCCACAACAGTCATCAATCATTGTTCTCTTGCGCATGTGTCGGTTTATGCGTGTGCGTAAGACCCGATACCGTCAGCGTTTTAGCAAATCGACGCGAAAGGTTAAACTTGCTGTTAATCAAAAACTCTTGAAGCGTTGATCGTCATGGCGGAAAAAATACAGCAGAGGTTGCCAAGTAACAGCAGTGAGGAATTAAATTCTCGGCTGTTTGCGCTTCAAGGAAGAAAATGGCTAATCGATCTTCAAGCAAAACATTTTTCTTTTTATTCCAAAAGCCTAATGTGGGATTACAGAGAAAAAGAATAATTTTGAATCCCATGAAACTCCCGCCACCTCTCACATACTCTTACAATGTGCTTGAACAAAACAGCATTTTATTGAGCTTAACCTTGACACTAATATTTTGGAATGGAATTCTATCAGCAAGGAATCAGTCGCAATAAAATTTAATAAGAAAAGGACGTATATTTTGTAATATTATTTAGAGGCAGAAACATAAAATATCAGAATAAAATACAGAAGATATATATATAAGCATTAAATCATGATAAAAGCGTATAATCATAGATTAATGCGCTTGAATCCAACAATACTCTGTCCAGTCATAGGAAAATAGTAGGTCAGACTGGTCCGTAACTCTGATATGGCAACTGGACTAGGAGAAGGAAACCTCTGAATTTAAACCTGTTAAACGCCGCTTAAAAATTGACCTTGTGTCACATCATGCTCGTTTGGAGTGGTTGGTATATATATATATATATATATGATGACTATCATTCAAAAATGGATATGGTTCATCGCCAGTATATTTTTTAATGATTTTCTTACTGCATATCAATTCAAGTTAAAACTTTTTATAAAGTTCCTTTTAAAAACATTTTTCCACGAAAACTTTTGCTTCTACCGATGCCCTAAGACTTGTAAAAAATGAATAACAAATGAAATACTCCTATTTTTCGTAAAACTTTCCTCCATCTTTATATATATATATATATATATATATATATATATGTACACTCACACACACACACACACACACATATATATATATATATATATATATATATTATCAGAACCCATTGTTTGCACACAGTTAAATGACTTAAAGCGTTCGCTACAGAGAGTAATAACTTTATTTAGCAAGTACTCTAATAATGAAGGAACAATTTGCATACTACTACTTCTACTACTACTAATAATAATAATAATAATAATAATAATAATAATAATAATAAGAAGAAGAAGAAGAAGAAGAAGAAGAAGAAGAAGAAGAAGAAGAAGAAGAAGAAGAAGAAGAAATTACACCTCGATTTAATTCTAGTTTTAAAAATCCAATACCACTCATCTCAGACTGGCTAGATAAATGAATATATGCTTACAAGAAACAGACATACCCAAATGAAGGACAAAAGGAAAGATCACCCTGATCTAAAACGACCCAAGGAAAGAACCGCCTTCAACAACTACAGACCCATAACAAGCCTACCGATGACGTGGAAAATACAGGCGGCACAAATTAGGGAGAAGATTTACGATTCCCCGAGGAGCAGAAAGGATGTCCTAAGTGCGCCAGAGGTACAGGAGAGCTACTATATATTGATCAACACATCCTCAAGGAGAGCAAAATAAAACGCAAAAATGTAGCTATAGCTTGGATCGATTACAAAAAGGGATACTATATAGTCCCGCAAACATGGATGATAGAATTGTCTTAAAATGCTCAAAATATCTGACAAAGTCATAAAGTTTATGTAGAAAACTATGAAAAACTGGAGAGTAGAATTTGCAGCAAGAGGAAAAAGTTTAGCTTACTGAAAATCCATAGAGTTATCTTCCAGAGAGATGCGTTATCACCATTACTATTTGTGATTACGATGATGCCACTCAATCACATACTTAGGAAATGCACAAGCGGATACAACCTTTCTTAATCGCAGGAAAAGATCAGTCACCTATTATACATAGACGATATGAAACTGTTTACCCTAAATGAAAAAGAATTGGAAACACTAATACAGGCAATGAGAATATAAAATCAGGACAAAAGAAATGGAATTCGACATAGAAATATGCGTCATGATGGTAATGAGAAATGGGAATCGACTCGTGGCGGAAGGAATAGAACTACCAAATCAAAAAAAAATCTGAAAGCGGGGTTAAAAGAAACTTAAAAATACGATGGAATATTGGAAGTGGACACCATCAAACAAGTGGAGATAAAAAAAATGAAAAGAATATCTCAGCAAAACGAAGAAACTACTCGAAATCAAACTATATAGCAAAAATCTCATCAAAAGGATAAATACCAAAATTGTCTTCCTTGTAAGATACTCAAGACCATTCTTGAAATGGATATTAAAACTTAAACGAATAGACCAGTTAACAAGAAAACGCATGACGATGTATAAGGCCTTCTATCAAAGAGATGACATAGACAGACTGCGTGTGTTAAGAAAAGAAGTAGGAAGAGGGTCCGCCAGAATTGAAGATGGCGTCGAAGCATCGATACAAAGACTGGAAGATTACATTAAAAATGCAGAGGAAGACTGATTACAGTGACCAGAAATATTACGGACATCACAAGCATCAATAGAACAAAAATAACCACAAAACAAAAATAAGAACGACAACGTAGACATGGCTAACAAATTGAAACCTTCAGAGAGAAACCGAATCTCTTCTAAAATAGTAGCACAAAACAACATCATAAGGACTATGTGAAATCAAAAGTGGACAAGACGCAACAAAATTGTAGATGTAGGTTATGTGGTTCTAGAGACGAAACGATCAATAACATAATAAGCGAATAGAGTAAATTAGCGCAGAAAGAGTATAAGACTAATCACGATTGGGTGGGGAAAGGGATCCACAGGGAATTATGCTAGAAGTATAAATTTTACAATATGAACAAAAGGTATAAGCACAACTCCGAATCTGTCCTGGAAAATGAGAAACACCAAATTCTCGGAGATTTTCAGATACAAACGGATTATTTTGATACGGCCAGATGACCAGATCTATTGATAGTCAACCCAAGAAAAAGGAACCTTCCAAATAGTCGACTTTTCCGTTCTGGCAGACCAGAGAGTAAAACTGAAATAAAGCCAAAATAGAGTTAAGTACAGAGTCTTGCTTTAGAACTTAAAAGAATTATGGAACATGAGAGTGACGGTGACACCAAGTGTGATTGATGCACTTGGTACAGTCATCAGAGGATTGGTGAAGAGACTGGAAGACTTTGAAATAAGAAGACGAGGGAAAACCTTCCAAACTAGAGCATTGTTGAAATCAGCCAGAATATTGAGAAGAGTCCTGGGGACTTGAAGAGACTTGCTGCCACTCAGACTCCAGTGAGAAACAATCAGCTCGGACTGGTGTAAAAATCTCTGAAAAAATGATAATCCTTAGTAAATGATTGAACAGTTATATTTGACCCAAACAGTGTCTATCACTCCGGATCAAAAACGATGACAATAAAGTTCCAGGATTGTAGCCTCACTATCAGGTGGTTTTGTGTCATATCCAAGAAACTTGCCGGGGAGTATCCCCCTTCTGAAGAGGTGCATTCGGTGTATCTTTCAGGCCCAGCCGATTGAGAGGGGCTACCTTTAATTATATATATATATATATATATATATATATATTTACCAACCCCTCCGCTCGGGCAGGATATGACACAACGTCAATTTTTAAGCGGAGTTTAACAGGTTTGAATTTAGAGTTTTCCTTCTCCTAGACTAGTTGCCTCACCAAGGCTGAAGAACCTAGTCTGCCCTACTATTTTCCCATAGCTGGAGGGAGAATAATTGGATTCATATCTTTCCCAAGGGTATTAATGCTATGAGAAACGCAATCAGTCTCGTCCAGGATTTGAACTCGTGTTGCCGTGTCTATTTCCTACGACGATAACAATTATACCACGGGCACCTCCATAAGTATATATATATATATATATATATAGGAGGTTACAAAAATGACAAGTATGATAGAATAGCTGCAGCAAAGTTGTGTAGATCCAATCTTTACTCGATTGTGTACACTCATCTATATGATGAGTTACACAGAGAACAAACATATTTGAACTCATACTAATATATATATATATATATATATATTGGCATGTGCGTGAGAGCGAGCCTGCTTTGAAGGATGTGAGTGTGTATCTGTGCGTGTGGGACGCAAACTACATTATATATGCTATAACGATTTTCCGTATAAGATAAGTCTGCCACTTTGAAATATAGCAATATCTGACTTTGGTAGAGAATAGACGACTCTCCCAATCAATAAGATTTTCTTAATGATTTTCACGTTTATATTAATCTGACACAAGACTATTGCAATGGGGTACTCGGTGACGTTCAAAATCAGCGACGTAGCAACTCTATCAGCGAGAATTTAACAGCTGCCTTTGTATTTAATAAAGAATTAGATCTTCATACATCTTTTTTTTTTTCTTTTGTTGGCGATGTTATTTTTCTTCTGCAGTTAAATTTCTGCCCAAACTCTGACTCTAAAACGCAAGTGAAACAGGGTCACCCCACCATCCAAAAAAAAAAAATGAAATCGGTGCTTGAACAAATTCCAGGAAATTAATTCGACCTTCTTCTCTATGAGTCACTGGGAATTAGGAAATTATTTTTCTTCAACTTTCCATCGGCTCATTTTTTTTTTTAATTTTGATCTCTGATGTAGATACACGTTTATTACTTTTCTGTTAGCCTATCAATCGAATAATTTCAGACTGTTCATAAGTATCTATCGATGGATATCGATAGATCATGTGATCTCACAGTTCTTTCATTCCCCAATCATCTGATCAAAATTCTTTTCTCTTTATATATTTAAATATATATATATATATATATATGTGTGTGTGTGTGTGTGTGTGTGTGTGTGTGTGTGTGTGTGTGTGTGTGTGTGTATGCGCGCGCGGTGGGGATGATCATGATAATATGAGCAACATCATTTATGCATATCTCCATATTTGTGGAAATGGGAGAACATTCTCTGACAGACTTATATATATATATATATATATATATATATGTGTGTGTGTGTGTGTGTGTGTGTGTGTAGTTGGGAAACTGTGTTTCATTTAAGCATGTTTGATTAAATAATAAAGTCACATTTTGTCTATATGATTTTATAAGATCTTTTCATGTTTCCAAATAAGCGTCTTGGTTTCAGGGTTGAATTGGAGGATGAATTTACCAAAATTGTCATGAGCACTTTCGGACTTTTTATTGGCCATCATCAGAGGTTGTTTGCATGTGTATTGAGGGTTTTTAAAGAGTTTTTTTTTAGTTTTTAGGTTTTTTATAACATGACAAAATTACGTAAACGCAGTGTTGGATAAAGCTGATATGCTGATAAATTTAAAAACAGATCGGTATCTACGGAAATTGAATATTATCAAGAAATATGGAATATATATATATATATATATATATATATACATGAATACACACACACACACACACACACACAAACACACACACACTCACTAATAGATAGATAGATAGATATTTGAAGCCGTATTCAGGCAATATTGGAGAATGTGAATGCTTTAGAGGATACTCGAATAAGACTAATACTTCTTAATGTCAAGCATATAGTTTACTGATTTTTCATCTCAGTTTCCAACTTTTGCATCTGCTCAATCATCGAAATAAATAAGATCTGAAAGTCACTTTTTATACATGCTTTAAAAAACATATTTTGAATTTCAAAAATAATTTGGGCTAAAATTAAACCCCACAAAGCAACAAAAAAGTTTATAAATTCTGTTCAATGAAGGGATATACAACACCATTAGAAGATTATCCTCCACTTCTTTTGTGGCATTTCAGCTCCCTTAAAAACGATTTCCTTCACGAAATATTTTTACTGGGTATCATAACTTGTTAACAATCTGAAAATAAATAAGTATAATGAAATATTTTACTTCTTTCTATTTTTGTTCATTTCTTTATATATATATATATATATATATATATATATATATATATATCAATGGGGTGCATTGCTAGTTTGATTGATATAGATAAATACATAGATGGATAGATAGTTATTGACTACTTTGAATGACTCTGCAAATTAAATTACGTTTCAAGTTGATTTCATGAAGACTATGAAAAAACTAAGTCAAAAAATGCTATAAAAATGTAATTGTTAACTAAATATAGCGGGGGAGACATCGTCATATATATATATATATATATATATATATATATATATATATATATATATATATATACATATATATATATATATATATATATATATATATATATATATATATATATATATAAGGCTTGTTCAAAAAGTTATAAGTCTCAACTTAAAGGAAACTTAAGTCACTATTCGACAGCTTTGGATGCATTTGCAAAAATCCTGAAAGTGATGGACCACATTGGTCAGGGAAATGACGTACTCACTAGATACTCTCCGAATGCTACGTCTCGGATTTGTCCCTATAACTTAAGCACGGCTTCAGAATCCACATTTTTAGACCTCCCTGACCTTTTTTAATCGTCAAGGTTCTAGTAATCCGAGCCAATTTTGGGGGGACTGCGCCTTCGCATTTTTCACTACAAATATTCTTACTTTCTTCGGTGGTGTTATGACTCCGTTCTAACTCTTAACGCTCGAGTTCTAAAATCTGACTACCTTGCCCGTTTGTCTGTGGGGCTTTCAAATCACACACAAAACGCAAAACGTGTCAGAGAATCAGCAACCAACGTACTACTAACCCCATTGGGTACCCATCACTTGTAACACTATGTAGGTGGTCCGCCAAGCAGACGATTCCTTTGTCTGTTTTGGCGCGAAACCAGACAAAGGGTTTGGACTCGAGATCGCGACGCGACCGGAAGTAGGTAAGGGAAGGCCAGTAGGAGTTGAACAAAGGGATTGAGAGAAGGCAGTTGGCGAAGGGTGACGCGAGTGGCCAGTCGGCACCGGACAGCAGAAGTGACCAGTCGGATGAGATAGGGTCCAGCCGCAGTGAAGGAAGACCAGTCAAGATGAGTCAGCACTCCTCTTGGGTTGTAGAATTTTCGCTAGAAATCTACACTAGCGTTAGTCTACATGTACACATAGGGAATGCAATGTTACATTATTCCTCTTCTTGCACTTTCAGTTAACCCAAGCTCATATTGTTTGTTTGCTCCTTTTCTCCCACTCCCTTGATTGTATTCCTTGTAGCCATGAAGAAATGTGCCATGCCCCTATCGGAACCACTAGTTGATCACTGGCCAAGAAGAGAAATGGTTTCGAAGAAGTTGAAGTATTCGGGGGGGCCGAGTGGGTATTGTCACACACAGCTTGAACTGCTTTGATGACATGAGATACACGCCGTAAATTAGCTCATACTAAAATATTGCAAATGTTATGATTCACCCTAATACCGTAGAACGGAAATAACATAATTTGTTTTTTTCATAATTCAAGCGCACTAAATGTCTTCTCATTTGGTAAAGATTTTCACTATGAGTACCGAAGAACTATCTATGGCTGTCATAAAATGATAAATTTTAAGTGTTTTTCACAAAATCTGGACGATCATGTCATTATCTTAAATAGATTTTGGGTTGTTTTTTTTATAATTCTTGAAACAGTACATATTATCTATTAAACAATACATTATTTCTATTTTATTATCATTGTTGAGATTTCAGAAAAAAAAATAATAGATGTAACCTGGCCTATTTTATCCATCGTGATTTGATCTAGCCTTTCAGTTAATTATTTCTTTGGCGCCAAAATGTTACGACCAGACGATTACAAAGCGGGACAGTAAATATCATTCGATAAAATGTGTGGACTTTCGAGACTTCATTTAAATCAGAGTAAAATAGCTGCCAGAAGACTTATTAATTCATTAACTTTGTTCTCTCTCTCTCTTTCTCTCTCAATTTCTTTTAATCTTTATCTCAATTTATTTTGTCATTCGTTCTCTTTCTACTTCCATCTGACTCGCAAAAAAGGTACTTCTCTTGTCTGTCTGTATGTATGTATGTATCTATCTATCTATCTATCTATCTATCTCTTGAACATTTGATATCTTGCTCGCTCTTTTTATATCATTTATTTTTCCTCCCGTCGAGCCACCATACCTTCTTCTATTCTCTCTCTCTCTCTCTCTCTCTATCTATCTATCTATCTATCTATCTATCTTGTACATTTCTTTCTCTGTCTCTTGCTGTCATTTTCTGATAACTTGTCTTAGATATTTTCCTACTCTCTCTCTCTCTCTCTCTTTCTCTCTCTCTCTTTCTCTCTCTCTCTCTCTCTCTCTCGTACGTTTTCTCGCTTTCTTTCTCTGTCTCTTGCTGTCATTTTCTGATAACTTCTCTTGAATATTTCATTTCGTTCTCTCTCTCTCTCTCTCTCATACGTTTTCTTTCTCTGTCTCTTGCTGTCATTTTCTGATAACTTCTCTTGAATATTTCCTTTTCTACTCTCTGTCTGTCTGTCTGTCTGTCTCTCTCTCTCTCTCTCTCTCTCTCTCTCTGTCTCTCTCTCTCTCATATTTTTTTTTATTTCTTTGTATTGAATAATCATTATTCTTCCGTTTTGACGAATAATGTTCACGTCATCTTATTGATATTGTACCGCTAAAAAAGAAATTATTATTTTAAACAAAAGACAAGATTTCTTTTTTTCTTTGCGTTATATCCTTGTAGAAAGAATTTCACTTCCTGCAACGTGATGGCTTCAACATTTATTTCACCTAATATTCGATCATGTACTGAGTTCGAACTTCACCAGGTACTCTTAGTTTGAAGCAGACAAAATTAAGATAAAATCAGTATGTATTGTAAAGCAGAGAGCTGTATTGCAAAACCTTATTTTTGTCATAAGTTCAGACTCCACCGGGTAATTTCTAATTGTTGCCATGCACCATGCCAAGATTAACATCGCCGTAGAGTAAAGTTTAACATAAACTATGGTAGTGATACTGATGCTGTCTACTTCCATTAATTGGGTGGAATCTTAGTTTAGTAAATAACAAACACCATTTTCGTTGTTGCATTTGGTGTATATTTCTCACCGGCCGTTGAAGGCACGTGTGATGAACCAGGATATAGAAAGCTGATTTTGAAGGCTTGGCCCAGCTTGCTAACCATTACACCACCTGAAGTGCCGATTTTAATGGTATGCAGGCAAGAGTTCTTCTCTTGGAGACACTTTTTATACTCAACATCACCTTAATCAAATCTTATTTGGTAACTATAGGCCAATGACTAGTGATCAGTAAGGATGTTGCCAAAATTTAATACAAACGGAAAAAATAAACGCCAAAACAGTGTCAGTATTTAACCAGCCTTCTTCTGTCGTCACGAGCAGGATGTGACACAAGGTAATTTTTTAAGTGAAGTTTAACAGCTTTAGATTAAGACTTTCTCTACTCCAATACTGGTTGCCATAATAAAGTTAAAGAGCCAAGTTTGCCAAACTATTTTCCGAAATCAGGGCGTGGGGGAGAATAGTTGAATGCTTACCTTTCTCTAGTATAATAATGTTATGCGAGATGCAAATTCCAGCGCTTTCGGGTCTAGTTCAAGCTATGAGTAGGTAGACGTTCAGAACTCTCATCGCACTTAGTGAGTCCAAGTCCCGGCAGGGTTACCTGGCTCATATTTCACCCAGTGAACCTATGACCAACATAGTCTAGCAAGGCACGAGTCTCGGAACGTGTCCAAACTCCCCTTTCCCTAAAACCCCCACTATAAAAAAGACCTCAAGTCAGATCCTGTATGGTTTGGAGACTGCGATGAATATTCAGTCAAGGATTTGATCTGGGGTCACAGTTTCCGTTTCGTTCGGCAATAACCGTTGCGCTTCCAAAAACAACCTGGAATAGTGTAAGACCCTTATTAACCCAGGAATAACCAAAGTCACAGCCGACTTGAAAACATTTATGAGAGAGTTTGGTTTCTTCGTTTAATGGCATAATTTGTAAATTATTAAAGCTGAATCCATCCTTTTTGAAGGACAGTTTTCGTAACCTGTACATTTCTGAGGGATTTTAGTCCGAAATAGAGCCTATGATTGCGACTTGAGTTCGATCTCAGTTATTATGATATCGCAGTATAATACGTAAGACACTACGCCAAGGGGACATCCCCTTCAGACTAATATTAAATAGCGTTGCTGGAATTGACAGCAGCTCATGGATAAGGCTTTTCAAAAACCCCACTGAGACATTTGCAGGGAGTTGTCACCTTTTCAAACTCCAAAATGTTCAGTAAACTCTTTGTGGCGTTCTGGTTAGTGAATGCTCGTAATATTAAATAAAGGACAAACCACGATATGAGAAGAAATAGAGATATATTCTCAGGAAAAAGTATATACAGTAGAGAGACTATTAGTAGACAAGAACATAGGATTTATGAATTCAGAATAAAGATATAGTCCAATGATAGTATTGGCTTCCGTTATTACAGTAGCAAGTCTAGTGCGATCTCCTGTCTCCAGCGCTCTAATACTATTTTTATAAAAAGCTGCTCTTCACCGTCTAGTCTGCCTAGATATTAGTAGCTACTGCTATATATGGTAAATGGACTAGTTCATTGTGTGGAATAAGGTGGGTGATACCCAACACCCTTTTTAAGTCACTATGTATCCCATTCATTCTTCGATGGCTAAGTTATACTTAGTTAAAACATTGATTCATATTCCTTTTATCATTCACCTCCTACACTCCAATTATTCATACTTTTCCTTTATCACATGAAATTGCTGTGTCATTGTAAACTTTTGCTGAGTAGTGACAAGTGTAACCTTACTTGGGAGGAATCTTGTATGAATAATAAAAAAAAATAGATGAAAATTTTTGGTTTGTACAGAAAATTGTTGGCATATTAGTTTTTGCACATCTTTCTGACACCATACCATTGATCTATTTTCAGTTCTTGAACTGTTAAATAGAATCCGTGATCAAAGTTTTCTGACTTTATTAATTTCGTGACATAAAAATTAAAATCAGTAAAGATTTTTTTTTTTAATTTTTCAGAATATTTTATGAACCTTACGTTTTCCTTTGCAGGCACATAAAAACTTTATTATAAAAAAGGTATTGGTATTAGAAACATAATTTTTGCTTCAGCTACGTCAATGTATAAAACTGCAAAAGTGAGCATCTTATAAGTCGCCGCCAATCTGTTTTTTCCAGAGTATATTTGACTATATATGGACTGTGATCCACTGAGAATTCTGAAAATGATTTTGATTCACTCATATTAACACATAGAAGGCACACTAAAGGAGCTGCTGTTCTCTCGAAAATAATTTTTTGAAATAAATAAATGCAAAAAATAATAGTTTCCCTGGAGGCCTCTGACAAGAAGCGTAATCAGCACATGCTTAAATAGAGTGGCTTCCTAATGCCAAAGGGAAAGTCTTTCTCATTAAGCACTTACCGACTCGACGGAAAGGACCTTTTTTTACGGCTGCTTGTAGGGAGAGCACGTGCTCGCTAAGTTCCGGGTTTATCGGCACAATGAGGCTTCTACTGGTTACAGCTCCTGCTAAACATACCCACTGAACACACAACGGACCACTGAACATATAATTGCTGAAGATAATTCTATAATATATTTCAACGCCTTTTCTGGAGAAAACGCTCGTCTTTTTACTGGTTCAAGAAAATATTTCGCCACAGAATAGTCGTAAACCCCGAAAATAAACTTTGAGTCTAAAGGTATATTCCGTCCTAAATTCCTTTTACAGTTTCGACAGACAAAAAGAAGACAACAAGGGGATGGGATTAGTAGAAAAGGAATCAGATTCGAATATCCCTTCAAACCAACAACTCACCGCTATATATGATAAACTCTTCTTATGCCCCATAGATTCACCTAGCAATAGCTTATATTATTACATCAACCGGTCTTTTACAAGGATAGCTTTGACCCTAAATAATCCTCGAAGATTGATATACCATTAAACAAAGTAACTAAACTAAGTCTTATAGATACAATTCACAGCTAAATGTCCATATCACAAGAAAACTATGTAGTTGTACCTGATATTCTAAAAAATATTCAGGTATCTTTTTTTTATTAATTGTATGTATATTAATTTCTTTGCATCACTGAACCAATAGTTTTAATCATCCACATTTGCAACTATCATCATCATCATCATATCGTGCTGGCAGCACGGATATCCCTGACCCTCTCTCGCCACTCCTCCCTATCGTTCATCGCCCTAGGCAGGTCTTCAGGACAACATCCTGTATCCTCACACAGCTGCTGAATGTACGTTCGTGCTGGTCGTCCTGCTTTTGCGCGGCCGTGTGTGGGGATCCATAAGAGTACATCTCTTATGAGTTCATCTCTGTTTCTCCAGCAATGTCCTGCATGTCTGGTTCGCCTAACTTGAATAGATTTCGTGATAGGGGGCAGGTGGCCGTACAGTTGGTGTCTTGTGGGGTGCCGCTGCCAGGACTTGTTGAGGATTGCACGCAGCATTCTTGTGTAATTGCCATCTAGTTTCTTCTCGAGCCGTTTTGTTAGCGTCCATGTAGTGCATCCATATAGCAGTATCGATGTGACCGCTGCCTGGAAGAAACTGCGTTTCATTTTATCGGTTAGGTCTGATTTCCATATAGTCGATAGCCTATTGATAGCTGTCCATGCTTTCGTTAACCTCGTTTCGATGTCCTTTTCGGTTGATTCGACGCTGCTTCCTAGGTACGTGAATTTGTCTACTAGTTTAAGAGGGGTTCCTTCTAGAGTGGAGATGTCCCCCGTTTGGTTATAGCACATATATTCCGTTTTGTGTGCATTAACATGGAGGCCTATGCTTGCTGCTGCTCGTTCCAGGCTATGCAGAAGTGTTTCGGCTTGGTCAGGTGTATTTGCCAGTATCGCTATGTCATCGGCGTAGTCGGCGTCGGTAATTGTTGTTGCGGGATATCTTCTGCTTCTTTTCTTCGTCAGTTCGAAGCCATTCTCTTTGATTTTGTCAATCGATGTTCTAAGTACGTAGTCTAGACAAATGATAAAGAGATACGGAGCCAGCGTGTCCCCTTGTAGTACTCCTGCTACAATGTCGAAGTATTCTGTGTCTCCATCTGGTGATCGTACTTTTACTTTAGTGTTTCTATAGAGAATCGTTATTGCCGCTACGGTTTCTTTAGGTATGCCGTACGCTAGTAGGATTTGTTCCATCTTTCCTCTGTGAATGGAGTCGAAAGCCTTGGTAAAGTCGACAAATATTAATGTCGCTTGTAGGTTCTTTGCCCGTACACCTTCAAGGATTCTGCGGATGGTTAGTATTTGTGAGGTCGTAGATCTATTTCTTCGGAAGCCATTTTGGTTTTTTCTAAGTATGTTGTCGATTTTGGGTTCTATGCGGTTTCGTAGTAAGGCATTGTAGATTTTGGCAGCTATGGATGTAAGTGTTATGCCTCGGTAGTTTTTGGCTAATCCGAGGTCCCCCTTTTTAGGGAAGGGGAGTATGCATCCCTTCGTCCATCTATCTATCGGATTTTGATTGTATACTGCGTTGCAGTGTCGGAGCAGTATGTCGTCGAATTGTCTGGTCTTCCATACTTCCGGGGGAATTTCGTCCAGTCCTGCAGCTTTCCTATTTTTAATTTTTCTGAGAACCGAGTCGAGTTCTCCTTGTGTGAACGGTCCAAGTTTAATGTCTAATTGTTTGCTAATTATTCTGGTGATTGGTTCATGCGTTATTTTTGGTGGGTTTCCAAGTAAGTTTTCGAAGTGCTGTTTCCACAGTTTTATTCTTTCTTGTTGGTTTGCTGCTTTAAGTTTTGCTTTGGCTGTGCTCTTTCTTCTGCTCACTTCGTTTATTGTTTGCCAGGCAATTCTAGATTGTCTATCTTCTACCGAGTCTCTGATCTTATCTATCTGATTTTGAATGTATTCTGTCTGTTCCTTTATATATATGCCTGCTAATTGATTTTGTGCCGTTTTTAGTTTTAAGGCATTTGTGTTTGTTGGGTTTTTTCGATAGTTTTTGGAGGCTGTTTTCACTAGTGCACGTTTTTCTCTCACCGCTAAGGTTTCCCATGGGACTCTATATTTAGTTTTAATTTTTGTTGGAATGTATTTTGCTGCTGCCTCAAGGTTGATCTTCCACGCTTCCTGTCTCCCTTCATTAGACAACCAAACACAACAACGTGTCTATTCCAAGCTTTTCTTTTTTACAGAAAAATACTCTCGTCTTTAGAAAACGAAATAATTGACACAAAGGAATATATTCTCGTATAAGACTAGCCCATAACACGATTTCATCTGATGCATACTGTTGCTATATGATTAATATAAAGAAACACTTATGTAATTAGCTGCTCTCTCTCTCTCTGTATATATATATATATATATATATATATACTGGGAAGTTGACGTTGTCTTGTGGTTACTGTTCTGGATAAATTCAAATTCCAATCACGTTATAATGTTTACTTTCGGATAAATAAAAAGTAAAGTAAAGTTGGCAACCATAGTCGAGGGTGACCCGAAGGCTCCCTTTTCGATAGCTACTACACCAAGGTGTAGGGGAGGGCGCTACTCCTTCCCAGGATTGCTCTACTTTACCCTTGATCCATACCTTATAATGCTGAGTGTTGAGCAAGGAGGCATCAAGTACCATTTTTTGAGTCTTTGGTATGACTCAAACTGTGACTGAACCCAGGTCTCCCGGACCATTGGCGAACACTGTAACTGCAATCCAATGTCCGGATAAATACCCTTGGGAAATGTATGCACTACCTTTTCTTCCCACCAGCAATAGGTTAAATAGCTCCGCTACTGACCTTCTACAATGATGGATTTGACATTGAATAACCCACGAAAATTTCTATGCCATTAAACAAAGAAAAAATATATATAGACAGAGAAAGGTAATTTTATACGCATCCTGCTAAAAAGCAAAAGTAATGCCCGCAAAATGTTTTCTTCCGCTAATGAATCTGAGATTGCCAGTGTTGTAATCCTGCTAATCAATGTCGTCTAGGCTATTTAGAAATCCGTCGGCAGATTAAATATTCATCATCATGTCACGTTGCTAGCTCTGATTTCCCTGACCCTCTCTCACTCCCCGTCTCTATCCTTCATCGCTCCCGGCTACATCCTGTATCGGCACAGAGCTTATATATATGGGTTCTAGCTGGTCATCAAACCTTTGCTCGTCCGTGTGAAGGGGTCCACAGGAGCACATTGATTATCAGCTCGTCCTTACCACTCTACCAGTGTCCCGCATGTCTCGTTTGTCTAACTTGGATAGTTTTTGTGATGGATGATAGGTGGTCGTACAGCGGCTGTTTTGTGGGGTGTTGCCTCAAGGGCTTTTTCAATACAGCTCGCAGCATTCTTGCGTAGTTGCCTTCAAGCTTTTTCTCCTTACGTTTAGTTTGCGTCCATGTGGTGCATCCATATAACTGTATCAACACCACCGCTGCTAGAAAAGACAGTGTTTTATTTTATCGACTAGGTCTGACATCCATATGACCGATAACTTATCGATAACTGTCCATGCCTTTGCCAGTCACGTGTTGATGTCATTCTCGGTTGATGAGACGCTGCTTCCAAGGTAGGTGAACTTGTCCACTAGTGGAGAAAAACAACATTCAGGATTTTATTATCTTTAACAATATACGTTTTTTTTAAACTTAATCTAACACAAAGCCTCAAGTGTGGAAATTCACAAACTCTACATTAAAGAAAAAAAAATTGATAATCTTTGTCAGTTTATGATCGTCTTTCTGGGTGAAAATTAGTTTTTCCTCACATTGTTTTCGATGTATTGTTAAATGCAATCCATTAATATGATAATTCATATTGCATCAAAAATCTTTCATCTGAGTTTTAAAAAGCAACAATATCACTTTAGAAATGTCAAACCAGATGACAAGGCCAGAAATTGATTGACTGCATCCTATAGTGCTAGTGAAAGACCAAGTTCTTGAGAACGTCTTCGGAAAGATTTTTTTCGGGCTCCTTGCGATAGAATCTCTTAACACATCCACACTACCAAGACATCTTGCAATAAAATTCCTCCCAGATCTGGGATTTTCTGCCTTCTTATTGGGGTTGTCTACTGACTCTGTGACGTGAAATTTGTGTACCCAACGATAAATTTGGCTTTTCTGCGGATGATTGTTGAGTTAAAATTCCTACGAAATTTTGCTTGAACAGTTTTGAATGATTTTGTCTCCAAATAAGAAGCGACGAAAATATGTTTACTCTCCTGTCCAAGGCAGTGTAATCGAGGATTAATAGTTTTCAGAGTATACTATTTTCAAATCTGAAACAAAAAGGAATACAACACTATTGGTAGTAGAGTTATTAGCAGTCACATTGGCCCCATGTATATTGAGACATCCGGTATTTCCAGTCTTGAGGCGCTGGAACCTTTAATTTTCGTCGTCGAAAGAGGTGGATGCAGCAACCCATGTTCAAATCCTGATTCAAGCTGTTTGCAGTTCACATAGCAGTAATATGTTTGGGAAAGGCATGAATCTATCAATGTGTTGAAAGCAGGGCTGACTCAGCTGTTTAACCATGTTATAATAACTCGTTAAGAAGGAAAAATGAATTAAAACTTCTTGTGGACTGTGCTCCGTCTGGATATTCCTGCCGAAGATATTCTGCATGAGTACCGGCTCCGCAACTAAACAGGGTTACGGGACTTGTGTAAATTTTTGGCATAAGACGATTATATTATGGTAGCTAATAAGGAGAGAAGACTCTAAAATTAATTCTCTGACTGGCGTCCATTTATGGGATTTTACTTAAAATCTGCAATCAAAATACCAACGGATGATTCTTAAATATTTTATTTTCATTCTTCAGTCTTATCAACAGACCAACTTAAAACAGAAGATAATGATAAAATCGATTTGATGAAAAAAAGAAAGGAAAAAAGAAAAGAAAGGTCAAGATCTTTAAGTTGCTATTGATATAAAATCGGCAACAGAAGACAAGAAAATGAATGAGTTAACAAGGGAGAAAATCAGAGGTCAGACGAATGTGAGCTACACTGAACTGACCAAGGCGTCTTCGAGATATTTGATGACCAAAATTATCAAGGTTAAAGCCAAACGTCAAACAAAGAAATTTAATATATAGTCACTTTAATATCCAAATTAAGCAGAACCATTTTTCTCGAAATTATTTAAATTAAGAAACTCATCTTTGTTTTAATCACGTTTCGATTTATGCAGTATTCATGGTGTCATCTACTCATAAAATCTAACTTAGTAGATCGGTTAACATACCTCGGTAGCAATATCTTATCTACTGAAAGAGATGTCTACTTGCTGATTATTGAAGCATGGATGACTTTTAACGGGTTAACAACCAAATGGAAATCTGATCTCTGATAAAAGAAAGCTATGACTTACTGTAAGCTGTAGCCGTTTCAGTACAGTTGTATAGTTGCAACACCAGGACATTAACGAAATACATGGGGGAAAGCTTTATGAGAATTATACTAGGAAGCTGCGTGCGTTTTGGAACAAATCCCGGAATGAATTAGTACTCTACTGATCAGCAGCTGTATGGCCACTTAACTCCCATCTCACAACCCATCCAACTAAGACGAGCAAGACATGCTTGGCACTGCTAGAAAATATGGATAAACTCAGAAGTGACGTTCTCCAATCGACTCCTACACATGGCAACACAATTGTTGGCCGAATAGCATAAACTTATATTCCTCAGCTCTGTCTGGACATTAGTTGCCATCTAGAGGACTTACCAACAGCGATGACCGATTAGGACGTATGGCTATAGAGAGTCAAAGGAATCCGAGGCTGCCATCATGCTTTGATAAATATAATGATACCAGGGTTTTTTTTTTTTTTCAGATGGATTTTTAATTTCGTTTCAATCGGTACATTTTCCCATCTTCCTTGTGGAAACCTTTCATCAATGCTGTTGTTTCATTATAATTTTGTTGGAGAATCAATGTATGTATGAGCAGGAAGCAATTCAACATCAATTTTACAGTGGAGTAGTACTAGTTTGAAATCAGAATTCTCCTTCTCAATGACCCGTTACCGCACCGTGGCTAAAGGTTGTAGTTTTCCAAATATTTACCTATATCTAGTCGAAGAAAAGATGGATTCTTGGCTTTCCCAAGAGCATTAGCGAGAAATAAAACGCAAACAGCTTTCTCTAGAATTTGAACTGCGCCCGTTGTGCCCATCTCCAAAGATGATAACCGTTATTCCAGGGGCTTTCAAAAAGTGTCTATGTAATTTTTTTCTATACCTGTTTCTGTAAAATAATTAAAGGACTTTCTAGTTTAAAAAAAAAAGAAAAAAAAACGTATCAGCAGCGAATCGATAACGAGTTCTTCTTGGTTGAAGAGAATTCAAATGAAAGCACAATTAGGCAGTGGATGCGGGATAGAAAACAGGAAAAGGGTTGTTGGTTGCGTAGCGGTTAGGACAGATCCCCCGAGGAAGCACATGTTAGAACTATAAGAGAAAAAGTGGAAGATAATTCAAGGTCTGCGTCTGCCCGCTCTCATCCAGTGACATGTTGTTTCTTTTTGTCTAAACAACGTGGTCGACTCAGTTTTAATACTCTGTTTTGCTCTTACCGACGACTTTTTAAAAAGTGTAGTAGCGAATAAACTTTGGTATTATCGAACAAAGATGGTATATTTGAGTGTTCGTCACTTTTTCTCACGGTGAGTTTATTATGAGATCCAATTGACTCTTAATACGTAGAAGCAGTACAAATATCTATTGAGATCGCACCAGATCGGACTTACATTTGAACACTGCAGCGTTGAAAACTTCTACGTAATTGTGCCGTGTAATGTCCATTTAGTAACGGGACATTTCTATCTCTACGATCCCCAACAAAGAATATAATTCCATCCATACTCCAGATCAGGAATTTCATTTTTGTAGTTAGTATATCATCATCTGACTTATTGATAATTTTTCACTAGTTAAATGCTTAGCTACTAAAAACAGGCTATCCTAGTCGGATAGGGCTGTAGAATACACCGACTGTATCTCTGCTGAGGGGTAAGAAACCCCCCACAAACCCAACAAGTCTCCTGGATATGATACTCAGCAACCTGATGGTAAGCCTCCAATAATGCAGGAGCTCTGGGTTATACTGACTACCCCCTCACTGCCATTACTCCCAGGTCCACTCTGACTCGAAGTCGTAGCACCTAACAGAGTTCTATCTATGTGTCAAATAGAACCGTTTGACATTTCAACTCTGTGCAAGTTAATGACTTATATTAAGTTAAATTGTTGGAAATAGAACTGTTTGATCATTTACCTGTGTGTAAACAAAGGACAATGTTTAATTCAATGATTAGTGTTAAATAGCAATACTTGTAACCACTTCACAGTCTGCAAATAAATAATTGATATTGAATATATTGTAGGTGACTCACCTATGACTAGAATAATGGATTTACCCAAAGAGAATATTAATCAAGAACTAAGCTGATTGAGCAGAGAGCGGCAACAGCTGTAGTAAGCAGCTTGTCTGTCTTCGTGTACGTTGAACCAAGCAGACCCTCCTCAGAGACTTGGATACATTTGTGTAGCACCTATTATCTCCTTGTTGAGTTATTTATTTATTGACCCCTTATAATCGTTCATAACAGAATGGAATCAGTAGTGTGAGATAGCAATAATTGAAACCATTTAACTGTGTACAAACGACAACACTACTAGTGTACAAACAAATTAGTTCTAACATATTTAAAAATTAAATTACCAACAAACTAATCTCTTATATATCACGTATATTTATTTAAATGTATTTAAACAAATGACTGATTTTAAATTGTTAGTGGTACATTTCAATACTTGAAACCATTTAACTGTGTGCAAAAAAAAATGAGCTCAGGCTCATTTAAAATTCTATCTACAAAATGTTTACAAATTATATAAATTTGACATATACGTATAAAGAGGATTTGGCATTAAATAACCTATAATGTTTGATATGCCATAAATCTAAAGAAAACTAAACCATTCAGAACAGGACCTTTTCTTAATGGCCGTAGTTTGACTTTCTGAGTGGAAAGCAACTAAAATTAAAACAAAAGAAATAGAAGTAAATAATCAATAAAGTCCAAGGAATGCTCAATCAAATATATTTTTAGAATAATAGTACTCTGACCATGTTACTGTAACTGTTTTAAGTTCATCAATGAAGTATTGTCTTTACACAACACACTATACAGATTAATGTTACCATTATTGTTATAAAAGATAAATGAGTTGTTTCTAAAGAATAAAATCTGAATAGGAGCGGGAAAAAATTGTCTCACGGTGTGTATTTGTCATATGGTTGCAAAATTGATAATTGTCTCTGATGATAGGAAAAATATTGCTTTATTTATTATTCTGAAAAATCTATCTATGATAATTCTTGGTTTTATAGATTTATTCAACTTGTAAATTCATTCATTTGTAAATTTAATGAGGGAAATTCTTCGTTTAAATATCAACTGAAATACAATTCCTTTTATCAGGTTCCTTTTTATTAGTAGTATTATTATTTTACTCTTTGGTAGTTTTTCTCCGACCAGGTTTAACTGGTGGTTTTTCACTGAAGTCTGAATGACCGCAAGTATCCTCCGATCACCCGGACTCTTCTCAGTATTTTTTCAGATTTAAACAATGCTATGGTCTGAGTGGTCTCGGTTTTTTTTATCAAGTATCCAGTTCCTCCAGTCTTATTTCCTGGTTTTGGGAGACTGTTCCAAGTATCCTAACAATTGGTATCACGTTCTGCAGCTCTTTCAAATCTTTAGCAAAATCCAAGTTTTTTTTTTTTCTTTCACTTTCACTCCGTGGTCCGCTAGACCAGCAAATTCTACTTGATAACAAGTTCGTTTTTCTTGCTAAGCGACAAAAGGTTTAAACATCTAGCTGAGATTGAGATCGGGTGACCATTTGTATCCCGAAATTCCAGGGAATTTTCAGAGCCTCAAGGACATATTCGGGTTTGTGCTCAATACATTTGTTACAATGTTTAAATTCAATCACTAACTCATTTCCTAGTGGATATCAATTACCAACCTGTCATGCCTAATCTTGTGCTCCTTTTATGTGGGTTTACTGAATTTACTTATTTTAGGATTTACAGTTACATCTCTGTCTCCAACTCTTGGAAACTTTATTGCGTTGTTGTTGTTGTTGTTGTTGTTGTTGTTGTTGTCTGCATAAGTCTGCGCGTGTTTCTTGTACATATTTGTCAATAAAGACCTCCATTTCGTTCTGTCTTTTGACAGTCTTTCCACTTAATATTAGATCGGGTCTTCGAGCCGAAATTAAGTGATCTTTTATGAATCTCAAAATCACAGATAGTATTATTATTAGTAGTAGTAGAAGTAGTAGTAGTAGTAAGTCTTTAAGGTAGCTTATTCATACACATTAAAGTTTTACACTTGTGTTATATAAGTGGGTCTCACTGTCAATTCACAGACATCTGCAATTATTTCGACGCCATCTTGTTCGTATCACCATTTTTGTTATTCCCTTTCTGTCAGGACTTGCTCTTCTCTTCTTCTCAGCTTCACGCTGTCCCATTTTTTCACAGGCATGAATAACCAAGATATTCTCAGAGTGCACATTCTTTATTCCTTTTCGATAACATAACCAACTCTGTACGAGAGTTGGAAATGCCTATTGGACCACTGATGGAAATAGGCACTGAGCCATCGGCTGCTCTGGGCTAACTAATTTAAAGCTGAAATCTAACTTCTAACTTCTTAGATTTAGGTTACCTGACTTTACGGTCTTCCAATCACAGCCAAGCTTTTAACTGTCCTTAAAAGTCATTTCCTTTCAATTAAACTGCTTTGAATCAATTTACTTTCCAGCTCTTTAACAGTTGTTCGAATTCTACATTACATGTCAAATAACAGCTTCAGTTAATCTATCATTTACAGACAATATTTTCAGTATTTAAACGTAATTGGTCTTTGCTGATGTCTAGAGAGTTTCAGTTTGAAAATTGAAAGAGAGAAATAAAATTGTCCATAGATTAAACGTGGTTTAATCAGCAATGCATCTTTATTCTTTATTATTTACCAAACGGCTTTTAATTTATTGTCTGCTCCTTTTGAAGGACTAACACCTGTTTATAACTTAAAGTTCTTTATACATTTAAGAAAGTTCGCTTTGTAAACATTTGCTTACGTTTACTTATTCTCAACCCCACCGACAGGACGCGTTCGTATGCTGACAGTAGTTTCGCACAGTGTCACAATAGATGGAAAGTCAGGGAGGATCGAACTTATGTTTAGTGTTCCATGAGAGATCAATTCTCTAACCTTCGTTTAGGCGCCTCCACATAAGCCTTAGAGTATATCAGTGTTAATCTTATAAATTGTCTGTGCTAATGTGCTTGTTTTTCGATTGTGGGATCGATCGACTTTATTTCGATCTGTACATCTTGAAATTTCATCAAATATCAAAAAAACAAAAAGATTATGACACAATCAGTCACACCCAGGAAGCTTTCGATTATGAAATGAAATCATTGCGTGTGAGAAAAGCGACAACGTTTCAAACAATTATAATTTTATCAATACTTGCAGTGAAAACTGAAAAATAAACATCCTTTGGCTTGTTATTAGATATTCAACAGACACTGAAACTTGATCGTTAGTCGTCATATATAGATTGTTTATTAATTCTTCCAAAGTTTGGCACAAGGTCATGTAGTTGTTACACCAGCAAACTCGTCAAGGAAACCACCCTGCTAATCCACCCTGATGACGAGGCTGAAAATAAATTGACTATCTTCTGCATCTCATGATGAAGTACTTGTTCTGGAGAAAGCAGGGAAGCGTAGAATACTATTTCATTGCGATTAGCATCAAGTTCACTCAGACCCGGATTGATAGTAACTGCTATGGTCGCATCTATGGATGAAACAAATCTTTTTGAAAATCATTAGCATAGTAAGGGTCATCCTCTTATAATGACTAAAGTGAATGATTCACGCTATTAGGTACACTAGGAGGTGCCCGTCGTAGGAAACGGACACGGCAACACGAGTTCAAATCCTGGCCGAGACTAATTGCATTTCACATAGCACTAATACCCTTGGGAAAGCTATGAATCCAATTATCCTCCCTCCAGCTATGGGTAAATAGTAGGGCAGACTAGGTTCTTCAGCCTTGGTGAGGCAACTAGTCTAGGAGAAGGAAAACTCTGAATTCAAACCTGTTAAACTTCGCTGAAAAAATGGACCTTCTGTCACATCCTGTCCGAGCGGAGGGGTTGGGTAAATAGGATTCGGTACACTTTTGGACGTATACACTAGGGAAAATTATAAATCCCACTTATCCTTACAGCTATTGGTTAAATAGAATCATAGCTATTCTTCTACAAGGATGGATTTAGTATTAAGGTTGATATGCCATTAAACATAGAAACCAAACCAAACCTATTAATACCAGATAGGAATACTCGATGCCATGTAACTGTAAATCATTTGTAATAATAGTTACAAAGCTATAATTGTTTGCTTAAGATTATTGTTTTTTAATTGAAACTATATAACTGTGTCTAAACAGATGACTATTATGAAATAAAAAAGATACTTTAAGCCATATAATTATTAGTATTTGATAGGAATGCTTGAAACAATACAACCAAATGATTTTTTTTCTTTTTGTATTAGAGAGGAATACTTGATAACATATAAGTGTGTACTGTCACGTGGTCAGCCACTGAGAGGAGAGAAGTAAGATCAATTTCCCCTACCCTTCCGTGTTTGAATTAACAGGCCTCAAAGATTGACCGTTAAAAGAAGGATATGAATAAAGGTCAATTCCTCGCGGCCAAAGTAACGAATCCAGTTAGAATGTAGGTCAAGCTATCTACACTCTGTGACCGGGTGGATAGAGAAGAGGACATTAGTATTTGATAGGAATGCTTGAAACAATACAACCAAATGATTTTTTTTTTCTTTTCGTATCAGAGAGGAATACTTGATAACATATTAGTGTGTACTATCACGTGGTCAGTCACTGAGAAGAGAGAAGTAAGATCAATTTCTCCCGTCCTGGGATAAATATTTTAGGCACCGTCACAGTACAAAATAAAATTTAAGAAACAAATACACAACAAAGGTAAATGTGAATATAGAATTAATACAGTTCGCTAACCTCAATGCTTAAAATATCTTTAGATGGAGTGACATGTCGTTAATATCAATAACTCAATAAATCATCGATCTTGCGAATCATTATAGTATAAAAAGACACTATATCGTAATAAATTCATTGTTTCATAAGACGCATTTATGAAATACTGTTCTAAGCCAAGTCACCGATTAATTTAAGTTTTTATCGCAAAAATTAAAAAAAACATAAATGTGAAAAATTAATGAATATCTGCAATGAAATTACCGTGTTAACAGGGACGTAAGACAGCAGACATTTTTACCGAATTTGCTTCTTACTTGGTACTTTTTACTTGTGGTTTTGTGCGAAAGTTCACAGTACTAAATAACTATTCTACTCGACATCGCTTAAAAAAGCCCTAACGGTATTATGTTAACTTATACGGAGTTTCATCAGGAAACCCCCTGTAAGGATGGAACGCACTAACAATGTCATGCATATTTACCAGCAAATATTCGTTCAATGGCAGGTGTCCTAGATAGTTACTTAGCTGATTGATTGGTTTTTACTGCATATCAACCCCTCTGGGGTTATTTTATTTTCATTGATGTATAGTTTGTTTTTCTTGCACACGTTCCTAACACAAACCATTTTAATGATATCTATTTGACCAATAAATTGGGCTCTAATAGGTACTACCACTCCGAAGAGGTACTCCTCCCTCTCTAGATCCCCAGTACTGGATCCTCATCACCGAATGCAATTGAATGTTATACCCAGTGAAAAGGTTTCAGAATTATTGTTGATTGATTGATTTATTGATTCATTGATTTATCTTACCGCTTATTCAACCAGTCTAGAATTCTTTTATGCACAGACGTTGGGTAATTGGGTATATTATACGTTTAGATGTACATTTCTTGCACATGATTATAATGTAATATAATTGCGGAGGGATTTTGTTTTGTAGATCTTGCCTTTCGGTTTAGTTAGGATGATAACCTTTCGGCTCAGTACATGGGTTAGTTAGGTGCAACATTAACGCAGGTGCGGAGGGGATGTGTCATTCAGAGATGTCAAAATAAAAATCCCAAATAGGAATTGAAACCAGGGGATGTGAGTGACGTCATGCACCAGAAGCGTAGGCTGAGGATTTTGGGGATTTGAGAAAAGCAGGAAGTTGAGTTCCTGCCTCCGAACGAAAAGTTGAGATTCAGACCTGGGCGAGGCCAGACGACTTAGTGCGCTACGGGCGCCACGCGTTGGTTGGGTTGAGAGCTGACGATGTAAAAGCAGTCAGCATAGAAAGATTGTGTCTCTCTCTCCTCATGTCGAAAAAGTTTCGTACCTGAACCAATTTTGTGTTTTCGGATTCCTATATATGTTTATGAACATTTTTGGCATAGCGGTTAGAGTGTTCGCCAATGGCCCGGGAGACCCGGGTTCAATCCCAGGTCGAGTCATACCAAAGACTTAAAAAATGGTGCTTGATGCCTCCTTGCTTAACACTCAGCATTATAAGGTACGGATCAAGGGTAAAGTGATGCAATCGAGGGAAGGAGTAGCGCCCTCCCCTACACCTTGGTGTAGTAGCTATCGAAAAGGGAGCCTTCGGGTCACCCTCGACTATGGTTGCCAACTTTACTTATGTCTATTTCACATATCCGTATCATGGGTATGTTACAATAAGATATCAAGTATTTCTATCAAACACAAATAATTTGCCAACAGCAATCTGATAAAAAACATTAATATTGATAATTATATGGTTTCAAATAATTATTTGTATTTGATAGTATTTATCTGTGCAGACACAATCGTGTTTGAGCGACAGATGGGAGCCTAACATGTACCAAAACTCCACTTTAGAGTGGAATTGTTTGTCATGATAATCAAGAGCTGAAAAGACCCTGCGTACATCTCTAGAAGTGGAGCATCACAGCCATATACTGATTAGTGTTATGCCAAAATACCCATTTTGGGGGAGTCTTATCCCTCTAGTGAGGATACAATCAATGTATTCCATATACCATCGACAGGGCAGCGAAAAATTTTCTTGGCCAATTGTAGTAGTAGTAGTAGTAGTAGTAGTAGTAGTAGTAGTAGTAGTAGTTTGAATTTCTGAGAAGAAGCATTGTCGATTATTATTGATTAACTTTTGACTAGTATTTCTTTAATCGTATTTCTCTTGCTTTTACACCTCGGAGTAACAGACATACGTTGATTGAATTTCTTACACGAAATATTATTATTATTATTATTAGTTGTAAAATGTTATTAGTACAAAATGGCGCTTCTTATTTTCTTAGCAAAAATTAGATTTATTTTTTCAAAGGATTTATTCAAAAGAATGACGGGATAAAAGTCATGTGTCTGCAGGAGAAATTGATCTTTATTGATTACTTCATAAAAAATAGTCTTGTTTCTTTGATTCCAGCGTTTACTATTAACCGAAATATTCTTTGAGGGTTATCCTCTGTAAAAGTAACGAGCCAGAAAGAAAACTTCAGTGGAAACTGAATGGAAGTCTGTTAGTCTCAGCTGTCACCAAAATTAATTGGCATTTATTATAAGATTGTAACAACATTAACAGGACATAGAAAATATATGCAATATTTATTCACTTCCCAGAATTTTGTTTTTCGATTTATGTTTGAATATTTTCTACCGTATTTTATATTGTGATTATCTTTGGTTAAGTGTGACTATGATAAACAATTGAAAACCGATTTTGATGTATTTTTATTTAATTAACTAGTATAAATATAATGGTTTACAGTTCAATATTTTTATGAAAAGATCACTTTGAATTTTTCGTTTTATTCTCATTTTTCTATTTTAGAAAAAAAACCTAAAAAACAAACGAATAAAGGAATAATGACAACAAGGAACATTTTCAAATTCAAATTGATAAAGGATCTTCAAAATGCAGATAGAGATTGAAGGTTCTGTTGGCACGATTTTTTTTTTTTTTTTTGTGAGGGAAAGGATATAAACTTGAATGAGTTTCCGGAAGTAATTTGATTGTGTGCAAAAATCGAATTATTAGTATAACGTAGCAATACAAGGAACCCTTTAACTGTGGGCAAATAAAACTTAGTGTGAGCAATACTTAAAACCATTTAACTGTTTATAGATAAATAAACTCAGGCTTGTTCATAATGTTAGTATTTGTTGACAAATCATATTTAATATATGTGTATGAACAAGATTTAGCATTAAATAACCTACACGGGTTTACTTGCCCCAAACCCATCTAACCATACAATATCTAATCTCTTCGGTTGATACTGTCTACGTATTCTACGCTCCACTGACAGAGCAATGGTCTGCATACCAAAGAATGATTTAAACGATATTATGCAAAGATGTCTGCCACTTGAAAATGCTTTAACTAGATTAATTTATTCGTTGTTAACGATTTAACATTTGCCAAAATTCACTGGACAGTACCTCAATTTCAACTCTCACCATCCATACAGCGTAAAGAAAGGGATCGCCCGCTGCTTACAACACCGAG
Organism: Sepioteuthis lessoniana; assembly: GCA_963585895.1. Lineage (NCBI taxonomy): Eukaryota > Metazoa > Mollusca > Cephalopoda > Myopsida > Loliginidae > Sepioteuthis > Sepioteuthis lessoniana. The sequence goes on along the minus strand of OY757906.1, from coordinate 105,277,495 downwards.
GAAAAGTCATAAGTGGTGACCCAGAGACATTAGATAAGGAATTGGCCAGTATATGTGGTGCCCTACAACATAACAACTACCATGGGTACATGGCAGCAGCCACCAAAAACGGAGATAGGCAGATACAAGACTGGGAGAAGGAGAACAACACTCAGAAAACAGTCTGCCTGCCTTATGTGAAGGAGTTATCAGAGAAAATACAAAGGATCTGCGGTCCATATTACATCAGGACAATCTTCAAAAGCTTGACGAATTAGAACAGTCTACCCCGGTGAGCGAAATAAAGGGCTAAGTTCGACATTCCAACCACCTGAAGAAGGCCGGAGCGTACAACGGCCGAAACGTTGTGATAAACATGGCGACAAAGATGAGGACCATAGTCTAAAAAATGTCAATAATGTTAACGATTTGTTTTAAAAAATCAAAAGAGTGAAAATCTAATGCGGTTCGGAAGCACTATCAATAGAATTTCTCTCTAATAGAACATTTACATATTCTTTGCCACTACTACATAAGATCACAATAGGGAACTCAGTGCGAGTAGACGTTACTGTTGTAATAATTTTCTTCTAGGCTAGCAAACAAACTCCTGCATTGCTGCAAAATCCTATGAATATTTCCGAAGTTCAGCATAGAATGACACCTACGCACATTAAGGAAACATTAGAAAATGATCTACAATAGCTTCCTAATCATCTGGAGTTGAGAGACACCGTTGTGTAATGGCTAACGGGTGAGATTGTGACATGGTAGCAAGTAAGTTCGAACTAAAGTCGTGGTTCTGAATTCACTTTTGGATTAATACGCTTAGGAAACGTAAGGAATCCCTTATCCCCATCAGCGATGAGTTAAATAATACTTTAAATAAATTTATTTCTACAAAGATAACTTTGACATTCAATAACCCACCAAAGTTGATAAGCCATTTAAAACGAAGTCGAAACCTTATAGTTTGTACTGTATTTCTTAGAATGAAAAAGCAAGAGATACATTTTTTTTAAATGATATACAAAATCCAACTTCACAAAAATTCCATTATATTATGGCAAAGAAACTGTTATTTTTCAATGCAACACGGGACGCTCAATTTCTGAAGACGGGGGAGTATGGATTGCCCCTTTATTGCCATTACTTTCAAGTCTACTCCGATCTTGAGGTGGAATGTTTCTTAGGTTCCCACCAATATGCTAAATAATTTTTTTTGAAAAAGAGCACTTGATACAATATACATTGTATTAGTAATAGTTACTTAAATCTATAATTGTTTACTAAGAATAATTATTAAGTACTTGGACATTGGTATAATGGTTAGAGTGTTCGGCAAATGCCTGGGAGACCTGGGTTCAATCCCAGGTCGAGTCATACCAAAGACTCAAAAAATAGTACTTGATGCTACCTTGCTTAACACTCAGTGTTATAAGGTTAGAATCAAGAGTAGTGGAGCAATCCAGGGAAAGGAGTAGCACCCTCCCCTACACCTTGGGGTGATAGCTATCGAAAAGGGAGCTTTCGAGTTACCCTCGACTAAGTTCACAAACTTTTCTTACTTGAAATAAAATAATTGCGTGCAAACAAATACTTCTTGTCTAATACAAACAATTACTTGAAACCCCATCATTATTATAATCATCAGATAGGAATACTTTAAACCATACCACTGAGTGCAAATAATTTGTATTAGATAAGAATACTTGATATCATAGAGGCTGGGGCTGTAGAAATACACCAACTGCATCTCTGCAGAGGGGGTAAGACCCCCAACGAGTGTCCAAGATATGACACAAAACAATCTGATGTTGAGGTTCCAGCTGAGGAGCTTTATGGAATGTGGAGTACCTTTTCATTGCCATGGCTCCCAAGCCCACTCTTACCCAAAGGGGTGGTACATGATAGAGTTCGATCTTTGGATCAAATAGAATTGTTTAGCATTTAAACTGTGTGCAAACAAATTACTTGGTCTAAATTGAATGCTAGAAATAAAAGTGTTTGATCATTTAACTGAGTGTAAATAAATAACATGTTTAATTTAACATAGGAACATTTGTTACCATTTAACTGTATGCAAAAGAATGAGCTTAGGCTCGTTTAAAAACATTATCAACAAAATGTGTTTACAAATCATATATATCTAAAGTATATGTATTAAGAGGATTTGGTATTAAATCACCAACAATGATTGATATGCCATAAAACTAAACTAAACCAATTGATATCATATACGTTTGTGAAAAAATCTATTGAAAAACAATCTCACCGATGTAAATATGAATGTAGAACAGCTGTGAAACCCTAACTTCAAGGCATTAAATTTCCCTTAAAAATTAATCAGTCAATCATTTTCATAGAAATTAGTTGTAGACTCACATGTATCCTCAATAACATGTACCCTGTACACCTACATCCAAGAACTTGAATATTCACGCAGCAGACATTCTGGGTTTTCTTTTATTTAAATAGTACAGGAAATATGATGCATCTCGAATCGTGAAATAGATCATTCAAAGACTGATATATATATATATATATATATATATATATATATATATATATATATATATATATATATATATATACAGAGAGAGAGAGAGAAAGAGTCAGAGAGAGAAAAGCACACAGATATCAAGCTACATTAGATAAGAACATAATCATAAACAGATTCACAAATCATCTTTGCTAAGTCGGCTGAGGTTGTCGAATACACCTACTGCAGCTCTGCAGAGAGGTAAGACCCCCACCAATGAGTGTCCTGGATATGATACTAAACAATCTGATGGTGAGGTTCCAGGGATGCTGGGGCTTTTGAGGATGCGGAGCACCCCTTCATTGCAATTGCTTCCAGGTCCACTCTGACCTGGCGTGGTATCCTCACCTGATAAGCGCCCTATCTATGGGTTAAATAGAACTAAGCATACTTATGCTAAACTGAATTTTTTGACTAAATTGGATTGTTTGAAATAGAAATGTTCTTGACAATTAAACTGTACTTACATTTAAACTGCGTGCTTATTCTAAACTGAATTATTTGAAATGGAACTGTTTTTGACATTGAAACTGTACTTTCACTAAACTGATTTATTTAATATAGAACTGCTTCGCATTTAACTGAGTGTAAAGAAAATCTGTACTTATACTAAACTGGATGAGCTGAATTAGAACTGCTAGACTAAACTGAATAGCTTGAAATAGAAATGTTTTTCACAATTAAACTGTACTTACATTTAAACTGCGTACTTTTCCTAAACTGACTTGTTTGAAATAGAACTAACTATTGGCATAACAATGGATTTGGCGATAAATAACCTACAAAGGTTGATATGCCATAAAACCCAACCAACCTACAATTCATCTACTTCGCAGGATGGTCACAAAACTAACGATCCTTTTCTTCCTGATTTTCAATGTAAAGTGAAAATTAAAGTAAAATTAAATGCCATACATTCACATTATGCATATAATAGCCCCATTTTGTCAGTGAAGTTTCAGGAATTCTTGACCACTGAAATACCTGCCGTTCATTTTTATAATAAAATCATCATTTCTATCATAAAATCATCAGCATGCATTTACATTATTCATCATGATTATCATCATGTAGTCGCGCTGACAGCACGGAGTTCCCTAACTGTCTCTGAGCATCCATCACTCTCATCAATCGTGCCTGGCAGGTTTTCTAAATTGCATCCAGTGTCTGCACAGAGCTGATGTAAGTAAACCTTTGCTGGTACCCTAATAATGGTACGTCTATGTGCAGGAATCCATAAGAAAACGTTATGTATGAGTTCGACCTTGCTTCTCCAGCAGTTCCACGTATCTGTTGATTGTCTTCTTGAATAGTTTGTGAGATTGGAGGCAAGTGGCCGTACAGCTGCTGTTTAGATGAGTGTTGCTTCAAGGATTTACTCAAGACAGCACGCAGCATTCTAGTGTAGTTACCATCTAGCTTTTTCTATATCCATTTTGATAGTGTCCATGTGGTGCATCCATATAGGCGCAGAGCTACAGATCGAAAAATATCTCGTTTTATTTTATTGGATAGATTCCGTATGCGGGATAGCCAGTCAGTAGCATACCACGCGTTCACTAAGCATATGTTGATGTTACTTTTGGTAGATGTGATGTTGCTGATTTACTAATTTTAGAGGTTTGCCCCTTAGAATAGAGATGCCTTCTTTTTCTTTAAAATACATGTACGTGGCTTTATTGGCATTTACAAAGAGACCAATACCTTTTACTGCTGGCTCTAGGCTATGCTGAAGGGATTCTGTTTGGGCTGGTGTACATTCGAAAAGTGATTGGGTATCTATGTAGTCTGTATCTATCATAGTTTTTGTGAGATATCGCCTGCTTCTTTCTTTTTTCCATGTGAAACCATTTTCCCTCATAAGATTTTTATATGTTCGAAGTACGTAATTATGACAGAGTATAAATAAATATGGTGAGAACGCATCTCCTTGCAAGAAAACAGCGACAATGTTGAAGAAGTCTGTCCATCCATCAGGTAAGCAAGGCATGTTTTTGTAAATCATCAGTATAGCGGTAGAAATTTCTTTGGGAAGATGATATGCAAGTAGTAAGTAAAAGTAAAGTTGGCGACCGTAGTCGAGGACGACCCGAAAGCTCCCTTTTCAATAGCTACTACATCAAGGTGTAGGGAAGGGCGCTACTCCTTTCCCTGGACTGCTCCACTTTACCCTTGATACGTGCCTTATACTGCTGAGTGTTAAGCAAGGAGGTATCAAGTACCATTTTGAAAGTCTTTGGTATGAGCCGACCTGGGATTGAACCCAGGTCTCCTGGACCATTGGCGAACACTCTACCCACTAGACCAATGAGCCGTTGCTCCCAATTTCCTCGTTATGGAATCGAATGCCTTGTAAAAATTTATGAACTGTAGTTTTGCCTCGAAATTATTTCCCCGTACTCCTTCGATCATTCGACAGATAGTTAGAATCTGTGAGATTTGAGAGCGATTTCTTCGAAAGCCGCACCGATTTTTCCTTATAATTTTCTTGATTTCGGGGCGGGTAAGATTGAAAAACAGGGTTTAATATACCTTAGCAGTTGTAAAATTGATGTCTCTGTTTCTCTAAGAGCCCTATTCTATAGGAAACATCGCCTTTATTCTGTAGGAAACATCGCCTTTATTTTGAAGGAAACATTGCCTTTATCCTATTAGAAACATTGCCTTTATTCTATAAAAAAACATTGCCTTTATTCTATAGGGAACATTGCTTTTATTCTATAGACAATATTGCCTTTATTCCTGATCACCGACAATCCTCTTCTTTCATGTTTTTAAAACATTCTTATTATAAAACCATTTGTTATCCATTTCCATAGGGAAATAATTAGCATTGAATTTCTAAATTAAACTGATTATGATTTCTTTCATTCTTTTTTTTTATTGTCAATCTTTTTTTTTTCCTGATTGCATAATACATAGATCGAATTGCATAATATACAGACGGTAAGTTTTTCATAATTTGCAAGAATCGATATATATTACTGATTGTTATTCATTAACACATGAATATCTAATTTGTTATAGACGCAAGTAACCAACAATACCTATGGAATCGACCAAGCAGTGGTAAAGACAGAGGTCAACAATGAGTAAAACTGAAACATTCAAATGCAGTTGTGCTACAAATACAATTGTAATTAGTTTTTTCTCTTCTCCAAAACATCTCTCTCTCTCTCTCTCTCTCTCTCTCTCTCTCTCTCTCTCTCTCTCTCTCTCTCTGGGGTCATTTGCTAATATCAGCTTAGATTAGCAAAAGGCCATATTTGAAGATTGAACTCACTAAGAAAGATCTGCTAATCAAGCTCATTAACCATTACATTATACGAAGCCTCCTTGTCATAATAACAGGTAATACATGAATTGAAATTTCTGACATGTTTAATTCTTTAATTAAGTTTTATTCTTAATATCTTGGATTACAAAATACAGATATTAATTTAAGAGAACTGTGTGTGCATATGCTAACCCACCAATCAGTACGAGCCGGATGCAACATAAGGTCAATTTTTGCGGAGTTTAACTGATTTCAATTGAGAGTTTTACTTCTCCGAGACCGGTTCCCATAAAAAGGTCTAAGAGCCCAGTCGGCTCTTCTATTTGCTCATTGCTGGAGGGAGAATACTTGGGTTCATACCCTTCCCAGGGGTATAGTAAGTAAAGTTGGCGACCGTAGTTGAGGGGATTTCCTCGTGGTTTAATGGTTAAAGCGATGGACTGCGGAATCGTAGTACGCGAGTCCGTACTCCAGTCGCGCTATTACGTACACTTTCGAGCAAATACCCTTGGGAAAGGTATGAACCCCCTTATCCTCCCAGCTATGGGTTAAATAGCACCCCTACTGTTCTTCTTGGAGAATAGCTTTGGTATTAAATAACCTACAAAGGTTGATTTGCCATTAAACTAAAAAACCAAACCAAGAACCCTGTTGTCGAGGGTAATCCAAAGACTCCCTTGACCATAGCTACTCCTTTCCCTGGATTGTTCCACTTTACCCTTGATCAATACCTTATAATACTGAGTGGAAAGAAAGGTGGCATCAAGTACCATTTTTTAGTCTTTGATATGACTCGACCAGGGATTGAACCTTGGTAAGCGGCATGTAAATTGCAAACACTCTCGTCCAGCTTTAGAACTCGTGTCATCATTTCCATTTCCTACAAAGGTAACCATTACACTACATGTGTTTATATGTGTCTGTCTGTCTATTTACTTGTGGACGTACATGCACTTGTACTCATGTGAGAAATTGTATTTGTTTGCTTATTTGTTAGTTTGTTTGTTTGGGTTTTATGGCATATCAACCTTTGTTGGTTATTTAATGCCGAATCTATTTCATACAAATCAAGATTTCTATTTCAAAACAATTCAGTTTAGCACCAGAATATATTTGATCGTCAAAAACAATTTCATTTCAAGCTGTTCAGTTTAGTCAAAATTCTAATTCAAATACTTCAGTTTAGTATAAGTATTGTTTTTGTTTACTATGTCAAAAGAGTTCTATTTCAAACAATTCAGTTAGGCATAAGTACGTTGTTTAAATGTCAAAAGAGTTCTATTTCAAGCAATTCAGTTAGGCATAAATACGCAGTTGTTCCTTGCGCTTAAACTCAAACCAATTGTCCCAGAAAAAAAAGATCCACTTCAAAAGGCAAATAGCTTTTAAATCAATTCTTTCTTTATCTACTTTATTTCCCCCAAATACTAATCAAGGCCAGGTTAGAAAAATAGTTAGAGTTTTGAGCGGAATTCTTCGAATGAATAATATCTGCCTTGAAAATCAGCTTTCAAACGACAATTATCACCCTCAAGCTTCTACCACAAGGCCTATAACAACTGATATATATATATATATATATATATATATATATATATATATATATATATACCAGCGAATATATATATACATATATATATATATATATATATACCAGCGAATTTATGGTGTTTTGATTTTAACAAGTGAACTATTTGTTATCAGTTATAATATTTACCCTGGTTCCTATTATTTTGGAACGATTCAATATATTGATTCATATACGTTATCGATCTTTTTTCGAATGTTCCAAATGCAAATATTGGCAAAGAAATCCTTGTGAGTGATCCGATTGATTTTATCGTATGTTGCCATCTTGTGCATAGCTGATAGAACGGCATGTAACATTTATTAAAAAAATATTACAAAAGAGTGGCGTAACCCTTTTCCTCTGACCTGGAAATGCAGCGCGCCAAGAAGCGCGCCATGAAGCGCGCCAAGTGGTAATAAACAGCAAACAAAAAGATGAAATCGCTAACTTTGTGGATTCTCAAACATTTAAAATATGAGGTGTTGTTCTCCTTCATTTTTCTCTGCTCGCCATAAATTCTGTTGTTTTTTTTTTTCAGTTTGTTTTTGTTATTTGTTTTTTTGCTATTGTTTTGTTTATTTGTTTGTTTGTTTTTCCTTTTTTTTTTGGTTTGTTTGGTTTGTTTTTTTTTTTCGGTGGGGAGGTTCGACACGGACTTAAAAGAAGATGACGGAATTGAATGTTTAAAGCCTTGGATGATTTTGAACTGAAGATAATACAAGAAAGGTTCTGCGCACAATCTTTCCTTTTTTTTTTTTTATAAACAGTATGGGCATTGAATTAGGCTTTGAAAGCAAAAGCAGAAGAAACGAAAGAGCGGGAAAATAAAGAAAGTAAATAGAGAATGAATGAAGAAGAAAAATGAAAAGTGAATAACTAAAAGAGTAAAAAAATGATAAGAAAAAAATAAAGAAATCTAAAAAGAAGAAAAATTGATAACTGGAAACATAACATGACATTCATTTATGATGAAAAAGATTAAGAAAAGAAGCAAATGAATGAAATAAACTTGCCATTAGAAAAGAAATAAATATTTGAAGAAGAGAGAAAATAAGGTTAAAAAGAAATGAAAACGGAGAGATGTTTAAAAGAAAGACGGGAGACTGAATGAAAAATCAAAACAAAAGTTGTAATAGATATATAAGAAAAGAAGAGAAAGGTAAAAACTAAACAAAAGAGAAAAAGAAATGAATATATAAAGATGAAAATGAACGAAATAATAATGAAAAAGAAAAGAATTAAATCAATCTAAAAATGAAAGAAAACATTGCATAAGAAAGAGAGAGAAAATAATCGTAGGAATGAAAAAATAAAGGATGGAAAAGAAATAAGAAAGAAAAATATATTTGGTAAGAAAGAAAAAAGAAAGGAAAAATTAGAGTAGGTAAAAAAAAGGCATAAAGATTATCGTTATTTTAAAGTAATTTTTTTTAAAACTCAAAGAAGAAAGATGGAAACAAAAAGTTAACAAATAGGTAAAGAAAACCAAAGAAAAGAGAGAAATACGATTGAATGAAGGAAAAACTAAAGAATTGGCCGTTGGAAAGAAAAACAATTAGAAGATGATTAAAGCAGATGAGACAAAGAAAGAAAGAAAAAAAGAAAGACAACGAAAGAAAGGAAAATAAAAGACAACGAAAAAAAAGGACAGAAATAAAGCAGGTGTCATTTCAAAGAAATGGAAAAAAATCTCGAAAATAGGAAAACAAAGAAGAAAAAGAACTTCCACAAAAAATGTTCATCAAAATAAGTCTTATGTATTTGTGCTTTTTTTTCTAAATGCATTTTCGTGTTTTTATTATTAAAAACAAAGAAATATTCTAAAATTTCAACCATTATTCATCCTGATATAGCTAGATAAAACGTTCCATGTTTTTGTTCTTAGCCTTCCCGAAGTTCTATGGGCTTTTGATGCTGACACTATCAACTAAACCTCAACGAAAGTTGATGGTTCACTGAAAATTCGAAACAAAAATAAAGTTGCAATCTCTTATTAAAACTGAAAGGACAGCAACAGTGCAGGCGATTGGGAATTTTTTTTTTTTTAAATACTGAAAAAAACATCTTACGATGATTTGTTTATCGAGATTTAAACTGTGTGCAATGGATGTAACTGAGTTTGCATCTTCAGACTAAAAATCAATATAAAGTAGGCACTTTCTCTTTCCAAAGGATTTCTACCACCCGAAAAAGACAAAAGAATAATTCTGTCTAAAAGTAGTGATAATGCAACAATGATAATGCATACAGAATGGAATAATGGAAAACATTAGGAAGATTGAAGAACACATTGGTTGAAATGGAATGATAACAACAGAACGTGGTCGAAAATAATGTGGCCCATTTCTTTGTTTAATGGCATATCAAACTTCACGGGATATTTAATGCCACAACCATCCTTTATAGAAAAACTGCAGTGATACTATCTAACCTATAGCTAGTGTAGGAGGGGGTTCATATTTTTCCCAAAGGTATCCGAAAGTACCCGTGGCTTAATAGCTGACGTGCTGAACTGCAGCCACAAAGTAAGTGAGTTCGAACCCAAGTCGCACTATTATTTTCACTTTCAGGCTAATGCTCTTGGGAAAGGTAAGTAAGTTGGTGACCATAGTCGAGGGCGGCCTGAGAGCAACCCGAGGACCCGCTTTTCAATAGCTACTACACCGACTTGTTGGGAAAGGCACGACCCCTTTCCCTGTATTGCTCCACTTTACTCTGGATATGTACCTTATAACACTGAATGTGAAGCAAGGAGGTATCAAGTACTATTTTTTAGTCTCCGGTATGATTCGACCAGGGATTGAACCCCGATCTCCCAGGCCATTGGCAAACACTCAACCCATAAGGCCAATGGGCTGATAGTAAGTTGGTAACCTTAGTTGACGGTGGTGTGAAGGCTCCCTTTTCAATAGCTACTACAACGAGATGTAGGGGAGGGAGATACTCCATTTCCTAGATCGCTCCGCTTTACCCTTGATCCTTATCTAATTATGTCGAGTGTTTAGAAAGGAGACATCAAGTAACATTTTTTTGTCTTCGCTGTGACTCGACCTGGGATTGAACCTCGGTCTTCTTGACCATTGGCAAACACTCTACCCATTAGGCCAAGATAAAGTGAAATATTTAACCTACAAGCAAAAATATGCACTCTTAGTGCGCAAGTATTAGTGTAATAAAATGTTATATTGAATTAGAAAGATTAACGAATCTAAATAAAAATGCATATGAAAAGAATACTCTTAGTTTAACTGATTGCTATATAAAACTATGCGCGAAATTGCTTTTAATACGTTCGTGATAAAACACTAATGTTAGAAATAAATAAAACCAAGTAATTATTTAATAAACCCAGTTTCGTATCAATACTACTACATGGATGCACCACATGGACGCTGACTAAAAAATGGATCAAAAGCTTGACGGCAATTGCACAAGAATGCTACAAGCTATATTGAATAAATTCTGGAAGCAACATCCCACAAAACAAAAGCTTTACCACACATCTCGAAAACCATCCAAATTAAACGAAAAAGACATACAGTACGCTGCTAGAGAAGTAAGGAGTAACTCATAAACAGTGTTCGCCTTATGACCCCTTCACAGTTCCGTATGGGCATAGGATGGCGACAGAGGGTCAAGATAATCCGTGCTAGCGGCGCGACATGATGATGATGATTTACAAAAATTGTCCAGTCTATTTAAACCTTTATTTCTTAGTTATATACAAGGCACATTGTAGGAGGTAAAACGCATTGGCAACGTGAGATGATTTTTAGGCAAATCTAACTCAGCTAGAATTAGTAGAGATATTGGTAATAAACAATATTCGAATAAAAATTAAATGATAATTATTTAATAATCATCGAGAATATAGCATAAATAACTAAAGAAATTGAGACGTCGGTGGTGACGAAGTTTTGTTACAGAAATAAAGCAGATAATCTCCATTATAAAAAGATTTCCTAAACGTCTTTTAGATATTAGTAAGTTTTGGTGCGCTTGGATTTTCAGTTACACACTAATCACCAAATCTTGGCCAGAGAACCAGACATAGTGTTAATTAACAAGAAAAAAATTGTCATCTCGCAGATTTTGCTGTCCCAGTGAATAACTGAGAAAAATTAAAGAAAGCGAAAAGCTAGACAAATGCATGAATCTAGCCAGAGAGCTAAAAAAATGTAATGGTGATAGCAATTGTAGTTGTAGCGTTCGGAAAAGAGACTTGGGGAATTAGAAATCAGAAAAAGGTTAAAAGCAAATACATTGCTACATTTTAAAGATCTGCTAGAATGCTCAAAAGAGCCATGGAGACCTTAGGAGACTTGCAGTCACTCGAGTTTCATTTAAAGACCATCCGCTTACGCTGGAGTGAATAACTCGCAAAGATTGAAATAAGCCGCTCAAAAAAACGTCATAAGGACCAATCATATCAAAGCAAAAATTGATACGACGCAACAAAGCAGCAGATGTAGGTTATGTGGTGATTGAGACGACACGATCAATCACAGAAGCAAATGCTGGAAATAAGCTCATAAGAAAATAAGACTTGACACGGCTGGGTGGGTAAGGTGATCGCCAGGAAATTGTGCCAGAAATTAAAATTTGATCATACGAAAAAATGGTATATCCACAACCCAGAATCTGTCCAAGAAAATGAGACGCACAAACTCCGCTGGAATTTTAAGATACAAACGGACCACTTAATCGCGGACAGACGACCAGACCTAATAATGATCAAAAAGAGAACTTTCTGAATTGTGAACTTTGCTGTCCTAGCTGACCACAGAGTAAAATTCTGAAAAAAATGAAAAGAGAGATAAGTACATTGATCTTGCCAGAGAACTGAAAAAACTGTGGAACATAAAGGTGACAGGGATTACAAAAGATTGATACAGGGAATGGAGGACTTGGAAATAATAGGACTATTGGAAACTATCCAAACTAGAAGATTATTGAGATCGGCCAAAATACTAAGAAGAGTCCTGGAGACTTGGGAAGACTTGCTGTCAATCAAACTCCAGTAAGAACCCCTCAGCTAACGCTGGTGTCGAAAACTCAAAAAGGGGTAAGTTATAATAATCACCACAAACTGAAAAATGAAAGAAAGAGAAAAGGTAAGTACATAATTGGATCTTTCCAGGGATCTGAAAAATCTGTGGAAACCGCCTCTTTTGCCTAGAGGGTAGAGTGTTCGCCAATGGTCCTAGAGACCTGGGTTCAATCCCAGGTCGCGTTATACCAAAGACTTTAAAATGGTACTTGATACCTCCTTGCTTAACACTCAGCATTATAAGGTACGTAAGGGGAGCAATCCTGGGAAAGGAGTAGCTCCCTCCTCTACACCTCAGTGTCATAGCTATTGAAAAGGGAGCCTTCTGGTCGCCTTCGACTGCGGTCGCCAATTTTATTTTACTTAGACCCCAGTGAAATACCCCCAGTTACAACTGATATGAAAAACTGGCAATGACTTAAAGAATCAAATGATATTAGCGAAAGAAAGGAAACTTAAAAGATATTAAGATAGGGTGAAGCAATACCATCAAAACAGATCTTTTCAAAATGACAAAAGAAAATTCTACAAAAAGTAAGAATAGAATACACGAGGACAACCAACAACCTGATGCAAAGGAAGCAAAACTATTTTGAAGTAAAATATGGGAACGGAAAGAACATAACAGGAAGGCCAACTGAACAAATAACATGGAAAAAGAATTACAAGTACCCGCCGAGAGTCCTAAGATAATAATCCATCTGAAATTGCTGAAAGCAACACTGAAAAACGCTTGGCTATAATGGCATACATGGATTCTGGTTGTATAAAGTAACATCTATAAATGACCGATTGGTTCTTAAACTGATTAGATACTCAGAGTTAGTTGGTTGGTTGGTTGGGTTTTATGGCATATCAACTATTGTAGGTTATTTAATGCCAAATCCATTTTTACTCAAATAATTAGTTCTATTTCAAACTGTTCAGTTTAGCATGAGTACACAGTTTAATTGTCAAAAACATTTCTATTTAAGGCTATTTAGTTTAGTCAAACAGTTCTAATTCAAACAAAAGAATCGGAGACCTTAATACAGACAGTAAGAATATACAGTCAGGATAGAGGAATGGGATTTGACATAGAAAAATGTGCCACGCGAAAATGAGATGCAAAAAAAAAAATAACGCTAAGAAATAGAACTGCAAAATCACGAAAAATCAGAACGCTTGGAGAAAAGGAAAATTACAGGTACTCGGTAATATTGGAAGCGGACACCATCAAATAAGATGGAATGAAAGAAAAAATTAAAAAGAGTATTTCATATGAACCAGAAACTTGTCAAAACCAAGCTCTGCAGTAGGAATCTCGTCAAAGGAATAAACAGTTGGGCTGTCCCTGTAGGGAGATACACGGGACCATTCTTTAATTGGAAAAAGGGAGGAATAATTGAACCAGAGAACAAGAAACATAATTACGATACACAAGGCCTTACATAGGCAGAGATGACATAGATAGACTATATAGATCAAGAAAAGAAGGAGGAAGAGGACTCACTAGCATTGAAGATAGTGTGGATGCATCAATATGACGATTCGAAGATTACTTAGAAAAGAGCAAAGAAAGATTAATTTCAGCGACCAGATACAGTAGTGTCATCATAGATATCTACATAACAGCAATAACTGGAAAAGAGAAATGGAAGAAAAACAACTGTATGGATATTTAATGCGACCAACTGATGAAATCTCACGTAATAAGACCGTGACATAGCTAAGAAAAGGAAACCTTAAAAGAGAAATTAAATCTCTTCTAATAGCAGCAGAAAATAACGCCATAAGGACCAATTACGTTCAGTCAAAATAGACAAGACGCCACGGAAAAGCAAGTGTAGCTTATGTGGTGATAGAGATGAAACGATCAATCACATCAGCGAATGCAGCAAATTAGCGCAAAAAGTACTAAACTAGACTCAGCTCAAAGAAGAAGGAGATCCACAAGGAATTGTGCAAGACTGAAATTTGATCATATAACTAAATGGTATATACATCACTCAAAATGTGTCCTGGAGAATGAGACACAAATAATTCTCAAGGATTTTTGATACAAATGAATCACCCATTCCCGGACAGAAGACCAGACCTTGTGAGGATTAACAAAAAAAAAAAAGATAACCTGCGATTTATATACTTTGCTGCCCCTCAAATCAAAGAAAACGAAAAGAGAAACAAGTACATGGACCTTGCTAAAGAACTAAAAAGGTTATAAAACATGAAAATTACGGTGATACTAATTATAACTGGTGAGCTTTTTACGATCCCCAAAAGCTTGTAAGCTGAGTTGGATAATTTGGGGTAGAGTCAATAGAATGGGGTTACACGACGCCCTGAAAATCCCTCATCTTATTTATAGATTTGACCTTCAGCAGCAGCAGCAGAAGGCAAAATCGGACAATCAGAGACGCACAGCGGCATATAAGAGGAGGGGTAAATTATTTACATCCTCTTACCGATTCTGCAGTCTTCTACGGACAGGACGTATCTTTTGTATTGAAAATTCCACAACTAAAGGACAAGATGGCTACCCGTGTTCCAACAGGTCATGAGCCTAGAAACTGTTCTTTGACGGCAACGAATCCAAGAACGAATTGTGATAAGTGAAATTCCTAGGATTTCTTCGAATTCAACAAGGGGGACTGGAAGTGTTGGAAATCGTTGGGTGAATGGAGGTCATCCTAACAAATGCATCATCAAGATTGAACAGAATCCTGAGAAGCGTCATGAAGACTTGAGGAGACTTACTGTAACTCAGACGTCTGTGAAAGACCAAGAATTAACGTTGGTATGAAAAACTCGCGAGAAGTAATCATTAATAGTTAAAAAGATTTTCTTCCAAAATATGTCGGTATTTAGCACTATTAATCATCTGAAGACAGGAAGTACTTTTCTTTGTCAAGGTAATAAGCGATTCCAACAGCCTGATATTGCCGGTGCCATATTTTACTATCTTGTATAATTGCAAATACCATTGTAAATATAATAATTGAAAACATTATATCACATTATTATATGATAATAAAATAGGTATGCAATAAGTGTAATAATAAGTGTAGAAATTAAAGAATACTTTGGCCAAGTGGCTAGAGTGTTCGCCAACGGTCTCGGAGACTTGGGTTCAATCCCAGGGCAGGTCATACCAAAAACTCAAAAAATGGTATTTGATGCCTCCTTGCTTAACACTCATCATTATAAGGTATTTATCCAGGGTAAAGTGGAGCAATCAACGGAAAGAAGAATCGCCCTCCCATTCATTTCAATGTAGTAGCTATTGAAAAGGAAGCCATCTGGTCGCCCTCGACTACGGTCACCAGCATTACTAATATTTATTCAAGTAAAATATCATATTTATAAAATAATAGATAGCAAAATAATTAATTATAAATAATAGATTTATAAAAATATGAATTTAGTTTCGGCTAGGTGATTTCATTTATAGGTAGATCAACCCTCGATGCTTATAAAATGCCATCTATTTATATAAGATTTTTAAGGAAATATTTTGAAGTTAACATATTCTAAACGCGCCAGTGATTATTTGTTTGAACACAGTTAATTGGTTTCAAGCTTTTCAAGCCAATTGTAAAAATTCAATTTGATATCAATAAACAGTTCTATTGAGTGAAACTGGGAGTAATGACAATGAATGAGTTCTCCTCATTTCCCAAAGATCCAGGACTGGAGCTTCACCATCAGATGATATCGTATCTGATCCAGGAGGGTCTTGCTCCTCTGTGCAGTCGTCCTATTCGACATCCACAGCCAACTTGGCTATATGAATGTATAAATTTACAATTAGATGAACATATCCAAACCACTTCACATATTTAAACTGCTGGGTATGAAACTAAACTACTACACCTTGTGATGAGGCTTTAGTTCACTCTGACTCGATGTCGAAATATCTATTAGAATCCCATCTATGGATCAAATAGATCTGTTTGAATATAATCTATATTCGATTGAACCGATTATAAAAAATATATTGGTATTAGATAGGTTGGTTGGTTGGTTGGTTGGTTATTTTGTTTTACAGTGTATTTACCCAATTCGGGTCTCTAAACGCCGAAATAAATTTCAAACAATTCGGTTTAGTATAAGTACAATTTTTATTTACAAACAGTTAAATGTCAAAACAGTTTTATTTGAAACAATTCACTTTTGCATAGTTACACAGTTCATTCCATTTCTATTCCAAACAGTTCAGTTTAGCATTAGTACGTAGTTTAAATGTGAAAAATATTTCTATTTAAAACAATTCAGTTTTGCATTAGTACACAGATTTGTTCTATTTGACCGATAATTAGGACCCTACCAGGTGCTACCACCCACTCTCGGCCTGAGTGCACCTGGGAGCGATGACAATGAAGAGGTACTCCACATTCCTCAAAGCTCCAGCGTTACTGGAATCCCACCAGCATATTGTTTTGTATCATATCCCGGACATTCGTTTGGGATGGGGGTCTTACCCCTCTGCAGAGAAGCAGTCGGAGTATTCTACGGCCCCAGTCGACTGGGCAAGGTATTAAATAGCAATATTCATAACTGGGTGCAAAAGAAATTATGAAACATCTATACAAAAACATAAATATTAACATAAAATGCTCTCGGTATAAAATAACCCAAGATGGTTTGATATGCCGTTGAAATCAATCAGTCAGTCTTTTTGGTATCAAGCTTGTTGTTTTAATCATCATTATCAAGTGGAAAAAAAGAATAGGACTCAAATTTTATGTTGCAACCGTAATTCCATGATATAATTGTTTGAACTTCCTTTAAATATTATTATCATCAACATTGTTGTTGCTGCTGCTGCTGTTGTTTTTGTTGTTGTTGTTGTAAAAGTTTTTTTCTCTTTTGTATTGTGTCCTTGTCTGCCCCCTCCCAAAGTTTTCCAAATTGATGTGCATTAGATACCTTTGTTACTTCAAATCTTCCAGATTTCAAACAAAGACTGAATTTTCTTTGTCTTGTTATGTCACAAGGGAAAGGCGTTTTGTTTCAAACGAACGAGCACAGTTGATTTGAGATTTTTCTCGATTTAACAGCACGCATTCAACTTTTCTCACGCCCTCTAGAAACACGTTACTTACAACAAATGCAGTTTTAATCATAATGCAATTTATGCCCGTTTCAACTGTCACGAATGTCTTTGATCGTTTGGCAAGGTTTTAGCTAATTCTTCGATAGATTTTTCAGTTTCGATCTTTACATCTCTTCAAATCTATTGGCCTTTGATAGTGGCTAATTACGCTGAATTGTGCCGCTTATTGTAGTCTCAGAATTATCATTATTATTATTATTATTATTATTATTATTATTATTATTATTATTATTATTATTGTTCGTTACCACGACAGTAATCCTTATATTACCATATAATTCTTGTTCTGTTTTCTATCTTTTGCCTTCATCACGATCACTATTTATATTAGGTTGTTTAGAAAATAATGAATGATTTTATTTCACGTTTAAATGTACAAGAGGCCATTATTTTCCAAATAAAATCATTTTTGTTCTTTCTTTCTTTCTTTGTCGTTTCCACTCAAATATTGCTACAATTGCTATATTCTTCTTCTTCTTCTTCTTCTTCTTCTTCTTCTTCTTCTTCTTCTTCTAATTATAATTATAGTTACTCCTTCAGACGTTTTCACTTCAGCGTTAGCTGATGGTATTTCACTGGAGTTTGAGTAACAGCAAATCTCTGCGAGTCTCCAGGACTCTTCTCAGGATTCTGGACGATCTCAATAAATGCTGTAGTTTGGATGGACTCCACTCGTCCTCTTATTTCCAAATCCTCCAGTCCTTGGCAACTGTACCAAAAACACCAATTACAATTGGTATAATTGTCACCTTCATGTTCCACAGTCTTTTTTAATTCCCTAGCAAAGTCCTTGTACTTATCCTTCTTTTCCCTTTCTTTCAATTTTACTCGGTGGTCAACCAGGACAGCAAAGTCCACAATTCTGCATGTTCTCTTTTTCTTTTTCTTGTTGATTAATATAAGCCTTGGTCGTCTGGTCGAGATTGAGTGATCCGTTTGTATCTTTAAATCCCATAGGAGTTTGTGTGTCTCATTCTCCATTTCAAATTTCGAGTTGTGCCTAAACCATTTGTTTGTACGGTCAAATTTTAATTTCTTGCACAATTCCCAGTCGATCACCTTCCCCACCAAGTCGTATCTAGTCTTACACTCTTACGGGACAAATTTGTTGCGTTTGATTATAATGGGATTGGTCGTTTTGTCTCTATCACCACATAACTTACATCTACTGTTTTGTTACATCTAACCTATAATTGCTTTAATCTGATTGGTCCTTATGACGTTGTTTTGTGCTGCTATTGGAAGACATTCAGTTCCTCTCTTAAAGTTTCCTTTTTTAGCCACATCCACATTTTTTCATGTGAGATGTCACTTGTGTCACGTGATGGCTCACGGAGACGAAGAGGTAGGACTGATACTATCCTCCCGTATTGAATTAGAGTATCAAGCAGTCAAAAAGTGACCGTTAGGAAGGAATGTGGGTCACACTTAAGTGACCTCAGGTCGCCGGACATCGGACGGGGAAAGAGAGAGAAGCCAAATGATTGGCTGGGACCCCAAAACGGAAGTGGGGTTCCCTTCCCCTCAGCGGAAGTAAAATAGTAAAAAGGTAGTTTTTTGAGCAAGGCTCGTGGCAGACGGACCATAGCTATTTTACTCCGGGCTAAAGACAAAAGATTAACTGAGACATGAGAGACACGAGTCCCTCAAGCCAGTACTAAAAACAGAACAAAGTCTAGTAGCCCGTGAAAGAAGAAAATTCTCCAGTGGAACCCCGTCAAAAAAATAAGATAAGTAACTTTGGGAACATTTTTCCTTTATATTCAAATTTCGTTTACCACTCTCTCTCTCTCAATTTGAAAAAGGATAAAGCCAAGAAAAGACATTCATATTCATGGACTATCCAATTATATGTTTTTGACACTTTGAACGTATATATATAACCGTAGTAAAGAACCTATGTATTTTCATTTTACCATGTAGTCTATGTTGTTATTTCATGCTTTCTTTCCAGCTTCTATTCGCCTTATGTTATCTCGCTTAGAACTGTCCAATTAATTCCTAAAGTATCACACGGGAAACCGGAGTTGCCGACTACTACCATATTAATATTATTACAACTAAAACCTATAGGCTCGTAATCTTCCATTATCTCGGGGAAAGAAGAAAGCGACCTGGTGGGTGTGTGATAGTGTGAAATTTGGAACCCCTTGCCAGCGGCGGTCGGTCTGGCCCTAAATTATTCCCTCACGTATTATGCCAGTTCTTATCTGCCTGAGAGAAGAACCCTGAACAGGACTTATTTCTGTAGGGGATCAAGTGCCAACCCGCCCCGTCTTCACATGTGCGAAAATAAAGTCCCGTTTTGGGATTTTAGACAATTTGCCGTCACACTTGTTAGTCGCTAAAAACGTTCATAGGGTTGTTTTTCTTCCTATTTTTGTTTTCTGGTTATTTCCGTTCAGTTGGTCCTGGTGTTGTCAGTATTGATTCTGGTGCCTGTAATCAGTCTTCCTCCACGCTTTTCTATGAAGACTTTGAGTCGTTGTATCGATGGGTCAACGCTGTCTTTAATACTGGTAAATCCTCTTCTTCCTTCTTTTCTTAACTCATATAGCCTTTCACCGTCATCTCAGCGATGTAACACTTTATTCCTGGTCATTAGTTTTCTTATTCACTGATAAAGTTATCTGGTCCACTTCAAAAATGGTCCCGATTATCTTACGAGGGGGACAACCCATGTATTTATCCCTTTTAGAAAGTTCCTGCTATTTAGCGTTGTCTTCAGTAGTTTCTGGTTCTCCTGAAATATTCTTCCTTAAGTTTTTCTGTCATCTCCTCTTGTTTAATAGTGAAAGCTTCCACTATTCCCAAGTATTTGTTGGTTTCTTTTTCTCCGAGCGTTCTAATTTTTTATTGGTTTGGTCGTTCTATTCCTATTATTATTATTATTATTGTTATCCTTATTGTTGTTGTTTTTTTTTTTTTTTGTTATACTACTTGCGAGTTTTTCGCACCAACATTTGTTGATTGTCTTTCACTAGGGACAGAATGACATCAAGTCTCCTCAGGTCTCCAGGACTTTTCTTAAAATCCAAACCGATTTTAGTAAAGCTGTGATCTCAATGATTTTAATTGTCCTAATAATCTCCGATTCTTCCAGTCTCTTTTCTAGGTCCATGAGGATTGTTCAAGGGCAACAACATTATCGACATGTTTCAAAGCTTTTTCTATTCTATCTTAAGGTCGGGTATTTTCCAACTTTTCACCATCTTTTACTTTTACTCCGTGGTCTGTTTTCATATCTGCTCTATGACAGGTTCCCTTCATCTTGTTAATTATATCTAGGTTTGGTCTTCAGAATGATTCGTTTGTATATCAATGTTTTAGAGAATTTTATGCGTTCCATTCTCAAGGACAGCTTCTGATTTGTGTATATCCCATTTATTAGTTCAGAGAGATTACAGCTTCTTGCACAATTCCAAGTGAATCACGTTCCCCATCAAGCTGTGCCTGTTATTGAATTCATTCTTTCATTCCATTGTCTATACTTGCGAATTATCAATTTTGCTTTTTCTTAAAGTATCATTTTGTTCAGGTATTAAAAGAGTTTCAGTTTCTTTCTTGAGGTCAACACGTGCACAGTTTCCTTACTTTGTCTCTTAAAGTTTCCATGCAGTTTTTTCTTCCTCTTTTTATTTCCTAGTTTGTTTGTTTTTTTGTTTATTATTTTCTTTATTGCCACTAATTCTACTGATATTACTAATGCTGGCTGCTGTAATTAATATTATTTTAACAGAATCTACCTCTTCACTTCTTCCTCCTCCTCTTTTTCTTCTTGCTTCTACTTCTCGTGCAGTAGCAACTTTTCTACCCCTCTTGCTTTTTAACCTTCTCTTCTTTTATACATCATATATATCATTTGCTCAAACTGATACCAGTACAGTAGAAAAGGTTATTACTTGGTTACTTCAGGCGGCTTGTATCTCGACTGAGAAAATAATAAATACCTTTCAAATATCTACCTAATAACGAAGTACATTCGTTACATTTAAATTTTGTGAAGTTCAGCTTTATTTTTATTCTTAGTAACGGCAAAAGTGATGGAGTATTTAATCTTATTCCTGAAAGTCTTTTTGGCATCAACGATTGTTATGGAATCTGTTTCCAATTTGCTAAAAACTTTTAATTATTCATTTCTAAAATTATGTTTTCTACAAACTTTGACGTTTACTGAACGGTGTAAGCAGTGACCTTTTTTATTTGTTTAGCATAAACCATAAAAATCGCTGCTACTGATTTTGTAATATTTTTTTTTTTAAGTTCTAATTAATTTCATTAATTTTCTCATACTGGCTAATGCCTAACTCAATATTCTCACAATCTTCTTTATTTCCGCATTTTAATTAATTGCTTATAATTCGTTATATCCTTAGTAAGATATAATTGCTTCTTTAAAAATTTTCAAGAATAACTAATATGCTAGACTCTTATAGTTTGTCGCAAAAATATTTTGTCGGCTAAGATGATCCTATCGATCACGGAGTACCGTGTTTTTTAAGGTGTTTTTTTTTTAATTTAATTAGGAGTAAACAAAATGAATAAAGAATATAAAAACAAAGATAGTCATGAAAGATGAAAAATGCCCGTGGTGTAATGGTTATCGTCGCAGGAAATGGACTCGGCGACACGAGTTCAAATCCTGGACTGATTGCATTTCACATAGCACTAAGACCATTGGGAAAGGTATGAATCCAATTATTCTCCCTCCTGCTATGGGTAAATAGTAGGGCAGACTAGGTTCAGCCTTGGGGAGGCAACTAGTATAGGAGAAGGAAAACTCTGAATTCAAATCTGTTCAACTCCGCTTAAAAAATTGACCTTGTGTCATATCCTGCCCGAGCGGAGGGGTTCGGTAAATATGATAGTCATGAAAGATATAAAGATATTAAGATACTACCACGTCAACTCGTTCATTTTATCAGCTCAGATGCTCAACAAAGACTGTAGAATTTCTTACTTCGTTTGAGTTTAGGTCTGAATTTCTGTAATATAAGTCTATTCTTTTCTTCCAATATTCTCAGAGTATTATCTTTTTACCTCTTGCGAATTCTTCACACCAGCTCTAAATGGTGTTTTTTCACAGAAGTCTTAGTCTCTTCAAGTCTCCAGGATCCTAGTTATTGCCCAGTCGACTAGGGCTGTAGAATACACCAACTGTTTCTCTGCGGAGGGTTAAGACCCCCCCCACAACGAATGTCCTCGTATGACACGAAACAATCTGATCGTGGGGTCCCCGTAATACTAGAGTTTTGATGGATGCGGAGAAACACTTCATTGCCATCGCTACCAGGTCTACTCTAGCCCGGAGTTGGTGGTAGCACCTGATAAGGTCCTATTTATGGGTCAAATAGAACTAAACTGCGTACTTATGCTAAACTGAATTGCTTGAAATAGAACTGTTTTGACATTTAAAATACGTACTTATGCTAAACTGAATTGTTTGAAATGAACTGTTTTTGTATGCTAAACTGAATTGTTTGAAATAGAACTGTCTTGACATTTAAATGTGTATGCAAAAACTATACTTATACTAAACTGAATCGTTTTAATTAGAATTATCTAACTAAACTGAATGGATTGAAATAGAAATGATTTTGACAATTAAATTGTATTTATGCTAAACTGGATTGTTTGAAATCATCATCATCATCATATCGTGCTGGCAGCACGGATATCCCTGACCCTCTCTCGCCACTCCTCCCTATCGTTCATCGCCCTAGGTAGGTCTTCAGGACAACAACCTGTATCCTCACATAGCTGCTGAATGTACGTTCGTGCTGGTCGTCCTGCTTTTGCGCGGCCGTGTGTGGGGATCCATAAGAGTACATCTCTTATGAGTTCATCTCTGCTTCTCCAGCAATGTCCTGCATGTCTGGTTCGCCTAACTTGAATAGATTTCGTGATAGGGGGCAGGTGGCCGTACAGTTGGTGTCTTGTGGGGTGTTGCTGCCAGGACTTGTTGAGGATTGCACGCAGCATTCTTGTGTAATTGCCATCTAGTTTCTTCTCCAGCCGTTTTGTTAGCGTCCATGTAGTGCATCCATATAGCAGTATCGATGTGACCGCTGCCTGGATGAAACTGCGTTTCATTTTATCGGTTAGGTCTGATTTCCATATAGTCGATAGCCTATTGATA
The DNA here is from genome assembly GCA_963585895.1 of Sepioteuthis lessoniana. Classification (NCBI taxonomy): domain Eukaryota; kingdom Metazoa; phylum Mollusca; class Cephalopoda; order Myopsida; family Loliginidae; genus Sepioteuthis; species Sepioteuthis lessoniana. The sequence goes on along the minus strand of OY757906.1, from coordinate 105,253,843 downwards.
GCTGTCCATGCTTTCGTTAACCTCGTTTCGATGTCCTTTTCGGTTGATTCAACGCTGCTTCCTAGGTACGTGAATTTGTCTACTAGTTTAAGAGGGGTTCCTTCTAGAGTGGAGATGTCCCCCGTTTGGTTATAGCACATATATTCCGTTTTGTGTGCATTAACACGGAGGCCTATGCTTGCTGCTGCTCGTTCCAGGCTATGCAGAAGTGTTTCGGCTTGGTCAGGTGTATTTGCCAGTATCGCTATGTCATCGGCGTAGTCGGCGTCGGTAATTATTGTTGCGGGATATCTTCTGCTTCTTTTCTTCGTCAGTTCGAAGCCATTCTCTTTGATTTTGTCAATCGATGTTCTAAGTACGTAGTCTAGACAAATGATAAAGAGATACGGAGCCAGCGTGTCCCCTTGTAGTACTCCTGCTACAATGTCGAAGTATTCTGTGTCTCCATCTGGTGATCGTACTTTTACTTTAGTGTTTCTATAGAGAATCGTTATTGCCGCTACGGTTTCTTTAGGTATGCCGTACGCTAGTAGGATTTGTTCCATCTTTCCTCTGTGAATGGAGTCGAAAGCCTTGGTAAAGTCGAAAAATATTAATGTCGCTTGTAGGTTCTTTGCCCGTACACCCTCAAGGATTCTGCGGATGGTTAGTATTTGTGAGGTCGTAGATCTATTTCTTCGGAAGCCATTTTGGTTTTTTCTAAGTATGTTGTCGATTTTGGGTTCTATGCGGTTTCGTAGTAGGGCATTGTAGATTTTGGCAGCTATGGATGTAAGTGTTATGCCTCGGTAGTTTTTGGCTAATCCGAGGTCCCCCTTTTTAGGGAAGGGGAGTATGCATCCCTTCGTCCATCTATCTATCGGATTTTGATTGTATACTGCGTTGCAGTGTCGGAGCAGTATGTCGTCGAATTGTCTGGTCTTCCATACTTCCGGGGGAATTTCGTCTAGTCCTGCAGCTTTCCTATTTTTAATTTTTCTGAGAACCGAGTCGAGTTCTCCTTGTGTGAACGGTCCAAGTTTAATGTCTAATTGTTTGCTAATTATTCTGGTGATTGGTTCATGCGTTATTTTTGGTGGGTTTCCAAGTAAGTTTTCGAAGTGCTGTTTCCACAGTTTTATTCTTTCTTGTTGGTTTGCTGCTTTAAGTTTTGCTTTGGCTGTGTTCTTTCTTCTGCTCACTTCGTTTATTGTTTGCCAGGCAATTCTAGATTGTCTATCTTCTACCGAGTCTCTGATCTTATCTATCTGATTTTGAATGTATTCTGTTTGTTCCTTTATATATATGCCTGCTAATTGATATTGTGCCGTTTTTAGTTTTAAGGCATTTGTGTTTGTTGGGTTTTTTCGATAGTTTTTGGAGGCTGTTTTCACTAGTGCACGTTTTTCTCTCACCGCTAAGGTTTCCCATGGGACTCTATATTTAGTTTTAATTTTTGTTGGAATGTATTTTGCTGCTGCCTCAAGGTGTGCATTGACGAAATTTTCGTATTCGTCGTTTGGTGTACTTTTTTCCGTCTTTTCTTGTAGTGTTTCGAATCTGTTTCTCAATTCTAATACGTATTTATCTCTGACATCTTTGTTGTTTAATAGGGCCCAGTCATAGTGTTTAGTGGTCGCTGTTCGTTTGTCGTTTTTTCGTAGGCTTAACCGTATTTTCGCTGTGACTATTCGGTGATCGGTGGACACACCCTCAAAAGAGGAGTATGCCTCGCAATTCAATGCACTATTCTTCCATTTCTTGTTTATAAGGACGTAGTCTATCTGAGCTTTAGTATTGTTTGCGTACGTGTATGTCCATAGTTTGCCCTCTCTTTTTTGGTAGTTTGTATTGAGGCATGCTAGAACTGTTTATTTGAATGAAATGGCTTTGGTGTTAAATAACCTACAAATGTTGATATGCCATAACAAACAAACAAACAAGGATCCTCGTTGCAGATTTTCCTCTGATTTAAAGTTTTCTTAGTTCCTTTTCTAAGAATTTGGGAACAGTTCCAAAGGTACCATCCAAAATGGTTATCATTATTACTTTCATGTGCCACAAGTTTTTAGATTTTCTCGCAAGATCCATGACTTTGTCTCTGTTTTTGCTCTCTTTTATTTTCATTCTATGATCCGCTAAAACAGATTAGAAGTTCTCATCTTATTGTAAATTAATATTAGGCGAGGATTTCTAACCGGGATTCGGGAATAGGTTTGTATTTCTAAGTCCTAGAGAATTTTATGGATCTCATTTTCTTGGAGAGATTCTAGTTTTGGCATATGCCACTTTTCTATATCGTCAAACGTTAGACTCTCACACAAATTCCAGTGGATCAGTTTTCTCACCCAGTCATATCTATTCCTTTAGTCTCAGTTTGATGCATTCGCTTATTCTGGGATTAACGGTTTCATTTCTATCATCACATAATCTTTCATGTTATTATTATTATTTCTGGACAACATCCCGTATCCTCACGGCGATGAACGATAGGGTCAGGGATATCCATGCTACCCGCACGACATGATGATGATTATTATTATTATTATTTACTCCTTTATAGTTTTTCACATCAGTGTTAGCTGATGGTTTTTCACTAGAGTTTGAGTGACAGCAAGTCTCTTTAAGTCCCCAGGACTCGTCTCAGGATTCTGGCCGTTCTCAGCAATGCTGTCATTTGGATAGTCTCTACCCGTCCGCCAACTTCCAAGTCCTCTAGGCCTTTTAATAATCCTTTAGTTATTGTGCCAAAAGCATCAATCACAATTGGCACAATCGTTACTTTCATGTCCCACAGCTTTTTCAATTCTCTGGCCAGGTTGAGGTTCTTTTCGCATTCCTTCAGATTTATTCCGTGTTCCGCCGGGACAGCAAAGTCGACAATTTTGCAAGTTCTCTTTTTTTTTGTTGATTATTATAAGGTCTGGTTTTCTGGCCGGGAATAGGTGATCCGTTTGTATGTTAAAGTCCCATAGGAGTTTATGCGAGTCATTCTCTAGGACAGGTGCTGGGTTGTACATATACCATTTGTTATTATGGTCAAATTAAAATTTCTTGCACATTTCCCAGTGGAACACCTTTCCGACGCAGTCGTGTCTCGCCTTATACTCCTTCTGTGCTAAGTTGCTGCATTCACTTATTATGTGATTGATCGTTTCGTCTCTGTCACTGCATAGCATACATTTACAGTTTTGTTGCGTGTTATCTATTCTCGCTTTGATATGATTGGTCCTTATGGCGTTGTCCTGTGCTGCTATTAGGAGAGATTCCGTTTCTCTCTTAAGGTTTCCTTTTCTTAGCCAGGTTCAGGTTTTCTGGTGTGAGATGTTTTTAATTAGTCGTGCTTTAATTGTTTTTTTCTCCCATTTTTGTTTCATAGTTGTTGTCAGTCTATCGTCTATCGTGTTGTCTGTATCGTTTCTGGTGGATGTAATTAGTCCTCCTTCGTGTTTTTCTATGAAGTCTTCGAGCCGTTGTATCGATGCGTCAATGATGTCTTCGATGCTGGCAAGTCCTCTTCCTCCCTCTTTTCTAGATATATATAGTCTGTCAACGTCGTCTCTGGGGTGTAATGCCTTATGCATGGTCATTAGTTTTCTTGTTCTTTGATCCATTTGTTTAAGTTCTTCTCTGGTCCACTTGAGAAAGGGTCCCGAATATCTGACTAGGGGCACAGCCCAAGTATTTATTCCTTTGATGAGGTTTCTGCTGGAGAGTTTCGTCTCGAGTAGTTTTCTCGTTCTCCTGAGATATTCTTTTTGGGTCGTGTCTTTCATTTGCACTTGTTTGATGGTGTCAGCCTCCAAGATCCCCAAGTATTTGTAGGTTTCATTTTCTTCGAGCGTTCTAATTTTGTCGTGATTTGGTAGTTCCATTCCCTCAGTTATATGTCGTTTGCCACTCTTCATGACGAGCATGGCACATTTTTCTATGCCAAATTCCATTCGTATGTCCTGATTGTATATTCTAACGGCGTGTATTATTATTATAATCATTATTATTATTATTCCATTGAGATTTTTTCACACCAGTGTTAGCTGATGGTCTTTAACTGGAGTTTGAGTAACAGCAAATCTTCTCAAGTCTACGGGACTCGATCAGTATTATGACGATCTTAATAATGCTGTATTTTGGATGGTCCCCACTCTTCCTCTTACTTTCGAGAGTTCCAGTCCCTTTTGATAATTATACCTAACGCACCAATTACAAGTGGTATCACTGTCACCTTAATGTTCCATCGTTTTTTTTAGTTCCCACGCAAAGTCTAAGTACTTATCTCTCTTTTCGCTTTCTTTCAATTTTTGTCAGTGGTCTGCCGGAATAGGAAAAGCCCACTATTCGGTTCTTTTTCCTTTTGTTTATTTATTTATTTATTGTGGACTATCACTAAGTCTGATCGTTAGCCCGAGATTAGGTGATCTGTTTGTATCTCAAAATCCTAGAGAAATTTGTTCGTCTCATTCTCCAGGACAGATTCTGGGTTGTGTATATACCATTTGGTAGTATGGTCAAATTCAATTTCTTGAACAATTTCCAGTCGATGACCTTTCCCACCCAATTGTGTCTAGTCTTATACTCTTTTTGCAAATTTGCTGAATTCAGTAATTATGTGAATCACTACATAACCTACATTTGCAATTTTGTTGCTTTTACATTGTTGGTCCTAATGACGTTGTTTTTTCCTGCTACTTGAAGAGATACATATTCTCTCTCTAAATGTTTCCCTTTATTAGCCATTTCCAACACTTCTCGGGTGAGATGTCACTTTTTTGTCGCTTGTATTTTTCTCCTTGTGAGGTTTTCGCCACCGCTTAGTTGATAGACTTTTACTGGAGTCTGAATGACACCGTTTCCTCAGGTCTCCAGGACTTTTCCTACTATTCTAACCAATCTCAACAATGCTATAGTGTGGATGGAGTCGATTCCTCCTCTGGTTTCCAGCTCCTTTTCGAAAACTTTGGGGACTGTTCCATGTACAATTGGTATCACTGTCACTGTTATGTTCCACATATTTTTTAATTCCCTGGCAAGGTCCAGGTATTTGTGTATATTTTCGCTATCTTTTTTTTTTTTCAATATGGTATCTGCTACAACAGCAAAATACCCTAGAAGGCCATTTCTCATCCTTTTCTCGTGTCTAGTCTTGTTCTCATTTTGTCTTAGTTTACTGAATTCACTTACTATGTGATTAACCGTTTCTTCTCTTTGTCTGCATAATCATCACTGGCTAATTTGTTGCGTATAATCTATTTTTGTTTTAACTTAATTGGTCATTATGGCTTTAGTTTGTGCTGCTATTAGAAGAGATTTTGTTCCTCACTTGAGATTTCCCGTATCTTCTCATGAGTATTATCTACAGTTTGTCTCTTGTAATATCCCTTCAGTTGTTTTTCTTCCCATTTCAATTTCCAAGTTTTCGTTGTTTTTCTGTACTTATGTTGCCAATGTTGTTATTGGCTGCTGTAATTACTCTTTCTTTGCTCTTTTTAATGTCGTCCTCGAGTCCTTGTACTGATGCATCTACGCAGTCATCATCTTGCAAGACGTCTTCCACTTTCTTTTCTTCAGCCAATTATCGAAGTTCTTCATTTGATTATTTTAAGAATAGTCCAGAGTATTTTACAAGAGCGAGTAAACTAGGTGTTTATCTTTTTGATGAGATTTCTGCCGCAAATCTTGTTTTTAAATAGCTTTCCCGTTCCTCTGAACTACTTTTTTCTTATTTTCCGTCATCTTTGCTTGTTTGATCATGTCCGCTTTAAATATTCCCAAATACTTGCAATTTTTCTTCTCTCCGAGCATTTCTATGATTTGATGGCTTTCCTGACTTGTTTTTTTCCAGATCTTTTCGGTGATTCTCTTTTCCCTATTTCCATTTTGAGCATAGCACATTTTTCAAAGCTCAATTCCACCCCTATATCCTGGTCGTATATTCTTATTCTTTGTATCAAGGTCTCTAATTCTTTTAGATTTTTGCAGATATCTTTATATCATCCATATACATAAAGTGATTAATATTTTCTTGTGATTTTGTCAAATTGTTGCCTCTTTTGCACTTCCTAAGCACATAGTTGAGAGGCATCATTGCTATAACGAATGTCAGTAGCGAGAGTGAGTCCCCCTCATTATATCCTCTTCAGAGTTCTACTTTTTCTAGTGTTTGTCCTCCCGCTGTCAAGTCCACTCTCTAATTCTCCATGGGATTCGTGATGAAATCAATGATTTTGTCTGGTGGTACCCTCGTGGTGCTATGGTTAAAGCGATAGACTGCGGAATCGTAGAAAGCAAGTTCGAACTCCAGTCGTGCTATTACATTCACTTTCGGACAAAACCCTTGAGAAAGGTATGAACCTCCTTATCCTCCCGGGTATGGGTTAAATAGTACAACTACTGTTCTTGAAGTAGGGCTTTGGCATTAAATAACCTACAAAGGTTGATATGCCATTAAATAAAGAAACCAAACCAATGATTTTGTCGGATCCTTTTTCATTTTCAGACATTCTAAGTTGACTATATCATAGGCCTTTTCGTAGTCAATCCAATCAATGGCTATTTTTCCGCCTTGTTTTATCTTTTTTGAGAATATGCTAGTTTATATATCATAGATCATTCTTTCCTCTTGTTCGCTTCAAGTATAGCTTTTCTTCTTCCGAAAATAGTCCGTGACATACAAGTGAAAAATAGATTTTTTTCTTTGATGCGTGCACTGAGAATGTTCACATAATCGGTAAACACGCTGTTTACATTGCTGGTAATGGTTCCTTTTTTAGGGTCTTTCTTGATCAAGGTACTTTTTCCTTTTGTCATCCATTCGGATATGCTTGCTTCTTGTGGGTATTCATTCTGTTGTAGGGCCAATCTGTCATGGATGGGCGTAATATTTTAAAACTAGAATCCATGTATACCATCATGGCTAGCCGTTTTCCAATTTGGTATTTTCTTAACTATTCCTCTTGGCGAGTCTAAAAGTATTTTTGCCTCGCGACTTTCTTCAAGTTCTAGGAATTCGTTTTTTATATTATTATCTATACAGCATTTCTGCTATGTTTCTGTTTCCATAATTTACACAAAAATTATTTTGTTTCTTTTGCCTCAAGTTTTAGAGCACTGGCCACTAACTTGTAAGCAGAATTTTCTTTCTTGATTTTAGAAGAGTCTGTTTTGTTTGTATTGCTCCACTCTATTCCGATACCATTTAGGCTTTCTGTCTCCCATCAATATGTTTCAATTTATTTCTTTCAGTTGTGTTATCAAACTCTTCTGCGGTTGTCTTTTGGGGAATCTTTTCATTCTGTCTGTTTCTTGTGTGAGTTCATCTTCTAATAATACCTTTTATCGCTTCATCTAAATTATTTCATTTTCATACAAAGATATCCATGTCCTTCCAAAAGACCGTTATGGTCTTCGATACAATTCTAAGTTTTGTTGATATTAACGAAAAGCTTTTATCCTTATTTACTTTAAGTTCTCGGGCAAAAAATCCTAGCATTTTACCTGTTTTATTCTCACTTTAATTCATTTTATGATTCAATTTTGTAATTTTATTGATGTGGCTTAAACAGCCACATCAACAAAATTATAGCATTCGTTACTTTGTGTACAAAATATTGGTCTATCAATCTGAAAGAGTTAGAGTGGTCTGTCTAATCCCCAAAAATCTTTATTTTTTCAGAAAAGCTTCTACTTTGGGCTGATATGTTCCAAACCAAAGTAGATGGTTAAATTTTCTTTGAATCAATATCTTTTTCTGTACCCATTTTTTATTGCTTGCTGGTCACCTTTTAGGCTACTGTTTTCGCATCGTAAATTCCTTTATCTTTCTATCCACAATATTATATCCCATGATTTTTATCTTCCGTTTCCTGGGACTCATTTTGAAGTATTTAATTCTGTTGTCCAGTGTTTTTACACACAGCTTCCTTTCTTTATGTTTCTAATTCTATATAAAGTCATTTTTATCCTGTTTCTTCGCCATTTATAATAGATATCTCACTGCTCTTTCGTTTGTTTTACTTTTCTTTTCTTTTTCTTTCATTGTCGATTTTGAAATTATCATGTTAACATTATATGATGAAACTTTTCATCTCTATATTTACAGGATTTACACTTCCTGCTCTGTTACGTATTATCAATTTTCGCTTTGATATAAGTGTCGATTATGAAATTATTTTGTGCTGCTATTAAAAGAAATTCAATTTCTCTCTTGAGGTTACCATTTCTTATACATATACAGGTCATCTCGTATGAAATCTACCCATCTTATTGCTTAAAGTAATCATTTTCTTTACCCATTTTTGTTTTCTTGATTTTATTGATTTACGTCACTGGCTACTACTTTTAGACCTTCTATTTGAATTATATTTCTTGCTTGTTTTTTTGCACCAGCGTTAAATTATAGTCTTCACTGGAGTCTTAGTAAAAGCAACTCTCCTTAGGTGTCCAAGACTTTTCTTAGGATTCTGGCCGATTTTAACAATGGTTTCGATTCGTCCTCAGATGTCGAATTCTTCCAGCCCTTTTTCAATGCCTTTGCTGACTATTCCAAGTGATCCAATTACATTTGCTGTGACTGTTGCTTTTATGTTCGACAGCTTTTCAGATCTCTAGCAAGGTTCAGGTAATTGGCTCTGTTTTCGGTTTTTTTTGTTTTTTTTTTTCAGTCTATAATCCGCAGGGAAGGAAAAATCCACTATTCGACAGGTTCCCTTTTTATCTATTCATTTATTTATTATTTAACCGGGACATTGGCCCAGCGGTTAGAGTGTTCGCCAATGGCCCGGGAGACCTGGGTTCAATCCCAGGTCGAGTCATACCAAAGACTTTAAAAATGGTACTTGATACCACCTTGCTTAACACTCAGCATTATAAGGTACGGTTCAAGAGTAAAGTGGAGCGATCCTGGGAATGGAGTAGCGCCCTCCCATACACCTTGGTGTAGTAGCTATCGAAAAGGGAGCCTTCGGGTCACCCTCGACTATGGTCGCTAACTTTACTTTTACTTATTTATTATTTGGTCAACTATGACCAGGTCTGGTCTCCCGACCGAAATTAGATGATTTGTTTTTCTCAAAATCCCAGATAACTTTACGCGTCCCATATTCTAAGATGTATTCTACTTTAGGCATATACCATTTGTTCATATGGTCAAATTTCTTTTCTTGGACAATTCTTTGTGTCATGTCTAGCCTTGTACTCTTTTTACACTAGTCTATTGTATTCGGTTATTATGTGATTGATCGTTTCGTCTCTATCACCACACAACCTATATTTTCTATTCTGTTGCGTCTTACCTATTTCGCTTGAACATAACTGGTCCTTATGGCGTTGTTTTCTACTATTATTAGAAGAGATTTGGTTTCTCTTTTAAGGTTTCCTTTTCTTAGCTATGTCACGGTCATCTTGCGTAAGATTTCGTCAGTTTGTCGCTTTAAATATCAATACAGTTGTTTTTCTTCCATTTCTCTTTCCCTGTTATTGCTGTTATGTAGATATCTATGATATCACTACTGTGTCTGGTCGCTGTACTTAATCTTCCTTTGCTCTTTTTTATGCAATCTTCGAATCTTCGTATTGATACATCCACACTATCTTCAATGCTAGCGCGTCCTCTTCCTCCTTCTTTTCTTGACCTATATAGTCTATCTATGTCATCTCGGCCTATATAAGTCCTTGCGTAACATACCCATTCGAAATATGTGAAACGTACATAGAATGTTCATAACATATATACATAGAACATAGGAATCCCGAAACACGAAAAACACTTACGACTTCTAAGTGCAGGTACGAAACTTTTTTATTACCTTTGAGTTAAAAGGTTTTTCGATATAAGGAGAGAGATACACATTCTTTCTCTGCTGACTTTTCCATCTACCCCACCCCCATCACGTGCGCACCCGACACAAGGCCACGGCGAGCAAGCGAACGTCAACCTTCATTTTTCCTAGGCAGGAACCCAACTCAACTCTTTTTTCAAAATCCCCAAAATCCTCCGCGCGCGCTTCCGGTGCATGACGTCATTAACATCCCTTGGTCAATTTTTTCTATCTGGAATTTTTATTTTGACATATCTGAATGACACGTCCGCTCCGCGCGCGTGCGTGAACACCTGCGTTCATGTTTGCACCTAACTAACCCATGCACAGAGCCGAAAGGTTCTCACCCTAACTAAACCCAAAGAAAGATATATCCTATTTACCAACCCCTCCGCTCGGGCAGGCTATGACACAAGGTCAATTTTTAAGCGGAGTTGAACAGGTTTGAATTCAGAGTTTTCCTTCTCCTAGACTAGTTGCCTCACCAAGGCTGAAGAACCTAGTCGGCCCTACTATTTTACCCATAGATGGAGGGAAAATAATTGGATTCATACCCTTCCCAAGGGTATTAGGGCCATGTGAAATGCAATCATTCTCGTCCAGGATTTGAACTCGAGTCACCGTGTCCATTTCCTGCGACGATAACCATTACACCACGGGCACCTCCAAAGAAAGATATATAAAACGAAATCCCTCGGCCATTATATTACTGTTGTATCTTTCTCTTTTCTGGCTCATTTGTTGAAGTTCTTCCCTGGTCCATTTAAAAAATGGTCCCGAGTATCTTACGATTACAAATTATTTGTATTTGATATGAGTATTTGTATCATATAACTATGAGCAAATAACTGAATATAAACAAAAAAAGAAGAGTAATTTTAAAAAATGTGAAATTGAGAATTGAAACTATACTAATGTTTACAATAAAGCAATTACAATTTTGGGCATTAAATAACTTATCAGGAGTTGATATGCTATTAAACAATTAAACCAAGCCAAACAAAGCCAAACTTTATCTGATGAAGCTCGTACAAAGCGAAACGCCATTATGAATTTGATATTTTTTAATATCTTTTTATTTCTCTTTTCAACTATGCCAGCAGTTTTTAGTTTACAAACAAAAGAACATGTTCAGTGAAATAGAGTTTCAAACATTCTTGCCGATAATCTATTTCCTTTGTTTCTTATTACTTTCGCTCAACTACTAACTAAACGCAAGATAATGGAATCGTCCGTTTCCTAAGAATAGCCAACCTTCAGACGAGAAAAAGGGATGTGAGACTTGTGAATGCTACCTGTTTAGTACTGATAGTTCGTTCACTGAATATTGTGTGGTAAAACCTATTTCTTATCAAACTACTTGATGTGTTTCTTTTTTCTCTATTAACTCGAATATACGAGTTACAACACTTTCTTGATAAAGACGTTTTGTTTCATTTTCATGTCCCTTCATAACATTTCCTCTGCTTTTCACTTCGTCAACATAAAAATTGATTTCTTATTTTTCAGGTACTGAGGTATTTTGACGTTTAACTTTTGAACTTCAGTTGATGATAGTTCCTTTTTTTTTCCTTCTCTTATTCCAGTAGTTTTTCATTTGTTTCTTCATTGACTTAATTCTTTTGCATTCTTCAATTTTATTACTATGTTTTCTCTCTTTATACAGTTTAACCCGGGACCGGAGAAGAAGTCTCTTATATCAGGGAGTTTCTCTTATGTACGGGTTTGATATATTTTGTTACATTAACACAGGCTCTAATTTGGGAACAGAGGGTCTCTTATATCCGATTACACTGTACTCATTCATTTGCTTATGTTTTCTTTCCTTCTCCTGTATATTTATTTATTTTAGTTCTTCTTCTTCTTCTTCTTCTTCTTCTTCTTCTTCTTCTTCTTCTTCTATCGATTTTATACAATTTTTCATCTTTTTAATAATAATTTCCTCTTTCTTCTTTGTTTTACGCTTCTCTATTTCTCGCTTTTTTACTCTTTCATCCCTTCTTTTCTTACTCCTTCTTTCTCCACCATTATTCTTTTTATTCCTCTTCCGTTCATTTTCACCGATCTTTTCTTTACCGTCCTCTTTTGAATCCTTCTTCTTCTCCTTTTTCAATCTCACTTCTCTTTTTTTTTTCCTTCTCCTTTATTTTCCCTTCTTTTCTTTTCCTTCTCCTTTGACCTAATTTCCTCCTCCTTCCTAATCATTTCCCTAACCACTTCTTTATTTCTTCTCCGCGCTATTTCTTTTCCAATTCCTTCTTTTCCTTCATCTCTTTTCTGAATTCATCTTCTTCCCTTACTTTTTCTATCAAATTCTCATTTTTTTTAACGCTTTAATTCTCTATTCATTCTTTACTTTCTCTTCCTGGCCGACCGAACCGAAACGGCATAACTTTTTACCCTTATCTACCTAAAAAAAATATTTTTCTTTCTCCACTTTTTGTCTCAGATTAACGAACTGTCATTATCACAAAAATAAACTGCAGCACCTAAGAAATGGTTAATTATTAAGACTCAAGGCAACCTACACAATTCTTCAACTTTATACGCGGTTCATTATTTGCAACCCGTGAAAAAACAGTGCCGTTAGCCAGGAAAGGTAAAGACAAGTAGAGAAGAAACACAATTCTAAAAGACCGAATTTTCTTTCAAATTTCTCACAACTCTTTTTGTTTATGAACATGTAAAAGGTTAAATTGATTAGGGTGGAATTGTAAACATACAAACATGTATAAAATGTCGTTTTTTAAAAAAGCGGTGTAGAAACAAGTCGGAATCCAAGTGGATTTAGAGATGTTGTGTCTTGCATCAAAAGGTAAAAATGTTTATCTGTGTTGTGAAAGTTAACTTTACCATAGATCAATTGAACTCAGAAGTATTGAAATATGTCAATGGAAAATGTTTATGAAGGCTGTTTATTTTAACAAATTGATAAGATCTCGTCTCCTCGGTCTGAAGGTGTTCGTCAAAAAGTGAATAAAAGACAGCTGCTGATGTACGACATAACAGCATAAAAATGTCATCTATCATTTCGACTTTATTTATGGTCTGAATATGAGATGAACTTTTGTCGTTATGTCGTATGTTATTCCCGTTGATTTAGTTAAATGTTTTCCTTTTTTATTTGCTTTTTGACATAAAAGGGAAAGCCGATATTTTCTTAGACATCATTCTGTTTTCTCAAGTTCTAAAAAGAATTCCTTTCAATATGCTCAATGTTTTTTTTTCTTTTCATACCTTCACAGTTCATTGGAAACTATGAGACAAGCTTAATATATTTTTTCAATGACATAAGCGTATGGCACGCGATTATGATCGAACTCACATCATTAGTAATGATATGCAAAAACGAGTTTGCTAAGAGTTTCTACTACGACTACTACACACACACACATACACACACGCAGACATATTGTAAATGAGGGAGATATCCCCCTTGTTTGGTATGGGCGTCTTAGAGTTGGGTACACATTACATTGTACACCGACCAGTCACACACGTGACATCATTGGAAGGGTTGACCTTATTATTACCATTTCTCCGAGCAGAACATAAGTGTTGCCTGACAGCTGCGATTTTAGACTTTGCTGAAGGGGCATTCTTTGAGGCGAACAGAGGTAAGAATCACACACTGTAACTGTATTTTCCCGAATTATTGATCTGTGTGAAAGGGATTACAGAAGTTGTTTTCTATTTTGTTTTTAGTTTCACGATGAAAGAAGGGTCAAAGAAGGGTCTAAGAAGGAACGAAGACCCATTGCGAATAGACAACTTCTTTACCAGTCGAGCCTTTTACCTCATTTTTTGCCTCATGGTGCTACCGTTACAGGGAAACTCTCACTGTGTTTGCGAATGGTAGCCGGTACACGTGCGAAACGCTACAGTGAAACTCTGACTGTGTTTGCGAATGGTAGCCGTTACAGTGAAACTCTGACTGTGTTTGCGAATGGTAGCCGTTACAGTGAAACTCTGACTGTGTTTGCCAATGGTAGCAGGTACACGTGCGAAACGAACCCTAAAAATTCCCGGGTTTGAATATAAAGGATTTTTTCTATGTGGAATAAATGCGCCACATATGTTTTTTTTTTTTTTTTAAATTGGAATTTATTTTGAAACAAATATTTCTGACCTTTTCTTTAGAGTGAGAAAATTTTCGACACCTATTTATTCAACATACTGCGGACATTTTTAAAACTCTTTGTTGGAAGATATATATTCGTTACCACTTTATTTTTCAGGCACTACAAGTATTTTTCTATGAGAACACTTGCCATGTACTTTATTTAATTTTGTTAATTTGCTGCGAATATTTTTGAATATTTTGTGTGAAAATTTTTTGTGTTTCATTTCATATTTACTACGGACATTTTAAAAACCTTTTTGGGAGGAATATTCGTCTCCCTTTCATTTTTGCTACAGCAAATACTCGAACTTTTCTCTATGAAAAATACGTACCACGTTTTTTATTTCAGAAACTAAGACATTTTCTGTGAAATTTATCAGTAACGGACTTTATTTTTGAGGACATTTACGTATCCACGTGGGCATATTTTTTTCCCGTTCTTGCAATAACTCTCTCCCTTATTGTGCATGCATGCTTCAGTATTTAGGTTGGAATTTGTGTATTTGTTAATTTTTTATTAGGAGTCGTTTTGTTCTTGGGAATTTGTTTAGCGACCGTTTATTTTTGTACCAGTACTTTTTATTGCAATTTGCCTGTACATTTTGTTGTAATTTTTGCTGCGAAAGTAATATTCAAACGTAGTACTCTACCGGAATGGAAGGTCAGCAACAAAAAATACAGCCCAAGGGAGGCTCCCTGTTTCAAGGTTGCAGTACTTGCAAAATGACTGACAGGGGTTTTCACAGGAAACTTGAAAACCTTGCAAAGGATTTCACTGCTACCATTACACAATGGCGGAAACAGGCTAATGAAATTCAAGTGCTCCTCTCGGATTCCAAGAACACACAGGAAATAAGGAACGGCCAAAACATGCTAATGGACATCATGAGCAGACTCGAGGCTACGTATAGCACAATAGATGCACACTTCACCGACAGTAATGGGAAGGCAGCAGATGGCACGAGATCCCTAGAAGAATTTCAGGGCAAGTATGATGGAATAGCAAATGACTATCATACTCTTCTTTAGGAGGTGCCTGTGGTGTAATTGTTATCGTCGTAGGAAATGAACTCGGCGACACGAGTTCAAATCCTGGACGAAACTCATTGCATTTCACATAGCATTAATACCCTTGGGAAAGGTATGAATCCAATTATTCTCCCTCCAACTATGGGTAAAATAGTAGGACTGACTAGGTTCTTCAGCCTTGGTGAAGCAACTAGTCTAGGAGAAGGAAAACTCTGAATTCAAACCTGTTCAACTCCGCTTAAAAATTGACCTTGTGTCATATCCTGCCCGAGCGGAGGGGTTGGTAAATAGGATCATACTCTTCAGAGAAACGTTACTTCTTGTCTGTGGGACTTGGAATTTGACTCTGCATCCAGAAATTCCTGTAGAACATCGAGAAGTCATTCATCATGTACTTCTAAATCATCTCACCTGTGTCGTACGTCAAGAAAACTAACCGAACCAATGGTTGAAGCTGCTACTCTCAAGGCAAAGCTAAAATACATTGATGTGGAGGCAAAGCATAAGGCGGACTTGGAGAGAATAAGGACGCAACGGCAAATTGAGGTCGCCCAAGCTAAATTAAATGTCCTGGAAAGCACACATGATTCCAATTTAAATATGGAAGAGCTGCCATCTGAAGTTGACACCGATCGACAAGTGAGGGAGTTTAGGGGAGTTCAACCTGACATGACCAAACCTGTATCTGGGCATACTGATGACCCATCTACAGCTTTTGCAGATTTACGAGTGGTGGAATTGACATCGTGCATAGCAGGTCATACCACCAAAGAAATTGAGATTGGTCAGGATCCTGTTATATCTCATTTGAACCATGGCACGCAACATTTTGTACCTCACCAGCAGATACCTTCTATGGCAGCAGTTGGCGACCGCTCCATCAGAACTCAGTCTGACATTTATCATTATCCCCATGGACCTTGTCAAACTAATGCAGTAGCATCACCTGTTCTTTCGGTCAGCTGTGATATGGCACCCAGAAACGATTTGTTTTTGGAACAAGCGCAGGTAAACGAGGAAAGGAATCCAGAGAAGGCTTTGGTAGGTCTTGCTAAATATCTTGCCGAGCAAGTTAGTCTCAGTCGTTTACCACCCCCGGAACCTAGCATCTTCTATTGAGACCCAGTGAGATACCCTGGCTGGAAGGCAGCATTCCAAACCCTAATCGAGCGTCGACAAATCCCTGCAGTAGAGAGGATCTATTATTTAAAGAAATATCTGGGTGGTCAGGTCAAGGACGCAGTAGAAGGCTATTTTCTACTTCCACCGGATGATGCCTTTGACGAAGCTAAGAAGCTGCTGGAGGAGCGCTATGGTAATCCGTTTGTCGTAGCCAATGCATTTAGAGACAAACTTGAAAAATGGCAAAGGATCAATTCCAGGGATGGAGCAGCTCTACAAAGATATGAAGACTTTCTGAGGCAATGCCATACTGCCATGCGGAGTATTCGAAATCTCGGTGTCCTAAACGATGAAAGGAAAAATAGGAAAATGCTTGGCAAACTACCAGAGTGGGCCATTACAAAATAGGCAGGCATTGTGGATCAATATAGGCAGGATAAGGGAGAATTCCCCCCCCCGCTTTAAAGCCTTTGTGGAGTTCATACCCAAGCAAGCCAGGATAGCCACGGACCCTGTAACATCACTTTAGTCCATCAGATTTGAGCAAGTGGGTGTAATAAAGGATAGACCATTACTAAATAAATGGAGACAAACTCACCAAACATTTGCGACCATAGATGAAGGGCACACTAAGGATATGCCAGTCAGGAAAGTAAGGTGTAATCTGTGCCCAGGAATTCACGAGCTGGAGGCCTGTATGAAATTCAAGGCTATGAATCTTGCGGATAAGAAACTATTTGCGAGTGAGAAAAGACTTTGTTTTGCCTACCTACAATACGGACATGTTTCACGAAAGTGCAGACAAAGAAAAAAATGCGATATTTGCGCTAAGTTGCACCCTACATTCTTTCGTGGAGATATCAGACCGCCATAGGAGACTGACAGTGTAAGAGAAGAAAACTCTAAAAATTTAGTGGATGGCATATCTGGAACAACCCTAATGAATCATTCTAAATCATCTAGAAGAACCTCTATGATAATGCCTGTATATGTATCTCATGCAGATAGCCCAGGTGTAGAACGACTTATCTGTGCAATACTGGACACACAATCGGACACATCCTTCATTCTGCAAGATACTTGCCGAGCTATGGGACTTGTAGGTAAGCATGTGAAACTCAAGCTGTCTACTATGCATGAGAAAAACGGGATTAAAGATAGTAGTAATGTGTGGGGGCTCATGGTTCGCGGTTTTAACAACCAGAACAGAATCATGCTACCTGACACTTACACTAGAAATATAATGCCAGCCAACCGAGCACACATCCCCACACCAGAAGTAGCAAGATTGTGGCCTCACCTTGAACACCAGGCCAATTTGATTCCACCTTTACAGGATTGCGAGGTTGGGCTCTTGATTGGTCACAATTGCATCAAGGCATTGACACCCAGAGACGTCATTACGCCAACTGGTGACGGACGATATGGTCAACGAACTGACCTAGGATGGGGTATAATGGGCCTCGTAAGGGGCACTTGGGGGGATGTGGACGGTGACGACGTTGAGACAAGTCATCATATAGTAGTCAGAGAGGTGGCTTACGATTTGTCCATGCCTGGCGGTTCAGAAAGCACTATATTTTCATTGAAAAATAAAATTCCTTGACCTTTTCTTCGAGTAGTTCTTAAAGAAGTATTAATTATTGAGTGCTGTTTTGAGAAGGAACGTCTTGGCTTAAAGGAGCAGCTAAAAACAACTGAAGGTGCTGTGCAAGATGAGACTGGTACCTGTAAAACGATTTTCTCATCCGATATCGATGTCGTAAAGAGGGAAGAGTTTGTGGAAAGTGAGAAAGCTATGGAAAATGTGGACGCTATGAGTGTTATTGCAAATGCAAATGATACCGAGATTAGCAATTTTCCTTTAAAAAAACCTGCTCAAATTCTCAAAAAAAAAAAACAGTCTGAAGAATACAGTAGAGAAGTGAAGCGCATATGTTTAAAAGACCAGGAAATATCAGAACTCAATTGTACAGATGATTTTAATTGGCAAGAATGTTCTGATACAGTTCCCAAATATCTTGAAAATACCAGTTGTAATCAATATGGTCATAATAAAAATACCCTATGCACAAATGAGGTAGATAGGAAAGAAATTATTGAAACAATGAAAACCTCTGAGACAAAATCTTCTCCTGCAATGGAACGGCCGATCCACAAGGTTGTGCTGTTGCACAAAACGGAGACCAGGGAAGTCCCCACCGAGGAGCCTTTGTGTATATTTGTAAAAAAAATTCTTTAGGAAAATTAGGAGCCATGTAAATGAGAGAGCTATCCCCTTTGTTTGGTACGGGCGTCTTAGAGTTGGGTACACATTACATTGTACACCGACCAGTCACACACGTGACATCATTGGAAGGGTTGACCTTATTATTACCATTTCTCTGGGCAGAACATAAGTGTAGCCTGACAGCGGCGATTTTAGACTTTGCGAAGGGGGCATTCTTTGAGGCGAACAGAGGTAAGAATCGCTCACTGTATCTGTATTTTCCCGAATTATTGATCTGTGTGAAAGGGATTACAGAAGTTGTTTTCTATTTTGTTTTTAGTTTCACGATGAAAGAAGGGTCAAAGAAGGGTTTAAAGAAGGAACGAAGACCCATTGCGAATAGACAACTTCTTTACCAGTCGAGCCTTTTACCTCATTCTTTGCCTCATGGTGCTACCGTTACACACACACACACACACACACATATATATATATATATATATATGTGTGTGTGTGTGTGTGTGTGTGCGTGTGTAATTCACTATCATCATCAAGGCGTGCTGATAGCACAGATTCCTTAGACCCCCCTCTCTCTCTCTGTCTCTCTCTCTGTCTCTCTCTCTCTCTCTCTCTCTCTCTCCATACTTTCCTGTTGGCCCTCACACTCAATTCTAGTCGGATACTGAGTGCAGTCTTTAAATAAATATATATATAGGTATATGTTAGGATAGCGTAGAAAAAGAAGCCACAGCGCTTGGTGATTGTCAGTTTCTAATCTCTATGGTCATCGGACAGTTATTTTTTCTAGATTATCCTTCCCTTATGTCTATCACAACAATACATAAATCGATACTTAGCTCGCAGGAACCTCTTGCTCGATCGCACAGACGAGTTCTAATTATGGTCTTTCAACTTTATTAAGCACGCTTTTCTTATAAATATATCAAACTGCATTTTAACACACACATACACACACACACACACACATATATATATATATATATATATCTTCATGTTTCTTCGTGCATACATACTATATATCACTTATACATCCACACACTATAATACACAAATATAACCAACACAAACACACACTCACATACACACACATACATGCACACATAAAAGGGTTGTACATAATTCTAACGTTCTTTTGATAGTATTTTTCGATTTTTTTTATTTTTTCAATATCTCTCCTTCTCAGCCTGATGATTGCCAGTTATAAGACGTCATGAAACCTGTGGTCACAGACATGCTTCCATCATATTAAATGTATATATATAAAATAATATATATTTACCTATTATGATTATATAATAGCTCTATCACAGATATTGAGCACTCTCTAAATTATATCGCATTTGTTCTGCAATAGACCCACTATATATATATATATATATATATATATATATATATATATATATATATACTTAAAGTGTGTTTAAATCAATTCAAGTTTAAATCTACTGGTTATATTTCATGGTAGCAGTAAATGATTACCCCGCGTGGTGAAATGGTTAATGGACTAGGCTAACAGGACCAATGCCAGTGATTTTTGTCCTCACTGGTTGCTATATAATACTGAATTTGTACCACAATTACGCTAAGTGTTAGTTCATGAATTATTAAAAACAAGGGCTCGGAATTATTGTTCCCATCTGATATATAGAGTAAATAACTTCTTGTTAAAGATCAGGGAAGTTCTCTTTATAAATCGAATTTCTAGGAATATATATATATATATACATATATATATATATATATATATATATATATATATTAAATACATACAGCATACGAACACCAAATATATATATATATATATATATATATATGCGTGTGTGTGTGTGTGTACGTACATCCAAAGTAGATTTTCTCTCTTCTCTCTGCATATTGAAAGAAAAATCTATGAACGTAAGTAAGTAGCAATTTTCATCTGAGTGAAGGTAATTAAGTGTTCGTCTTCAGGTTTCAGGGTGCATAAAAATGTCAGCTTTTGCCCATAGAAAGAGTTGGAAATATCAGTAAATTGGCGCTCATTTTTTTAGCAGTTCTACATTTGGACTCACAAGGGAAGAAACTTACTCGTATTGCAACCGTTTTACTCTCTTTGCTTTTACAAGTTTATTAATCACTTGTTCGAAGCTTATCTAAGAACAAGTTAATGAACTTCCCAAAAATTCTTATTCTCTGAGTTATCGACTTATCGAGAGCGCCAAACCAACTCTAATAATACGAGTTTTCATTTTTATGTTTTACTTATCTATTTATTTATTTATGTATTTATTACTATTTTAGTCCTTTCGATTTTTTTCACACCAGGTTTAGCTTTAGTAAGAGTCTCAGTGACCGTAAGTCTCCTCAGGTATCCAGGATGCTTCTCAGTATTCTAGTCGATCTCAACATTGCTGTTGTATGAGTGGTTTCGATTCTTATTCTGATCTCCAATTGCTCCAGTCTCTTTTCTAGACGTTTGGTGATTAGGGACCGTTTCAAGTGGACCAGATACATTTGGTATCACTTTCATCTTCATCTTCCACGGTTTCTTTTGGTTCTGTTTCAAGGCTCATGTATTTGTTGTTGTTTTTTTTTGGGGGGGGGGTTCTATTACTTTCACTCTGTGGTCTGCATCCCGGCAGACTACGGAGTGAAAATAATAGAAAGCAAGAGGATATATACGTTGTGCTTTCAATAAGTTTCCAGACTTTTTTGTACAGGCATTTAAAATTGTCGTAGACACTTGAAAATTCACTATGTTATTGCTATACATCTAAGGAGATGACTGACTAATTTTTATGATTTCACATTCAAATGAACAGCTACAGCAAGAATTGAAATACACCCTATTAAAGCCTGATTGTCATAGCTGGTGAATTTCATAATTGCAATCTGGACATGAGGACACTTTACAAGAACGATATGCAATAAAATTTTGTTTTAATCTTTGAAAAAATGCCAAAGAAACGTATGGAATGCTTCAGACTGCTTTTGGAGCATCTTGCATGAATTGAGCATCAGTTTTTGAGTAGCATAATTGATTCAAGGAAGGCAGAGGTGTGGGAGAAGTAAGGAAGTCAATACAACAGAGTTGATTGGCCAAAGGATTAGGGTTAGGGTTACTATGTTGAGGTTTTCAGGGAGTTCAGGAAGAGATTCCGTCGGAAGAGGCCAGCAGTCTTCAAATCGGGTCAGTGGCATTTCCAGCAGGACAATACACCAGTCCACAACTCCAACCATGTCACAAACTATTTGACCAAGATGGGCATAAAGACAGTTCCTCACCCTCCATATAGTCCAGACCTTGCTCCCTGTGACTTTTGGTTATTCCCTAAACTCAGAGGCTGTCATTATGAGACAATTGAGGAGATGAAAGAGGCTGTGACAAAGGTCATTGACACGCTCGCGCAAGAGGACTTCTATGGGGCTTAGGAGAATTTCTTGGAACAGTACAACAAGTGCATTGCTGCTGAGGAGATTAGTTCGAAGGGGAATAGAGTTTCATGTGTGTACTATCAATAAAAGTTCCCATACGAAAAAGGTCTGTAAACCTACTTAATGACCCTCGTATGAAGAGTTTATAGCATTAAATAACATTCAGTGGTTGTTATGCCATAAAACCAAACCAAACCAAATCTTTTTTACACACCAAAACACCTGGAAAATAGAATAATAAGACCTGAATATATTTACTTAAATGTGAAGATAACATAGCAGGATTGTCATAAATAAGTGCATACATGAATAAAAACAATAACAAGGTCCAAAATAAAAATCGTATCAACAGATCTCTTAAATCATATACCTACTGTACCTATATCAAAAATGGCATATGGACATTTGTTGGTTGTTGGTTACCAAATCCTGTTTAATGATATATATTAAATATATATCATTTAACACACTTTGTACATAACATTTTTAAACGAGCCTAAGCTCATTCTTTTGTACACAGTTAAATGGTTTCATGTATTACGTAAGTCACAATTTAACATCAGTCATTTGTTTGCACAGACTATAGATAATTTCATTTTTAATGAGTTACAACTAATTTGTTTGTTTACTAGTATTGTCATTGTTTCTACGTAGTTAAATGGTTTTGTTGCTTTACAAAAATATAATTCTCTCTTTATTTCTCCTTAGGGTGTTGGAGAAAAAAGGGAAACGGAGACACACGGAGGACTGCTATATTTACCTGTAACTTCTTAGTCGCATTGTGCCGTATGCAGAACTTTATGTCTTCCTTGAAGCGAAATACTCAAGCGGGGGCTGCTGTGGGCCACTGCACCCCCTGAGCCCCCACCAGCTGTTATCCATGACTCTCATGACTGTGTATGACCGTTACTGCTGTGTCTGTGTATGTGATTTCACAACACCCTCACGTTTCCGGTTGTCAACCCGTGTGATCTGCTTACACCGATGTATTGCCTGTTTTCCGTTTGTGAATATGTTTACACAGGTGTAGAGAAATCCTTGATTAACTGCTCTTTCAAAGGTCAGTTTCAATAACTGCTATCAAACACTTGTAATTGTATTCAACACTATTCATTCCTGTCAAATGGTTCCAAATATTGTTATGTATCACTCACGATTCATTAAGCATCAGTCATTTGTTTACACATAGTTAAATGTACAAACAGTTCTATTTCTAACAATTCGATTTAACGTAAGTGATTTGTTTGCAAAGAGTTTGAATGTCAAACACTTCTTTTTTACACACTGATAGAACCCTATCAGGTGCTATCACCCCAGGTCTGTGTTGATCGGAGAATAATGGCAGTGAAGGAGTTCTCCACATTTCCCGAAGCTCCAGAACTTGAGCCTTACCATCAGATTGTTTAATGTCATATAGAGAACTCTCGTTGGGAGAGTCCTTCTCCTCTACAAAGATGCAGTCGGTGTATTCTTCTGCCTCAGCCGAGTGAACAGGAGAAATGAACTCTGGCTGGTTTTAAAATATTACCTACAAATAAATGGATCTGTTTGAAATGTATTAGTACTGGATTGGAATACCTGAAAAATATAACTGTTTGCATTATTTGTCATTAAATAGAATTATTCTATTGTTAGATAGGAATACTTCGACCCATTTTATTGTAAGTCAATTATTTGTTTTAAGAATTGATACTTGGTGTTATAACCATTTAAGAATGTTGCGAGCAATATTGAACAACACCCCACAAGGCACCAACTCTACGGCCACCTGCCTCTCATCACGAAATCTATCCAAGTTAGACGAACCAGACATGCAGGTCACTGCTGGAGAAGCAGGGACGAGCTCATGAGTGATGTACTCCTATGAACCCCCACATATGGCCGGGCAAAAGCTGGACGACCAACTCGAACATACATCTAGCAGCTATGTGAGGATACGGGATGTAGCCCTGAAGACCTCCCAGAGGCGATGATCAATAGGGAGAAGTGGCGAGAGAGAGTCAGGGATATCAGTGCCTGTGACACGACATGATGATGATGATGAAGGATTTTGTTACTTGCAAATAATTGGCTACAGATAAGAATACTTGAAACCATATAACTGCAAAATACGATATTAATTAGGAATATTTTCTTTAAACCATATATTTACGTATAAATTATTAGTATTATGTCAGTAAAGTTGGTGGTCGTAGTCGACTCTTACCTTATAATGCTGAGTGTTAAGCAAGGCAGCATCAAGTACCATTTTTAAGTCTTTGGGATTGAACCCCGGTCTCCCGGACCACTGGCGAACACTCTACTCATTAGGCCAATGGTCCGAATACTTAAAAGTATACATTAAATAACCCATATGGATTTGAACGAATAAACTAAATTAAACCTTCAAACACTGAAAGAACTATGAAACAATCCCAGTCACAGAACAGATTCTCGATAAATATATATTTGTATTTCAACATTCAAAATTATACTGGCGTAGCATTCCGATGCTACGATCACAACTTAAATTGCGAAACACATATACACAATTTGTAATAATACATACTATTTTTTCAAAAGATGTTGTGTAATAGTTGGCGATATGATTTATTAATCTTATCGACGATAATTTGAAGGTTTTGACAAATATTCCTGCACGCATTTAAAAAGATGAGGATTAATTCTATCTTTACTTTTCTATATAGTTTAATCTTGCATTTTATAATTTTAGGTTCGATTGTATCATATCTGAACTAAGCATACTTTTATGTAAAAAAGATGTAAATACAAAGGTGTTAGGTGTAAAATGTCCAACAAGAAATTTTCTTTTGTCGTTTCACTGAAGCTGTTAAAAGTTATTTTAGCTAAAATACAAGAAAAGAAAAGAAGAACCTTATATATTTTTGTGAAAATTTATTACAATCATAAGTTTAAGTCTAACATTTTCGTGAGTAGATAAGGATTCAAATGATTTATTACACTCTCCACCATCATCATCCGAAACTTCAGCATGATTCGTCACGAAAAATGTGTTTAATAAAAGTCAGTATTATAAAAGATACTAGAAACTGATGCATGTGCTTTAATACGATATATATATATATATATATATACGTACAAATACACACACACACACACACACACACACACACACATATATGTGTGTGTGTGTGTGTGTGTGTGTGATTCTTTTTTCAATTCTACAAAGATATTCCTTTTCGCGTGTTTAGATCATGGAATTTCTGCAAGACACGTTCGTATATTTCACTCAAAATTCAGATCAATATTTACAGAACGATCGTCAAAAAGATTTCCTCTTTCCTGAATATGGCGAAGCCTTATTCATCCTTGTCTCTATAGGAGGAATTATATGATAAGCTTGGAGTAAACATATATATATATATATATATATATATATATGCAACATTGGATAATATTGTTAGCGGTTGGTTTACATAAATGACGAACTCATTGTTCTTCATTGATAATTTAAATATTTTCAGAAATTTCTAGAAGTACTACCTAAGACTAGTCTGACACAAAGATACAAATGAAAGAAAGTAGTGATGGATGAACGACCTACAACTGCTTTGATATTTGATTTTCGGTTTCTTTTTTTAATGGTAAATTAACTTTCGTTGGTTTAAGAATGCCAAAGCCACCCTTAAAGTAGAGGTAATATTTAACCCAGAGCTGTGAGGATAACGGGTTTCAAAACTTTTTCCAAATATGTTAACCCAAAAGTGAGTGCAATAGCATGGCTGAAGATTGAATTCGATTACTCCGATGTCCCAGTTCAGTACACTAGCCAGTACGCTAGACAGGTTCCTCCATTCTAATGATTGTTTTTGACGTGAAAGTCATATTATTGTATCATTTCCCCGACATGATTATATACTATTGTATCATTTCCCTGACATGATACTATACAATTGTTTCACTTCCCTGACATGATACAATACAATTGTATCATATCCTCGACCCTTCGACCAGGGGTAGAATGTGATACAAGGTCAAATTTTAAGCTGACTAAAGCTAGTTTTTATTCAATTTTCTTTTTCCTAGATCGTTTGCCTAAACAATGGTTAATGAGTCCAATCAATTTTCCCATTGCTGGGGGTGGAGAGAGATTATATTGATTATATTGATATATACCATACCCAAGGTTAGTGGCATGAAACGCAAAAAGCCACGTCCATTATTTGTACTAGGCTCGCCGCTTCCATATCCTTTTACAATGACCATAACGCTTAGCTCGCTTCTATAGTACCGATTTCCCTTAGTTGTTTATACTCTTTTGTTTTTTTCTGTATTTTCCTCTTATATTTTAACTTTAAGATTTTGTACATTTGAAAATCGTTGTTCTATACTTTTTATATAATCCTTATTGTGTTATATATACATATATGTCCACATACTCAGAGAGGACATGATGGGTTAATTGTTGTCTAAAAGAAAAAAAGACGAAAATAACGGAGACATCTCTCTTTATCAAATATGTTTACCAAAATTAAATGAAAATATCTTGAAATACTATTGATTAGATTTATTTAAACAATTCGCTTCTGACTTGAATCACAGACTCCAAACAACATCAGAATTTCCTGCAAGCCTTTCTGACGGTCTCCTTGTTTAAATTGCTAAATTCTACCGTTATGTAATAAAATTTAATATTCAATTATTTTATTTAGGGTGAATGGAAATTAGATTTGCTTCCAAGGAGTATATTAAATAAAAATTGGAGAAACTCTGGAATTTTGAGGGAAATTTCGTTATATTTTCTTTTTGTCTATGAAACGTTAAAATCAAAATATTCAAAAGCTTAGAATACTCTTTTTGTGTCCCCTGCAAAAAGGAATAACATCCCATTACAGATGATTCTACTGCATCTGGTGACAAGGCTTCAGTTATAAAGATCTGAAGAGCGTCGTGTCACTTCCTTTTTGCCACTAATCCCAAGCCCTCTCTGATCTGGAGTGACAGTACCAATAAGCGTTCCATCTCTGGTTCAAATAAGACTGTTTAAGAAATACTGGTATTCGATAGAACCGTGTGCAAAAAAAAGCTTTACAGATAATTACACAAAAAATATGAACGTTCAATTAACAGTTGGTTGGGTTCAATGGCATATCAACTCTAGTAGGTTCATCATCATCATCATCATCATCATGTCGCGCTGGTAGCACGGATATCCCTGATCCTCTGACGCCACTCCTCCCAATCGTTCATCGCCCTAGGCAGGTCTTCAGGACTACATCCCGTATCCTCACATAGCTGCTGAATGTATGTTCATGCTGGTCGTCCTGCTTTTGCACGGCCATGTGAGGGGGTCCATAAGAGTACATCTCTTATGAGTTCGTCCCTGCTTCTCCAGTAGTGTCCTGCATGTCTGGTTCGTCTAACTTGAATAGTTTTCGTGATAGGAGGCAGGTGGCCGTACAGTTGGTGTCTTGTGGGGTGTTGCCGCCAGGACTTGTTCAAGATTGCACGCAGCATTCTAGTGTAATTGCCGTCTAGCTTCTTCTCCAGCCGTTTTGTTAGAGTCCATGTAGTGCACCTGTATAGCAGTATCGATGCGACCGCTGCCTGGAAGAAACTGCGTTTCATTTTATCGGTTAGGTCAGATTTCCAAATATTCGATAGCCTATTGATAGCTGTCCATGCTTTCGTTAACCTCGTTTCGATGTCCTTTTCGGTTGATTCAACGCTGCTTCCTAGGTAAGTGAATTTGTCTACTAGTTTAAGAGGGGTTCCTTCTAGAGTGGAGATGTCCCCCGTTTGATTATAGCACATATATTCCGTTTTGTGTGCACTAACATAGAGGCATATGCCTGCGGATGCTCGTTCCAAACTATGCAGTAGTGTTTCGGCTTGGTCGGGTGTATTTGCCAGTATCGCTATGTCATCGGCGTAGACGGCGTCGGTAATTGTTGTTGCGGGGTACCTTCTGCTTCTTTTCTTCGTCAGCTCGAAGCCATTCTCTCTGATTTTGTCAATCGATGTTATAAGTACGTAGTCTAGACAAATGATAAAGAGGTACGGAGCCAGCGTGTCCCCTTGTAGTACTCCTGCTACAATGTCGAAGTATTCTGTGTCTCCATCTGGTGCTCGTACTTTTACTTTGGTGTTTCTATAGAGAATCGTTATTGCTGCTACGGTTTCTTTAGGTATGCCGTACGCTAGTAGGATTTGTTCCATCTTTCCTCTGTGAATGGAATCGAAGGCCTTGGTAAAGTCGACAAATATTAATGTCGCTTGTAGGTTTTTTGCCCGTACTCCTTCAAGGATTCTACGGATGGTTAATATTTGTGAGGTCGTGGATCTATTTCTTCGGAAGCCATTTTGGTTTTTCCTAAGTATGTTGTCGATTTTGGGTTCTATGCGGTTTCGTAGTAGGGCATTGTCAATTTTGGCTGCTATGGATGTAAGTGTTATGCCTCGGTAGTTTTTAGCTAATCCGAGGTCCCCCTATTTAGGGAAGGGGAGTATGCATCCCTTCATCCATCTATCTATCGGATTTTGATTATATACTGCGCTGCAGTGTCGGAGCAGTATGTCATCGAATTGTCTGGTCTTCCATACTTCTGGGGAATCTCGTCCAGCCCTGCAGCTTTCCTCTTTTTAATTTTTCTGAGAACCAAGTCGAGCACTTCTTGTGTGAACGGTCCTAGTTTAATGTCTAATTGTTTTCTAATTATTCTGGTGATTGGTTCATGTGTTATTTTCGGTGGGTTTCCTAGTAGGTTTTCGAAGTGCTGTTTCCACAGTTTTATTCTTTCTTGTTGGTTTGCTGCTTTCAGTTTTGCTTTGGCTGTGTTCTTTCTTCTACTCACTTCGTTTATTGTTTGCCAGGCTATCCTAGATTGTCTATCTACCACCGAGTCCCTAATCTTATCTATCTGGTTTTGAATGTATTCTGTCTGTTCCTTTATATATATGCCTGCTAATTGATATTGTGCCGTTTTTAGTTTTAAGGCATTTGTGTTTGTTGGGTTTTTTCGATAGTTTTTGGAGGCTGTTTTCACTAGTGCACGTTTTTCTCTCACCGCTAAAGTTTTCCATGGGACTCTATATTTAGTTTTGAGTTTTGTTGGAATGCATTTCGCAGCTGCCTCGAGGTGCGCATTGACGAAATTTTCATATTCATCGTTTGGTGTACTTTTTTCCGTCTTTTCTTGTAGTGTTTCGAATCTGTTCCTTAATTCTAATACGTATTTATCTCTTATATCTCTGTTGTTCAAAAGGGCCCAGTCATAGTGTTTGGTGGTATCTGTTCGTTTGGCGTTTTTTCGTAGGCTTAGCTGTATTTTCGCCGTGACTATTCGGTGATCGGTGGACATACCCTCGAAAGAGGAGTATGCCTCGCAATTCATTGCACTATTTTTCCATTTCTTGTTTATAAGGATGTAGTCTATCTATGCTTTACTATTGTTCACATACGTGTATGTCCATAGTTTGCACTCCCTTTTATGGTAGTTTGTATTGAGGCATGCTAATCTATTTTCTATTATGAAATCTGTTAGATGTTGCCCATTCCTATTTGACGTGTTGTGGAGGCTGTATTTGTTGTTTCCGTTTTTCCCGATTTGGGCATTCATGTCTCCGCTAATGACTAACATGTGTTTCGGGATGCTAGGCACTAATGAGGATAGCTCATCGTAGAAGGTGACTAGTTCAGTTTCTTCACTAACATTGGTAAGGCTGTAGCAGGAGATGATTGTTGCTCTGGGGTTGCCGTTAAAAGTAGCTGCCATCATTCTAGGTTGTATTTTCTCAATGCTATTTAGCGTTTTTAATGCTCTAGATCCTATAAGCAATCCTACCACTCCTACTGCAGCGTTGACAGTGTTTTTCCATGCCGATACAGTGACGAGCGACCATCCATTGCCAGTTTCGTGATATTTGATATCTTCGGTGTGCGTGTATCTGTGTTCTTGTATGCATATTATGTCTATCTTATGTTCTACGGCCGATGCGATTAGCTCTGGTTGTTGTCCTATTCTATTTAAGGTTCTTACGTTAAATGTCGCTATTTGTAGTGTCTGCTTGCATTTTAGTAGTTTTTGTTGTTTGAGCTCTGTAGCTGATTTTTCGAACACTGAGGCCAGGACTCGAACCTCACCAGGACGCTCCCCTTTATTACCCGCGCGAAGAGCGATGCGGTTTGTGTATGTGGTTTGAGTGTGGGTCATGGTTATCTTTCGATGGCTGTTTTATTCTCTTCTATAGAAGCCACTCTTATAGAGGAGCAGCAGTAGTTCCCCGATCGAACTAACGATCCTGAGCGTAAAGTCGTCAAACTCACGTCCAGGACCTGTTCAGGTATTGAGTTTGGTCGTCAATGGGTTTATTCAAATACCTTTACGTACATCATGCTGCTTCCCATGTGTACGTAAAAAACAAAGGTGGAGGGTAAGTTTTCTTAAGTTTTAACTTAGTTAAAGTCCAAGATTAAGATACTTTCGTCAGACTTTTACTGGTACAAAAAAAAAATTGTCTAGTAGGTTACTGAATCCTAAATTTTGCTTATATATATATATATATGCACCCAAACAATCTATCTGTGGATGACAATATATATTCTCCTGACCCCAAACGTGGGCTGTACACTCTAGTCCGAAATTTACCGGCTACCACATAAGCTGAAACGCAATAGCTCTCTCGAAATCCGATAACGTATATATAAAAACATATAGGTAAAAAGTTCCTCGACAGAAGCAGAGAATGATGATGCTATGGGGTTAGATATCCGACAGACTTAAAGTCAGCAAAGTTTCGATCCCAGCTTGAAGCGTCTGGTGGGTATAGCCACACTGATGTGTTGAGATACAATTAAACAGTTTCTCTGTGGATAATATATATATATATATATATATATATATATATATATATAATTTCTTAAATGATTAGTTTGTTACATTTTCTACAACCCGGAGCCATTTCGTTTGAACACAAATAGTTTCAACTAGTTCTATCCTACACTAATAATTCTATTAATATCAATCGTTTGTTTGCACAAAGTTAAATGTTTTCAAGTATTGCTTTTTAAGGTAAGCAGTTCATTTTAACATGAGTCTTTTAATACACAGTTTAATGGTTAAACTATTTGACCCACTGTAGCCTCACTGAAGAGTTGAGATACAATGAAGCAGTCTGTCTGTGGACGACAATATATATATATATATATACTCCCTGTGGGTTGAGTATTCTAGTGGGAAAATGTGTTGGCTGCCACATATGCTGAAATGCAATTGCTCTTCTCAAGTATGGAGATAGCCGATAACGCATAAGTAGAATGATATATTTAAAAATTCCTTCACTTACGTAGAGAATAACGATGGATCTAGAGTAAGGTGTCTAGAGTAAGTTTTGATCCAAGCTTGAAGCATTTCGATGGTCTAGCCACACGAAAGAGTCGTGATAAAATGTAACTGTCTGTGGATGACAATGTGTACATACGAAAGAATAAAAGTGTATCAACATATATTTGGGAACCATGCATATAGTGAGGTGAGTCAATAAAAATTTCTGTTTTAGTAAAACAATTTATTCATTTATAATATAACAATGGATTAAATTCTAACAGTTGTATATTCACCATTATTTAGAATCCCCTCTTACCATTCAACAGGTAGCTTGTTGATACCTCTCAAATAAACCTCAGGTGGTTTCGAGCAAAAGCTCTTAAGAAAATTTGTTTTCATTCAGAGCCTTTTGTGAAGTAGAAAAAAGATGGAGACCATTTAGTGCAAGGTCGAGTGAATATGTTCGATGGGGGTAGAACAGACCAGCCTAAATCCAACTTTTTTCCTAAGTGATTCTTGCTGAATGTGACCTTATTTTATCATAAAAGAGTACAACGTTTCCTCTGTTGATGAGTGTGGGATCGTTTCTGAGAAGATTTTCATGCACACGTTGCAACTCTAGAGAGTTTAAGTCTGTATTGAATACCTCACAATGGATATTAGAGCCTTGATCCTTCTATAAACACAATAAAACTTTTCTTCTTTGAAAATCCGCTTTTAAGGTAAGTTGTGGAGTTTCATCCTTGTCAGCCCACTGACTTTTGCAATGAATATTGTCATAATAAAACTTTTTTCGTCACCTTAACAAAGGAGAAATTCCTCTTCCTCGAAAGAAAACGTGTTGCTCAGGATATGCGATCATCCCTCTACTTCTCAGTAAGAGTATGAGAGAACCAAACGCCTAGCTTGCTCATTTTCCTATCATTTTTAAGTGGTGACTGATTGTGGATTTGGATGTGATTATATTAAGAGCTAATTCTAATTTTTGGTCTGATTGCATTCCACTAATTCCCTTCAAACATCTTGATTAAGGTCTTATAGGTGACCTTGTCTGAATTCATCACTTGATGACATATCGCCAGAACAAAACTTTTAAAAACACTTGACGGTCAATAATGATACCATTGTGGTAATACTTGCTTCTGCAGCTCGTTGCATAAGTTACTAAGTCCACGTCGAGAACTTATGTGTGGCCGGATCAAGCGAGAAGCAGGTTCACAGAGAAAAGAACAAAAACACAAAAACAACTTGTGATTAAAACGTCAAAGGAGGATGAGGAGCGTGTAACACTTTGTGGATAATTAGTTCTAGTTTGAGTTTCGGCTGGCAAAAGATTATCTTAACTAACTCGGTCCGGCTGGTAATGTCGCTGTTCGTTTTTTCTTTGTTCCGGCCAAATCAACTTTCCTCGAACCCAAACTAAGTCTGACTGCTTGGACACAAAATGCATCTGTATATATACAGAATGTTTCATTATTATTTCCGGCTAATGGGACACCCACGAATAAACCCATAACTTTTTTGGGAGCCATTTCTCTTAAAAAAATGGATTTAGAAATATTTCCTAGACTGGCCGTGTCTGATACAGGGACATTAAATTCAGACCCTTTTAAGCTTTTGACCAGTACCCGACAAGTACTTAACACTTACCCACGTCCGTGGCCATATGTATAAACATTTTCTTATCTAGATTCCCTTAATCTAGTTAATGGGTTTTCCTAACATTTGAAATTTGATACCCAAGCCGAATCTAACTCATTTTGCCACATATATATGTGTGTATATGTGTGTGTGTGTGCGTGTGTGTGTATGTGTATGTAGGTATGTGTGTGTGTGTGTGTGTGCACATGTGCGTGGGCGTATATATATATACGCCCACGCACACACACGCACACATGTATGGGTGCACACACACACGTATGTATACATGTATGTGCATATATCCAACTCATAGCGTCACACCATGGTTAAAAACAGTGAACATTTTCTCAGTTGTTCCTGTGGCATTTTTATTATTTTTAAACCCCTACAACCATAATAGTCGAATATTCTCTTTCAGTTCTTCCATTTTAGGAGCGCAAGGTCATAGATTAAACTATGACGCGCATTATTTCACTATTGAAATTAGAATGATAAAGACACTCTTTGATCAGATAATTTCGGGTTAGGTTTAAAATATTGGAAAATTGAAATGCATAGTAACAATTTTCTTTAAAAAAACGGATATTATCTATGACTTATGTGTGTATATTGAAATTTTGTTATTCCTGTGTACATACATTAAACCAAGATATATGCGGCGAGGGACTTGTCACAGTAGCTTCCGTATATTTGTTTAAGATCTGGACGCACAATTACGTTTACAATCATACTAATACCGTTGGGCAAGATATGAAATCCTTCATCCCCACCCCAGCTATGTGTTAAATAGTATCACTACAGCTCTTCTCTAATATTTGGTTTGGTTTCTTTGTTTAATCATATTTACCAACCCCTCCGCATGGGCAGGATGTGACACAAGGTCAATTTTTAAGCGAAGTTTCACAGATTTGAACTCAAAGTTTTCCTTCTCCTAGACTAGTTGCCTCACCAAAGCTGAAGAGCCTAATCTGCCCTACTATTTACCCATAGCTGGAGGGAGAATAATTGGATTCATACCTTTCCCAAGGGTATTAGTGCTATGTGAAATGCAATTAGTCTCTTTGTTTAATGGCATATCAACCTTTATAGGTTATGTAATGCCATTCTCCTAGAAGAACAGTAGTGGTACTATTTAACCCATAGCTTGAGGATAAGGGGGTTCATACCTTTTCCAAGGGTATTTGCCCGAAAGTGAACGTAATAGCGCGACTGGAATTCGAACTCGCTTACTACGATTCTGCAGTCCATCGCTTTAACCATTACACCACGAGAACACCCCCTGCTCTTCCTTAAGAATGACCGTGGTATTAAATAAGTCTTAACGGCTGATAAGCAATTAAATAAAGAGGACAAATCTAGATATATCCACACCTCCAGACATCCATGAATTGAGTCCATTTTACTCAAAACATATTTTTCAACGTAACTCTTTACTTACAAATGCACTCAAGCCAGTAGTGAATATCAATCACATCGAGCGAACATTATACATTAAGTATATTGAGATAAAATTCCCCAACTTCTTCAGATTCAGCCAATATATTAAAACATGTAATTAAGCGTAAGGACACATGCAAATCTTAGATGTACGAACCAAATGCATTCATAGCAGGATACCGTGGTAATTTACTAAACTTTTTGCTTAGATGTGGCACAAGGTCATATGAAAGGGGCACCCAATGAGACTCGAACTCACTCGTGTAGGTTTGCTAGTCGAGCTTGCAAACCATTACACCACCACAGGCGCCTTCGTAGCAGGATACCGTGTCTGTTTTCGGTTCTTCTTAATCATTTAATGCCAAATCTTATTCATCTATATATATGTATTGATATATATTATTTAAAAGACGTGTAAGCGATTAGTCAGTAGGTAACGTTTTTTAAATGAGTTGGAGCTGATTTTTTTGCACACTATTATAGGGGGTGTCCTCGTGGTGTAATGGTTAAAGCGATGGACTGCGGAATCGTAGTAAGCGAGTTCGTACTCTAGTCGCGCTATTACGTTCACTTTCGGTCAAATCCCCTTGGGAAAGGTATGAACCCCCTTATCCTCCCAGCTATGGGTTAAATAGTACCACTACTGTTCTTCCAGGAGAATGACTTTGGCATTAAATAACCTACAAAGGTTGATATGCCATTAAACAAAGAAACCAAACCAAACTAAACTATTAAGTGGTTTCAAGTATTGCTGATTTTAATATTTCTATTTAACCTCAGTCCTTGGTTTGCACACTTTAGATTTTTTAAATTATTACTATCTCTGTGCAAATGACCCTCAGCCATCACCTTCTAACAACCTTAACGTAAAAGGGAAGGGAACTTGTTTGCTATAATCGCAATTTTAAAAAAATACGCTTGAGACAGTCATACAGGTCTGAGGGCTTGATATGTCAAACTGATTGTACTAATCGAACCTCTCCGTCACGTTCAGTAAGGACGAATGTGGAGTGCTGCAAGTCACGCAAGCACTTCGGTTGCCGGGTCACTGACATTTTAGCCACCATTATCCTGTCTTGAAACATTACGGGTCACCACCAAGAACCTACAGGTGGCCTCGTTATGAGGGGGTCTAACCCTTCCGCAAAGATGAAGTCGGGTTATTCAACAGGGCCAGGCAACAGAGCGACGGCTTTTCTAGATTTGTGGATGAGGAGCAAGACACGCACAGAAACGGCATATTTTAGCATTGTGGCTAAAGGATAAAGTTTAACAAACCTTGATATATTTGGTTTGTAGCATTTCCTAATCTGTTCTACTGCTTGCTTCAGATACGAATGCTTCTCTATTGAATGGCTCTTTAATGGCTATAGTCAATACTATAATATAACCAAGGACTTCGTCTCTGTGGCACTCCTCTGCTCATTAGATAGGTTGGTTGCTTGATTAATTGCTTGCTTTGTGCTTAATGGCTTATCAATCATTGTAGGTTATTTAATGCCAAATCTTGTCTCACACACACACACACACACATATATATATATATATATATATATATATATATATAACTTATAAGTAAATAGTTTGTAGGTAAATATTTTTCTTTTTAAATTCAAACTGCAAGTTTAGTAGATAGATTTGGCTTTCCAGATGTATGCTTTGCTGATAATCTTTCGTAGATGTATCTTGTATATATCCACAAATTCGAGGTCTGCAATTATGTTTGCTTAATGGCATATGAACCTTCCTGGGTTATTTAATGCCAAATCCATGCCTCTAGAAGAACAGTAGTAGAACTATTTAACCTGTAGCCGAGAGGATAAGGGGTTTCATATTTTTCCCAAGGGTATTTTTCAGAAAGTGAGCCTAATCGCGCGATTTGAGTTCGAACTCGATTACTACAATTCCGCAGTCCAGCGCTTTAACAATTGCACCACGAGTACAAGCAATTATGTTGTCAGTTTCAAAATCCCTACTTTCTCCACTGTAAAATCTATTTAGAGTTCTGGATGATCTATAGTAGTTGCATTGTTTTTTGTTGTTTGTATGATCTTATTTAATATCTTTTTTGGCAGGGGTGATTTCATTCTTGACGTTGACGTGGTCTCTGAATTGAGATGATGAGGGACTTGATATTTTCAGTCATTTTTGTTCTCTCGCACGGCTGGAGATCAGTTTACCAAAGTAGAGTAAATTTAAAAAGACCAGTATCTCACATAACCTGCTTCGTGCCTTTAAGCCTATATACAGCATCTGTCACTGCTGGTTGCCTTACGTGACTTGAGGAGTTTGATAATGAAGTTACCCCACGGCACATTGAGAATAAGGAAGAGTCAAATCCTACGAAACTGTTAGAGTAACAATTGATGGCGTTGTTATGTGATCCTGGCTCTGGTCTCATAAAAAGAGGAAGCTGCACATGACTCTTACATATAGATACCTTGAGACATATATATATATACGCACTAGGTATATATATATACATATATATATATATATGCACCCATAAATGCATATACATATGCACTTCTAAATATATATATATATATATATATATATAATCTCCCGGGATATTAATATATATACATAAAAGAATTTTACTAATATACCTAACGATCGTATATATATATATATATATATAATCGCGAGAGATATTATCAAAACTATGAATTGAGCACTCTGATACCCGGTAAGGTAAAATGTAAACCAGCTAAACCTACTATATCATTCCTTATAATTCCCCAGTTAAGATATGTTGACTGTTGGCTGAGCGGTTTGATACTAAGTCTAACGTAAAGTTGGGCGCGTTTCAATCCCAGCTTGAAGCGTCCTGCGTTCCTGGCCACACTGATGAGTTGTGATACAACGAAACAGTCTGTCTGTGGATGAAAATATTAGTTTTTATATATATTCAATAGCATGGGAGGTTGTCTGCAACTTCAGATTTCATGACGTTTTAAAAACAACAATCTTCAGTCAGAGAACAAAAGATAAAGAACAGACCGAAAAAAATTGAAAAATACAGTCAACGTAAGAATTGTGTACAACTCTTTATGTTTGAGTGTGTGCGTATGTGAGTGTGTTTGTGTAGGTATATTTGAGTATTATTGTGTGTGGGCGTATAAGTGATATTTACTATGTGTGTGTATGAAGATACATACGCTGCGCGGTAAATTTGAGGTGGTCTCCTTGATGTAATGGGCGCGATGTGCAGCCACAGTCGCAACAGATTGACGGAGAAAATATTTATCTGTTTCTTTATATATTCATGTGTGTGTGTGTGTGTGTGTGTGTGTGTGTATGTGGTGATGATTTTAACTAAGGAACAAAATATCATCATTGCATTTCAAAGAAAATAAAGTTTTGATTTGTAAACGTAATAAGGGAGGTAGTATGGTGGGCTAGAATCGCAATAGATATTATGGTGATGAGATATGTTATATTGTTATATACTCTGCAGTATTATACAATATTAGTGTTTCATGCTGGAATATGATTTGTGTTCGATTGCCATAATAATTTGTATTAGTTATGATTTGTCAACGATTGTATGGACGTAAGGAATATAGTGAATATATTGTATTTAGGGGTTGCAATAATTGTTTGTATTAGCTATGTCGTTTTTTTTTATGTATGTGAGTGTGTATGGTGATAATTTTAACTAACGAGCAAATTATCAGCATTGCATATTTAAGTAAAGTTATATATGATACACATACACACACACACTCGCAGACATAAAGAGTTGTACACGATTCTAACATTCTTTTGACTGTGTGTTTTGATATTTTCGATTTCAGCATTATCTTTCGTTCTCTGCCTGAAATTTGTCGTTTATAAGATGTCATGAAACCTGATGTCACAGACAAGCTTCCATGCTATTAAATATATATAAGAAAAGACTAATATATATTTACTTATTATCATTATATAATTGCTCTATCACATTTGCTTTGCCACAAACCCTTGAAGTGAAATACTGACAACCAACACTGTTATAATATATATATATATATATATATATATATATATATATATATATATATATATATATATATATATATATATATATATTACCATCCACAGACAGACTGTTTCGTTCCATCAGAACTCTTCAGTATGGCTAGACCCAACTTTTTACGTTAGACTAAGTCTCGGACCGCTCGGCCAACAAGCGTACCACGTTTGGCTAAGGGAATCGTTAAGGTATTTATGTAGCAACTGCAGCAGCCGTTTGTTTACATTTTTATACCCTATCGGCTACCAGAGTGCTCAATTCTTTCGAAGAGTTATGCATTATGCGAGCGGCAGCCGAAAATTCATTCCCCAGAGTGCTCAAGAATTTTACTAAATTACCTTGCGATCGTATTTATAGCAGTACCTATTGTTATTCAAAATTCATATATACACGCATATAGTCACAAACAGACGGACACATACCATCTAGTCTGAACCATCTGTCTGATCACTTGGCGTATAGATAAAACGGAGGGCCAAAAATATTAAACGATTCGGTTCATTCCCACAATCCGAACCACACAGACCATTCCGTTCATAATAACACACGTAAAAAAAGCAATTCCATATTTCATATATGATCTGATGCTTTTCCAAACTATCCCAGATGAATAAATAAATCCATGCTCTTATATATATACATATATATATAGCTTTGGAGACTTGCCACTTCGGTATCAACATCTCATCTACCGAAAGTGTTGTCAACATACGCCTAGTGAAGACATGGAATTTTATTCTAGGTTATCAATCATATGGAAGTCTGATCTATCTGATAAAATAAAACCTGATTTCTTCCAAGCTGTAGCTGCACCACATGGACGCTAACAAAACACATTGAGAGAAAGCTAGATAGGAACTACTAGAGAATGCTCTGTGTTATCTTGAACTGGTCCTGAAAGCAGAACCCCACAAAAAATAACTGTACGTCCTCCCCCACCCCTAAAATCACCCTAAAACACTAGAATTTGACTGAAAGTTACCTTAAATAACCACGTACATAGAGAAAAATATGAGATTGTAAACGCAAGACATAAAGAAAAATCCTGACTGTGAACAGATAGATATAAAGAGGTAGGCAATAACAAACATAGATAGATAGATAGATAGATATGGACTGGAAAAATATTGACAATGGCCTTAATAAGCATATTGCTGCATGTCAATACAAATACTTGTGGTACGTGACAGTTTTTCTGTGTAGCCACTAAATTACCCAACTCATACAGCCGATTAAATTAAAAATAACATATGTCTGTTTGCTTAAATAATCGACGAGACTAAATGAATAGAAAAATCACTCTCCTTGCTTCGACACTGATATTTGACTACGAATATTCAACGAATTATCTGTCTGTGTTTCTTTGTCCTCATCATACATTATTTACTCTCATTAATTTGTTTCTTTCTCTAGTTTTGTTTGTTTGTTTGTTTGTTTGTTGGGGATTTTTTTTCTCTTTTTTTAGCGTTTTTTGGGGATTTTTTTTTTTTTTTTTTTTTTTTTACATATTTGAAACAAATTAAATCGTGATTATTTTGCACATACCTCTGATATTTATTTGATGTTTTAGAATTTTCAGTTTTCACTGTCAGCACGTCTACAGCGTTATCGAATTTACTTGAAAGGGTAAGTCGAGTGCATTTTGAATAGCTTATTAAATTAAGAACTTTACAGATTGAGTTGACAAGATATTCTATTTCATTTACAGATGAGGGAACTAATAATAAATAAAACTCACTAATCATGCGAGCAATTTACTCACACTCACAGAAAAGAAAACAAGTATTTCGTGCTGAGTGTATAAAACTTATTCATTCACAAAGTCACACATAACAAGATGAGGTTATTAACAGCATATACTAAATGAACCTTGACTGGGTGCTTCGGGTAGCGTAATGGTTACCAAGCGAAGCTAGCGAAGCTAGCGAAGCTACACGGGTGAGTTCGAGTTTCATTGGGTGGCCCATTCATACGGCCTTGAGCCACATCTAAACAAAAAGCTTTATAATTACTACTAAGTGAACCTTGTCACTTACTGATCGATCGATTGATTGTTTCTTGGTTATATTATGCTCAAAGGTTAGGTAATCACGTCCATTTTTACATTTCGTTTGTAGATTTTAAATAGCTTTTTGTGCAGGTTTATATGATATCAAGTATTCCTGTCTAATACAAATGATTTGCAAATACACGTATTTGACTTATAGATGGAACCCTAATAAGTACTTCCACTCCGGAATAAAGTAGATTTAGAAGTAATATCAGTGAAGGATTACTCCATGTTCAAAGCTGGAGCGAACTTTGTCAAGGTTGACAATAGACGTAACAGATTTATACAGACACAGTCTCCACAGAAAAGATCATTATAAAGAGAAAAACATACGAAGTGTTCAGTCACTCCCCGAGGAATACCCGTAGCGTAGTAGCTAAAGAGGTGAACTGCAACCTCGAAATGAACGAGTTCGAACTCCAGTCTTGCTATTAAGCAAACTTTCAGTATAATATCCTTAGGAAAGTTATGAAAACCCTCACCTAACATCTGTGGGTTAAATTTTACCCAGTCAGCTAGGGCTGTAGAATATATCGACTGCATCTCTACAGAAAGGTATGACTCCCTCATCAAGAGTCCTGGATATGACACTAAACAATCTGATGTGGAGGCTTCAGAAGTGCTGGAGCTTTGGGGAATGCAAAGTAACCCTTCATTGCCATCGCTCCCAGCTCCACTCAGGCCCAGAGTGGTTGCAGTTGATAGAGACCTATTTATGGGCCAAATAGAAATAAACAGTGAGATTACTCTAATCTGAATTGCTTGAAATGAACTGTTTTACATTTAACTGTGTGTAAACAAAAAAAAACTATGAACTTATGCTAAGCTGAGTTGTTGGAAATAAAACTGTTTCTGAAATTGAAACTGTGTACTTATGTTAAACTGAATTGTTTAAAAATATGTTTATATGTATAAAAATGGATTTGGCATTAAATGACCAACAGAGTTTGATGTGCCATAAAACCAAACCAAACTAAATTGTATTATTACTGTCCTTCTATAAGGATGACTTGAATAACCCATGAAGGTTGATTTGCCTTTATACAAAGAAGCCAAATATAACCATCATCTACTCCCTTTTTCAAAATTCGTTGTTTCTAAGTTATTGCATTTTACTAATCATCCACAGATCTTGATTACAATACACGGGGCTTTAAAGTGGTCACCTATTTCGAAAGTTAACAACTTTGTTGATAATTTGGGAAGTAGTCTTTTTGCCTGACATGATTATTCAAGGCATGGTAATTACAAAAAAAAGTGTCCAAATATAGAGTGATGTGAAGAACTCATATTT
Source organism: Sepioteuthis lessoniana (assembly GCA_963585895.1). Lineage (NCBI taxonomy): Eukaryota > Metazoa > Mollusca > Cephalopoda > Myopsida > Loliginidae > Sepioteuthis > Sepioteuthis lessoniana. The sequence continues at coordinate 105,212,407 of OY757906.1, read as the reverse complement.
CATGCTTTCTCTTAATGAGACTTGATTATATTCATCTTAACCTATATATATATATATATATATATATATATATATATATATATATATATATTGTTGGTTGGTTGTTTTTATGGCATATTAACCCTTGTAGGTTATCGAAAGCCAAATCCTGTGTATTGATACATATAGAATATTTATTCAAAAACGAATAGTTTGTAGTTAACAGTTTTTAAACGAGCCTAAGCTCATTTGTTTGCTAACGGTTCATCATCTTCATGTCACGCCTTCAACACGGATATCCCTGACCCTCTCTCGCCACCCCTCCCTATCGTCCATTGCTTCCGGCAGGTGTTCAGGGCTACATCCTGTATCGGCACAGAGCTGTTGTATGTAGGTTCGGGCTGGTCATCCTGCTTTTGCTCGTCCATGTGAAGGGGTTCACAGGAGCACATCACTTACGAGCTCGTCCCTACTTCTCCAGCAATGTCCCGCATGTCTGGTTCGTCCCACTTGGAGTGTTTTCGTGATGTGTTGTAGGTGGCCGGACAGCTGTTACTTTGTGGAGTGCTAGCACACAGTTAATAGTTTCATGGTTTACTAACTAAAGCTTGAAATTCTATTCTTCATTATCTATTCGTTTGTACACATTTAAATTGTTTCAAGTATTGCCATCTAATTATCCATTCTAATATTAATCGTTTGTTTGTACACAGATAAATTGCTTGTCCAGTCGGCTGGGGCTGTAGAATACACTGACTGCGAGTGTCCTGTATATGACACTAAACAATCTGATGGTGAGGTTCCAGCAATGCTGGAGCTTTGGGGAATGCGGAGTACCCCTTCATTGCCATCGCTGCCAGGTCCACTCTGGCCCGGATTAGTTGCACCTAATCAGGGTCCTATCTATGGGTTGAATAGAACTAAACCGTGCTTCTTTCACTATACTGATTTTTGCATTTAAACTGCGTATTTATGCTAAACTGAATTGTTTAAAGTAGAACTGCTTTGACATTGGAACTGCGTACTTGTGCTGAACAGAATTGCTCGAAATAGAACTGTTTTGACGTCTAAACTGTGTACTTATGCTAAACTGAATTATCTGAAATAAAACTGTTTGACATTTAACACTGTATATTGCCCAGTCGGCTGGGGCTGTAGAATACACCGACAGCTTCTCTGCAGAGAGAAGACCCCCACCAACGAGTGTCCTGGATATAACACTAAACAATCTGATGGTGAGGTTCCAACAATGCTGGTGTGTTGGGGAATGCGGAGTACCCCTTCATTGCCATCGCTCCCAGATCCACTCTGGCCCGGAGTGGTAGCACCTGATAGGGCCCCATCTATAGGTTAAATAGAACTAGCAGCATACTTATGCTAAAATTAATTGTTTGAGTAAACTGAATAACTTGAAATAGAAAGGTTTTTAACAATTAAACCGTACTTACATTTAAACTGCGTGCTTATGCTAAACTGAATTATTTGAAAAAGAACTGTTTTTCGACATTAAAACTGTATTTACACTTAACTGAATTGTTACATATAACTGCTCTAATAGTTTGAAATGGAAATGTTTTTGACCATTAAACTGTGTACTTATGCTAAACAATTGTTTTAAATAGAACAGATTATTTACATAAAAATGGATTTGGCGTTAAATAACCTACAAAGGTTGATATGCCATAAAACTCACCAAACCAAACCAAACCAAACAGTTAAACTGCTTCGAGTAAAGTAAATGATTAAACCCTAACAGGTACTACCATTCCACATCAGAGTGGACAAGGGATCAATGACTATAAAGAAGTACTACACATTCTCCAGTGTATTTGAACTGGATCTTCACCATTAGATGGCTTTCTCACATATTCAGGACAGTCGTTGGGGAGGGGCTTACCACTCTGCCGAGATGCAATCGAGGTATTCTTCAGCCCTATTCGATTAGGCGGTATACATATTGTGATAATCCATGGTCTTGTGAGTCTAACAGATGCCAAGAAATGAATATAAAAAATATCGAATTCGCTGGCAACTGGGAAAGGGTTAATGTTGGGACTTAATCTGATGCATGTACAGAGATATTTACTCAGATAATGCACATGAAAAAGGGGGATGTTCTATTGCACCAACTTCATATTGTTTTATTTTCATTTTAAGAATACGGAATTTTGGCCGCTTACTTTGTTTCGAGTATTGTCTATAAGAACCTCTTGATACAAAACCCGAATCTTATTCAACCTGCAGCCAGTCTTAAAACCCACAGGCGTATTCCAACCGAAATACAGACATAAATATCTATAATAACCAGTTTTGTTTCCAACAGTGACACACATAAAAAGGTGTGTCCTGTCTATAACGTCATAATTTAAAATCCTGGTTTTGATCTGACTACGAACTCGATTGGTACAGAAAAATTCAATCAGCCTTCTATTCAAATTGTGAACAGATTGACAGAAAAGATAACCTGCTTTCATATGATATAGATTTACTGAATACTGTGATTGATAAAAGATATGTTCAATTAAAAATTTAAGCCCTGAGGATCGAACCTAAAAAAAATATTTGAAAAATAACTTCCTTTCTTTTGGTCAGAACACTGATGACGAGGACACCGATAACAATTACCATAAGCCAATGAACCAAGATAGATAAATAGATATATAAATAGATAGATTGATATTTTACCAATGGACTCGGAGGTTGCGGTTTAAGTCCAGGGAAAATATTTCCACTGCTTTGAGAGTTGGCGCAAAACCACCATCCTGCTTATGTTCTAATCCATTTGATGCTGTTCTGCTTTGGTTTCAGTGCATATCAAACATTGCAGGTTATTCAATGCCAAATCCATTTTAAACATATAAACAGTTCTATTTCAAACAATTCGGTTTAGCTTAAGTACACAGTTTAGCGTTATTTGATCTATAGATAGGATCCTATCAAATGCTACTACTCCAAGCCAGAGTGTACCAAGGAGCAATGGCGTTGTTGGTATTCCCCAAAGCTCGGGGACACTCGTTGGGGAAGTCTTACCCTTATGCTAAGATGCAATCTGTGTATTCAACAGTCCCTGCCACCTGGGCCATAGATGGAGTAAGCTTTGTGTATATCATCATCATCATCATGTCGTGCCGCTAGCACGGATATCCCTGACCCTCTCTCGCCACTTCTCACTATCACTCATCGCCTCCGGCAGGTCTTCAGGGTTACATCCTGTGTCCTCACATAGTTGCTGTATGTAAGTTCGAACTGGTCATCCTGCTTTTGCACGGCCAGATGTGGGGGTCCATAGGAGTACATTACTTATGAGCTCGTCCCTGCTTCTCCAGCAGTGTCCCGCGTGTCTGGTTCGTCTAACTTGTATAGTTTTCGTGATGGGGGGCAGGTGTCCAAGGTATAATCTTTAATCAGACAGAAATATTATATCAAGAAAACGGGAAAAAATACATATAAATGAATGAGAAAAGATTTATTTATAAATTAGTACCACGAACGCGTTTCGACAGGAATTATGTAAGATATGAAATAACGAAAAATTCAGGTAGAAAGTGTTTTTGTCATCTTCAGATGGGAATTATGAATTTAAAAAACGAATACAAAAAATATTCGAAAAATATTCGAAACTGTAAAAAAAAATTAGGGAGAAACATAGCGTCAATAAAGAAGAAATGAGGGAAGAGGTCAAAAAGAAGACGGAACGAAAGAAAGGGGAAGTGTGAAGAAAAAGGAAAATAGAAATGTCTGTTTAATTATCGATGTTTGTATGAGTTTAAATCCCTCAAAATAATTTTGGTGAAATAATATGGTGAAATTTTTATAGAATCCTGGTCTTTGTTCTATAGTGTTGTAATGTGAAATATGGAAACATTTTATGATTCTTCGTTTGTTTTTCACATGAATGAATCCGATGATGTTTGAATGCTGGATGTCAAATTTATGATATTATTCTATGTATACCTGCGTCGGAAGATTTTGTTTTGTTATTATCATTATTGTTTCCTAACAATTGTTTGATTGTTTGTACTGAATTTATTGTCAAGTCTGCCAGGGTTCTTATATAAGAAAAACAAACAGAAACCTACCAAAAAGAATCAAGGAACACAAAAGAGACTCTAAATCAGATAATATTTTCTACGCATCAGTTATTCATAACATTTCCAAAAACCATGAATTTAACATGAACAAGTTTTACCCGAAATTTTCGTTATTACAAATCTGAAATAACCATTGTCGAAACGCGTAAGTGAAACTAATTAATTAGTAAATCTTTTCTCGTTCATTTATAAGTATTTTTCATTCCGTTGCCTTTATACAACATATATATATATATATATATATATATATATATATATATATGTGTGTGTGTGTGTGTGTGTGTTATATCATTATTACTATCAATTCGTGTAGGCAGCACGGAGTTCTTTAAGCCTCTCTGTCTCTCTCTGCGTCTCTCACATACACAGACACACTCGTACACACACACACACACACACACACACACACACACACACACACACCATCCGTCCTTATTGTCAGTCGCCCTGGAAGCTCTTCTCGATTGCATCTAGATTGCAGTGTCCGCACAGAGCTGACGCATGTACGTTCTTGCTGGTCAGCCAACCCTGGCGGGTTTAAGTGTATTACTCGTTAGGAGAACGTCGGTTATGAATTCGTCCTTACTTCTTCAATTATGCTCATCATGTCTTGTTCGTCTTATTTGAATGGTTGGTGAGATGGGAGGTAGGTGCTGGTGCTTTGTGATGTGCCGCTTCCAGGATTTATTTACCAAGCGCCAAGGACTCTGTTACTACGTATGTTCTGTGTATGTGCATGTATGTATGTGTGTGTACTGGTGAAAAGTTTTCAATAGAACGAAGAAGAGAATGACCTAAAACCATCACATATATTCATCCTATAATATAACTCACCTTAGGTATTACATTTCAAATGTATTGACCCCTTACAAAGTATATATCTACCTCACCCCTCCTCTACGGGCTCGATCCGACACAAGACCAGTTTTTTTAAGCGGGGTACAGGTGGTTTGAATTCAGACTTTTCCTTCTTCAAGACTGGTTTGATCATAATGGCTAAAGAACTCAGTCTGTCCTACAAATGACCGAAGCTAGAGACCAAACAGATGGATGCATGCATTACTCAATGGAATTAGCGTGAAATTAACCATAAAAAAAACTTCCTCCTGGATTTGAACTTTGGTCACCGAGTTCATTTTCTTCGGTGATAACCATTAAATTAAGCTGACCACTTTTTTAAGTATTTCAATAAAAATTCATATAAAGAAGCTTCTTTTTTTTCTTCTTCGAGTCTTGAGCTTTTCATCTTTCCATTATATATATATATATATATATATATATATGTTTGTCAAAGTCGTGGACATCACATTCATTTGTATTCCAAATTTATCTGATAAAATAAAATGCAATTTCTTCCAAGTAGTGGTTGCGTCGGTTCTTCTATATGCACCACATGGACTCTGACTAAGCATATAGAGAATATCATCATCATCATGTCGCGCCGCCTGCGCGGATATCCCTGACCGTCTCTCGCCATTTCTCCCTATCATTCATCGCCTCCGGCAGGTCTTCAGGGTTACATCCCGTGTCCTCACACAGCTGCTGTATGTAGGTTCGTGCTGGTCGTCCCACTCTTGCACATCCATGTGTGGGGGTCCACAGGAGTACATCGCTTAAGCTATATTGAACAAATCCTTGAGGTAACATCCCACAAAACAACAGCTGTACGCCAACCGACCTCCAATCTCTAAAACCATCCAAATAAGACGACCAGGACATATGGGACACTCGTGGAGAAATAAGGATGAACTCATAAGTAACGTTCTCCAATGGACCCTTTCACATGGTCGTGCAAGTGTTGGACGATCAACAAGAACTTATCTACAACAGCTCTGAAGAGACACTGGATGTATTCTTGAAGTCCTACCGGAAGAGATGGATAATAGTGACGAATAGTGGAAGAGAGTCAGGGAAATTTGTGCTCACAGTACAACATGATAATTATGATGATGATGATATATATATATTGTCATATTATAGGACAATGAAATCTTTTTAAAAATTTTAGATAATGCTTTCTTTAATGCAGGTAGACATTCTTCTATTCAAAGATTGTTGCATTACATTACTATAGTTCTCATTAGTTCTTTTAACTCCACCTAAGCAAATATTAATATATGCTATTTCAAATATATATGATTGAAACTATATACACATACGTGATGCTGTGTATCACTCTGAATTGATATATGTGTATTTGTTCAGAATAGTTTCCGACCGAAAGCAAATGTTCATCAGACCGAAAAGAAAACAGCTTCGTCCATCAGCGTCAATCAAATGACTTACAGCCTCCCACTGGCCTTCTATTCGGCCACCATTGCAATCAATGGCATTGCTTCGTTGCAATTCATGTGCGCCACTGATGCAACACAGATCACTCATGTGAATGCAATAGCAGTGACCAATTTTTCTATATTGCTGTAACCGTTCAGATCAGTAGTTTGAATAGGGGCCACAACTAATATGAGGTTTCATTGAATGAATATACTAAATTAATTGAAACACGTTAAACACACACACACACATATATATATATATATATATATATATATATATGTGTGTGTGTGTGTGTGTGTGTGTGTGTGTGTGTGTGTGTATATATCACTAAAAAATGAAACTTTTGTCGCGTCCTCCTGATGCAGATTGGTTGGTATCTATCTATCTAGTTATCTATCTATCACAGTCTAGAATAAATGCTATTAAATGAAACCTATTAAACTCCGTTTAGAAATTGACCTCATGCCGTATTCTTCTCTCGCAGCGAGAGATTTTGCTTGATTTATATCTGAAATGTTCTCTGTATAATATTCGATTAATATGATTAATACTTATGACTGAATTATACATATTATTGCAACAAAGATTGTTTCGTTTTGGTTGGATTTATGGCATATCAACCCTTGGAGGTTATTTAATGCCACAGTCCTCTTCATATATATTAAGCATATATGTTTTCTTAACGAATAGTTCCTAGGTACCATTTTAAATGACCTGGAGCCTATTTATTTGCACACAATTGCATAGCTTCAAGCATTTAATCCAACCCCAATAATTTGATTTACTCAAATTTGAAATAGGTGGTATTAATGGTATATCAACCCTTGTAGGTAAATTAATTATGGTATATCAACAATTGTAGATTATTTAATGCCAAACCCTCTTTATACATATCTATTAAATATATATGATTTGGTTTGGTTTAATTTTATGGCATATCAACAATTGTAGATCATTTAATGGCCAAACCCTCTTTATACATATCTATTAAATATATATGATTTGGTTTGGTTTAATTTTATGGTATATCAACAATTGTAGATCATTTAATGGCCAAACCCTCTTTATACATATCTATTAAATATATATGATTTGGTTTGGTTTAATTTTATGGTATATCAACAATTGTAGATCATTTAATGCCAAACCCTCTTTATACATATCAATCAAATATATATGATTTGTAAACAACTTTTCTTTATAACATTTTTAAACGAGTCTAAGCTCTTTTTCTTTTTTGCACACAAGTTTTGCTAGCTAGTATGAATAATTATTTTTTTACTATTAATCATTTGTTTGCTCACAGTCAAATGGTTCTAAGTATGGTTATGTATCATTAACAATTCAATTAAACATCAGTCATTTATTAAAATACAGTGAAATGATCAAACAGTTCTATTTCGAACAATTCAGTTTAGCGTTAGTCATTTTTGCGCTTAGTTTAAATGTCAAACAATTCTATTTTAACCGTACATTGGATCCTATCAGGTGCTACTACTAAGGGCCAGAGTGCACCCCAGAACAATGGCAATGAAGATGAATTCAATATTTTCAAAGCTGTAGGGCTGGAGCCTCATCAGCACATGGTTTAATGTCATATCCAGGATACTCAGTTTGGGGAGAGGGTCTTAGCCCTCCGCAGAGATGCAGGCGGTGTATTCTACAATCCCAGCCGCATGGACAAACAAATATTGAATTAAAAAGTCAATATTTATTGTTTGAAATATAAGCTTTGTCAATTGAGAATACATAGCTCTACCTTTATGTTCATATCCAAGCGTGTATTAATTTTTTTAGTTTAATGTCATATCCACCTTCGGGGCTTAACTAATCCGAAAGTCATACTTGTAGAACAGCACTGGTACTATTCAACCTATAGCTGGGAAGGTGAGTAGTTTCATGCCTTTTGCAAGGATATTAGTTCGGAATGGAACGTCATAGTGCAACTGAAGCTCGGTGTGACCACCTAATGTTTGCGAGTGCGTTAATGTATATAAGGATGCTTGATTTTTCTGTTTACATATGTTACTATATATTCACATGCCTTCATTATATATATATATATATATATATATATATACGAGGATCATTAAATAAGTTTCCAGACTTTTTTCGTATGGGCACTTTTATTGATAGTACACACATGAAACTCTACTTCCCTTCGAAGTAATCTCCACCGGCTTCAATACACTAGTTGTACCGTTCCAACAACTTCTAAAAGGCCCCATGGAAGTCCTCTTGTGTGAGCGTGTCAATGACCTTCATCACAGCCTCTTTCATCTCTTCAATTGTCTCATAACGACAGCCTCTGAGCTTTGGGAATAACCAATAGTCACAGGGAGCAAGGTTTGGACTATAGGGAGGCTGAGGAACTCTCTTGGTGCCCATCTTGTTCAAATAGTCTGTAACGAGGATGGAGCTGTGGACTGGTGCATTGTCCTGGTGGAAATGCCACTGACCTGATTTGAAGAGTGCTGGCCTCTTCCGACGGAATGTCTTCCTGAACTCGCTTAAAACCTCAGCATAGTAACCCTAACCCTAACCCTTTAGCCAATCAGCTCTGGTGTACTGACTGCCTTACTCCTCCAACACCTCTCACCATCCCTCACAGACTCCCTGCCTTCCTTGAATCTCTTATGCCACTCAAAAACTCGATTAATGCAAGATGGTCGAAAAGCAGTCTGAAGCATTCCATACGTTTCTGTGGCATTTTTTCTAAGTCTAAAACCGAATTTTGTTGCATATCGTTCTTCCTCACGTCCAGATTGGAATTCTGAAATTCACCAGCTGTGACAATCAGGCTTTAGTAGAGTGTATTCCAATTCGTGCTGTAGCTGTTCTTTTGAAGGTGAAATCATAAAAATTGGTCAGTCATCACTACGACAATTTTAAATGCCTGTACAAAAAATTCTGGACACTTATTGAATTCACTACGTATATCGCTATATCTATTAATAAAGTGAGATGAATATCGGTAATGGACTATATATATTTCAGTTAGAATAGCCTAATTTCTGCCTTATTGATCATAAGACTAAGTTATGCTCAAAGGATCACATGGAAAGAAATTAACGGTCCCTAACCGTCATTGACTATGAATGTATGCTATCCTAGCAATATATATATATATATATATATATATATATATATATAAGAAATGAAAATAAGAAAGGTACATAAATGTGTTCGGGGCTATCCACGACAGAACAAATTTTTAACCGAAATTATCCAGACAATTGTATCCAATCTATCCAAATACATTGGCATGATGGTTAGAGTGTTCGCCAATGGCCAGGGAAACCTGGGTTCGATCCCAGGTCGAGTCGTACCAAAAACTCAAAAAATGGTACTTGAGGTCTGCTTGCTAAACACTCAGCTCTATAAGGTAGGGATCAAGTGTAAAGTGAAGCAATCCAGGGAAAGGAGTAGCTCCCTCCCATACACCGCGGTGTAGTAGCTATCGAAAAGGGAGCCTTTGGATCGCCCTCGACTACCGTCGCCAACTTACTTTTACTTACTTAATGTTTAATGGGGATCACACAATCATCTGACAGAAATATAAGAAACAGTGACTAATCAATCGGTTTTAAGATGTTTGGAATTCGTCTCGTGACACAGAAAAAATTGGTTATCTTTTTTAGGAATCAGAGCAGATCAAATATAGTAAAATGAATGACGGAATTAATCTGGTGATCGGTTATAGATAGATAGATAGATAGATATTCACAAACTAGGAATCATAGACAGATATTGACATCAACTGAAATGGACACATTAAGATAGAGAGGTAGCTCGATGGCTTGCAAGATATAAACAAATAGACAGACTAATGCTATAACGAAGACTATAAATTTCGAAAAAGAGATATGTTAAATTTCTACATCCTTTTACTTAAATTAATATAACTGAATCCGAAGTTGTCCAATTTATTGATACAAACTCTTTTTCAGGGACGAACGTCATAACGATGGTTCTATTATGCTTATATTGATGCCAGCTGAAAAGTGGGAAGATGGAGATGCGCCAATTCTTCAAGTTAAGATAATCACTATTTGGAAGCTTGGATTTTAACTCGGATTCAAATACTGACCACGAATGCCAATGCAAATGTTCATCATCATCATCATCATCATATCGTGCTGGTAGCACGGATATCCCTGACCATCTCTCGCCACTCCTCCCAATCGTTCATCGCCCTGGGTAGGTCTTCAGGACAACATCCTGTATCCTCACATAGCTGCTGAATGTACGTTCGAGCTAGTCGCCCTGCTTTTGCGCGGCCATGTGTGGGGATCCATAAGAGTACATCTCTTATGAGTTCATCTCTGCTTCTCCAGCAGTGTCCTGCATGTCTGGTTCGTCTAACTTGAATAGTTTTCGTGATAGGGGGCAGGTGGCCGTACAGTTGGTGTCTTGTGGGGTGTTGCTGCCAGGACTTGTTCAGGATTGCACGCAGCATTCTTGTGTAATTGCCATCTAGCTTCTTCTCCAGCCGTTTTGTTAGCGTCCATGTAGTGCATCCATATAGCAGTATCGATGTGACCGCTGCCTGGAAGAAACTGCGTTTCATTTTATCAGTTAGGTCTGATTTCCATATAATCGATAGCCTATTGATAGCTGTCCATGCCTTCGTTAGCCTCGTTTCGATGTCCTTTTCGGTTGATTCGATGCTGCTTCCTAGGTACGTGAATTTGTCTACTAGTTTAAGTGGGGTTCCTTCTAGAGTGGAGATGTCCCCCGTTTGGTTATAACACATATATTCCGTTTTGTGTGCATTAACATAGAGGCCTATGCTTGCTGCTGCTCGTTCCAAACTATGCAGAAGAGTTTCGGCTTGGTCGGGTGTATTTGCCAGTATCGCTATGTCATCGGCGTAGTCGGTGTCGGTAATTGTTGTTGCGGGGTATCTTCTGCTTCTTTTCTTCGTCAGTTCGAAGCCATTCTCTTTGATTTTGTCAATCGATGTTCTAAGTACGTAGTCTAGACAAATGATAAAGAGGTACGGGGCCAGCGTGTCCCCTAGTAGTACTCCTGCTACAATGTCAAAGTATTCTGTGTCTCCATCCGGTGATCGTAAAATGAAAATCTAAATTACAAGCAAATCATAAAGACTAAGAAGATTGAGTTGTACCAGTATATTCAGTCTTGTAAATCAACATAAGTTTTTATTTGAACTCATATCAATATTAGCGTTACGGTTATCATCCTTGTAAATGGAATCTACGACCTAAGTTCGAATCGTGGACGAAGCTTTTTAACTTTCACTTCAGACTGAAGCCGCTGAGAAAGGTATTAATATATCTCCTCTCCTCCCATCTAAATATGAGTAAATATTTTGTTTCATTTAACGGCAAATAAACCTCTTGTCGGTTATTTAGAGCCAAACTTTGGTACATTTTATACATGATTATATGATTTTAAGGAATTATTTTTATTTCATTATAATCATTCGTTTGAATACAGTTATATGAATCCAGTATTCCTTTCAAAAGCAATGCAAAGGGGTAAAACTCCCCCTACGAGTCTCCTTAATATGACACTAAGCAATCTGATGGTGAGGCTCCAGTAATACAGGAGCTTTGAAGAATGTGGGGTACCTTTTATCGCCATTGCTTCCTGGTCAACTCTTTTCTGGAGTCGCAGCACCTGATAGGGTCCTATCTATGGGTTAAATAGAACTAAACTGAGTACTTAGGCTAAACTGAATTGTTAGAAATAGAACTATTTTTACTTTAAACCGTGTGTAAACAAAAAACTGTATTCATCCTAAACTGAATTGTTTGAAATAGAGCTATTTTGACATTTACAATGCGTACTTGTGCTAAACTGAATAGAACTATTTATATGTATAAAAATGAATTCGGCATTAGATAACTGACCATGATTAATATGGCATGAAACCAAACAAAACCAAAATGATTTAATTCGGCGTTAAATAACCCAAAAAGGTTTGATACGCTGTAAAATAAAATACAATAAACCAACCAACTATATCTGGGGGGGTCTACATGGTGTAATGGTTAAAGCGATGGACTACGGAATTCTAGTAAGCAAGTTCCAACTCCAGTCGCGCTATTACGTTCAGTTTCGGACAAATACCCTTGGGAAGGGTATGCACCCTATTATCCTCCCATCTATGTGTTAAATAGTACTACGTTTGTTCTTCTTGAAAGATGCTGTTAGCATTAAATAACCCAAGAAGCTTGATATGCCATTAAACAAAGAAACCAAACCGAGGTTTAAACAAAGAAACTAACCACATCTAAGGCAAGTAATTAGTTTACAGTTAAATGATTTCTAGTATTCATATCCATTACTATTGGTTGAGTCCTTGTGACGAAATGGTTTAAGTTCTAAACTATAATGTCCAAATCAGTGCGTTTGAATAACTGTCGTGTCGTTGCATTCACTTTTGGACTAATACCCTTGGGAAAGGTAATGAACCTTATTATCCCCAAAACTCTGGATTAAATGGTGTCATTCTATATAGATGACTGGTTTTAAATGACCTGCAAAGATTGATATGGAATTAAACAAAAAAAAAAGCAGACCTATTTAACCCTTAAGTAAGACCCAAACAGATACTACCACTCTTGATCAGAGTGAAACTGGCAATAAAGAGAAGTCTCACCACCGCATGTAGTTTAGTGTCATACCCCGGACACAATTGGTAATTAGTAAGGTGTACTGGGTTCTCTAGCTTGGTAAGGCAACCAGTCAAGGCAAAGAAAATTTTTTTAATGAAATCAGCTGTCATCATCATCATCATGTTGTGCCGCTTGCACGGATATCCCTGACCCTCTCTCGCTACTTCTCCCTATCGTTCATCTCCCCTGGCAGGTCTTCAGGGCTACATCCCGTATCCTCACATAGCTGCTGTATGTATGTTTGAGCTGGTCGTACTGCTTTTGCTCGGCCATATGTGGTGGTCCATAGGAGTAAATCACTTATGAGCTCGTTCTTGCTTCTCCAGCAGTGTCCTGCATGTCTCGTTCGTCAAACTCTGATAGTTTTCGTGATGGGAGGCAGGAGGCCGTATAGTTGGTGCCAGCTGGGGTGTTGCCGCCAGGACTTGTTTAATATTGCTCGCAATATTCTTGTGTAATAACCGTCTAGTTTCTCCTGCCGTTTTGTTAACGTCCAAGTAGTGCATCCATACAGCAGTATCCACACGACTGCTGCATGGAAGAAACTGCGTTTTATTTTATTGGTCAGGTGTGATTTACAGGTGAAAACTACACATGTATTACGTTTTGTCTGTGGTGGAGGGGTTGGTAAATACATACATCGAGAGTATAACCAGCAATGCAATTATCTGCAGTAATTTTTTTTAGATATATAACAACAGATGTCTCTTTATTTTTGTTTTACTAATAATGATATTCGTTCCTTGAGTTAATATAATCTTGTCATTGTAATCTTTGTAGTGATCTAGTTTTGCATTATTTTTCATCATTTTGAGGGTTGAACTGTTGAAGCAATATCCGAAATGCAAACGATGTGTTCAGATTTGATAAACGTGATTGGAGCTGATAGGATTCAAGGCTACTGCGTACGTGATTGTCTTTCACCGAATAATTGAAGAGGAAATATCGAAAGTATCAAATTCTTTGAGGAGAGCCACTCGAAAACCTGATAATCTAATCCTTGCTTCAAAATGAAATCCTTGCTTCAAGATGAACTGACTGGAATCTAGATTGACCTGCTTTAGCATTTTGGTTGGGCTGACCTGTCAGAGTGCTCAAAATAGGAGTGACCCAAGCAAACAGCTTTTGGTTCTACGTTTGTTTTCACAGTTAAAACATCTTAAAATGCCCATCATATAATTTTCTAATCTGGTGGAGACACACATATAAGTGCAGCCATTTCTTTTGTTTTTGTTCTTTCAATCAAATGCCTATCATTAAATTCGCTTCCTTGGCACTTGCTTGACGATCTGGTTTTGTAGACAATAAAAAAACAACCGTTATATAAAACAGAAGTTTTTCCATATAGTATTGTATGATATGTCAGAAGAATGACAAAATTTCGAACTTCAGTTGCGTTATGACGTTCCATTTCGAACAAATATTCTTGCAAAAGGCATGAAACTATCCTCGTGGCATAATGCTTAAAGCGATGGACTGCGGAATTGTAGTAAGCGAGATCGTACTCTAGTCACGCTATTACATTCACTTTCGAGCAAATACTCTTGGGGAAGGTATGAACCCGCTTATCCTCCCAGCTATGGGTTAAATATTACTACTACTGTTCTTTTAGGAGAATGGCTTTGGCATTAAATGACCTACAAAGGTTGATATGCCATTAAACAAAGAAACCAAACCAGATGTTGAAACTAGTAGTGAACAATTAACCACGAAGAAATTTGCCGTATCACTTTTGTTCATCTCTCTCTCTCTCTCTCTCTCTCTCTCTCTCTCTCTCTCTCTCAGTGTCTGTGTGTATGTCTAGGTGCGTATGTATGAGTGTGTGTTTGTGTGTATACTAGGTTGGGTCATCCTTTAAATAAGGTAAATTTTGCCTAAGGAGTTGGCAGTAGGAATTATTGTTTGTAGCTGCACCTTTTTCGAAAAAATCAATACTGTTGGGCCCTTTTATGTCCTGTTAATATGACCTTCTTTACTAACGGAAGCGCCCGGAACTCTTTCTTTACCCGAGAGTCTGTATGTTTCGACTTCATGGAATGTCTTTTCGATTCAAACTCGTAGTAGAAGACCTCTCTTTTGCCCATTTGTGAACATCTTTTTACTAAAACATGTTCCTGCTAATACACCACATATTCCTCAGTAAATTTCCCATGGGTTGCACTTTTCAGTCATCAATGATTTAATAAGAGATCTCTTTTCAAACCTGGTACTCTTTGTTTGATTTGTAGCCATTCTGAATAGCCAGAAAACATAATTTTTTATGAGATAAGAATAATTTTGCCATAAACCCATTCCCCAAAATATAGACTTTATATTTATGGAAAAAAAAATTCTGAAAAGAAAATTTATTCCGCTTTTTTAAAATATTCTTACCTATTGAATGAACCTTGTTTATGCAAATATATTAATCGCAGTTTTCAGTTGTACGTTTTCCCATCATCAGCCAATAATTAAAGATAAGAAAGGCTTCCATCACCAAGTAATGACCGGGAAAACGTGAAGCTGAGAGTTGCGATTAATACTTTTGTATTTTAAAGATTTAATGTACGAATAGTTCTATCTGGAATAGTGAACACAGATACGGAGAATTTTACATCAATTTCATATGAATATTTGTATTTATGTATGCATAGCCTCGTTTCGATGTCCTCTTCGGTTGATTCGACGCTGCTTCGAGGCTAACGAAAGCATGGACAGCTATCAATAGGCTATCGATTATATGGAAATCAGACCTAACCGATAAAATGAAACGCAATTTCTTCCAGGCAGTGGTCACATCGATACTGCTATATGGATGCACTACATGGACGCTAACAAAACGGCTGGAGAAGAAACTGGATGGCAATTACACAAGAATGCTGCGTGCAATCCTGAACAAGTCCTGGCAGCAGCACCCCACAAGACACCAACTGTACGGCCACCTGCCCCCTATCATGAAAACTATTCAAGTTAGACGAACCAGACATGCAGGACACTGCTGGAGAAGCAGAGATGAATTCATAAGAGATGTACTCTTATGGATCCCCACATATGGCCGCGCAAAAGCAGGACGACCAGCTCGAACGTACATTCAGCAGCTATGTGAGGATACAGGCTGTTGTCCTGAAGACCTACCTACGGCGATGAACTATAGGGAGGAGTGGCGAGAGAGGGTCAGGGGTATCCGTGCTACCAGCGCAATATGATGATGATGATGATGTATGCATCATATATATTTGCAGAAACGGCAGGATATCCAATTAAATGTAGTATAATCTTTCGTCCTTTACTCTTTGCGAGCAGTATTCACGGAGATCCAGCCGTCAGAGGGCAGTCATGAAACTATTTCGAATAAAATGTTTGAACTGAATATTATGCTAAGGTTTTTTCTTCATGTGTAGATTCCCTGAAATTTTGGTTACCACATTGCACACACGCATCTTCCACATATATATATATATATATATATATATATATATATATATAAAATATTCCCCTCAGCAGAACAGAAGAATTGAACTGAATTTAGGTCATACACACATATTTTTCCATGATTGCAATGCCCTCCTTCTAATTACTCCTAATTGTTACTAAAAAGGGAAAAAATGTACATCCAGTGAATAATTACTTATTATCACTGCTGTAACGATCAGAGTTAACAGCCCTTTATTACTTAGAAGTTCTCTCATAGAATATGAAATTAATTTTTTTATTTTCTATGAGTTTCTTTTAATATCGAATAAATCTAATACCAGTATTTTTCAAGAAATCATGAAGACGTATTTAATATTTTCTGTTATTAATAGAAATACAGAAAATCTATTGAGCATTTAGATATTTCTAAAGTTACAGTGTTCCCATAATAATAATTGGATTCTTGACATATGGCATTTGGTTATTTAAAGCAAAAGCCATCCCAGTAGAAAAAGAGTTGCGGTACTATTTAAACCGCAGCTGAGGATATAAGATTGTTCAAGCTTTTTCCAAGGGTATGAGTCCGAAATTGAATGTAATATATATATATATATATATATATATATATATATATATATATATAATCCCAGGTCGAATTATGCTAAACACTCAAAAAATAGTATCTGATGCCTCCTCACTTAACACTTAGCACAATAAAGTATGCATCAAAAGCAAGTAAATTATCCAAGAAAAGGAGTAGAGCCTTTTTATACACCTCGGTGTTGTAGCTATTGAAAAGGAAACATTCAAGTTGCCCTCGTCTACGCTCGCCTTAGTTTATATATATATATATATATATATATATATATATATATATGTTTGTGTGTGTGTGTGTGTGTGTGTGTGTGTGTGTGTGTGTGTGTGTGTGTGTGTGTGTGTGTGTGTGTGCCAAGTAAATAATGACGGTGAATATTCAAAGAAAGAGTGCTCAATGCGCGGCTATTTAATACAAAATATACCTGCGGAGCAAACTATATATATTTACTTAAAAAACAAGAAATTTAAAAGTAGTATTCCATTTCCATAATAGATCTATTTCGCTAATTCAATCAAGATCGTCAGATGGATTTCAAATGGAGTTCGGTTACTTTTTTCATTCTTTTTTCCGTCAAACGCTGGCGATAGATTTTATGTGATATCGTTTTGTCATGTATTTTACTTAAAAATAAACGGCAATGGAATATATAAAGAGAGATGAATAGTTCTTTGAAAGAAGTAAACAATTGAATAAGTTTGAAAAATTACTAACTTATTTAAAAAATATATATTCGACATTGCAAAAAGAAAAGTTTTCCAATTAAATCAAAACTATAAAACACAATATAGCTCACAAATAATACTCATAAACCTAAAATCAGGTTACTAATATGAAATAAGGTTTGGTTTCTTTGTTTAATGGTATATCAACCTTTGTAGGTTGTTTAATGCCCAAACCATTCTCCTAGAAGAACAGTAGTGGTACTATTTAACCTATAGCTGGGAGGATAAGGGGGTTCATACCTTTCCTAAGGGTATTTGCCCGAAAGTGAAAGTAATAGCGCGACTAGAGTTCGAACTCGCTTACTACGATTCCGCAGTCTAGCGCTTTAACCAAGGAAATATGGGCTTAGACATTTTTATTGACAGCTTCCACGTAACTAGAAAGATACACTGAAGGCTGCAAGCTGTTCTTTAAAGGCTGTTCATCGTAGATGAAAGATATATAACAAAGAGAATCTCTACTATTTGAGACCAAAATCGACTGGTATAAAATGAGATATATTCTTTCATTTTCCTAGATAACTATTTCTAATATCTATCTATCTATCTATCTATCTAATTTTCATCACACATGTGAAAGCATGTGTGATACCCTGCCTACATCAGTCGGCAACCAGGGGTGATAACACAGTTTTGGTAGCTCAAGGCGGTACTACCACTCCTGGCGCTACCAAGCAGCTTTTGTCACCGGACAGGCTATTCAAAAGAATTATATATATATATATATATATATATACGTCAGATCAAATAAGATCAGAGATTACATGAGACTTTCATCTTCATTTTTAGTGTGCAGTTTTTATTTTCATTTGGTACAAAATAGTAGGCACGAGGCCTTATGGTTTTGTGGGGGGCAAGGGAGCAGTCATCCTATAACTAATTGTCTAAGGGATCCTAGCTACCCATATCCGAGGACCCATTAAACAGTACACTATGTATATATATATATTTAGTGTGCAGTTTGTGATTTTTAAAAAAACACGTTTACTTATGGCTATTGATGTTATCACACGTTTACAGTAAGCGTTTATTGATGGTACGTAATCACAGAGGAATGGTGGTTCCGCGTGCATTTCATTCATGCTGAAAATCTCTTTCGACCAAATCGACTTGATACATATTGCGCCGTGGTCTGAAGACGATTTGAGGCAACTTTAAAACTACGGCCAGTGTTTCCTATTTTTGAAAGAAACTAAATGACTGTGTATCCTAGAAAACCACGACAACCAACCTCAATAGGAATCACATGGCATATCCAACCCTTTTCCACGGAGTTGGCCCGCAGTGTCAGTGTCTCGTTTCGGTTTTTCTTCCGCTAGTATGCTTCCTCCCGGTTTTCTTCCCTGGGGACAGTCATTTCTATGAGGCGGACACACTTCTTTAAATCGGACCACGCTACTATGTCTGGCCTCTTTTTTATTTGAATTATGTGAACTGGAAATTGTTGAGATGTTTTGAGATCCACTGAAATTTTTCAGTCACTAGCTCCATTCAGTAGGTTCATATTAGGATATTTTTTGTTTCCTCACAGGACATTTACTTTCCTTGAGAAACTGAATTATGGGTTCCTTGGTTGCTAGTTTGCTGTCTCTCATTGTACTCTTAACAACTCTAGTACCACCTCAAACACCTTGTTATGTCACCATGTGTACATCTGAAGCGATTGTGGATATGCAGATAGTACATGGCGCAAGGTACCCCGATCACTTTTACACGACAAGCACAAGTCCAAATCGGTATATCCCCATAATTTTAGGGTAGACATTTTTATTGATAGCTTTCACGTAGCGAGAAATTTACAGTGAAGGCTGCAAGCTGTTCTTTAAGTGTTATTTATGGTAGATGAAAGATATATAACGAAGAAAATCTCTACTATTTGACACTAAAATCGACTGGTGTAAAAGGGAATATATTGTTTCCTATTCCTTGATAGCTATTTCTGATAATATCTATCTCAAACTGTTCATAGCTATCTTCCGAATTCTTCCTTAGTACACGTCGAATAATTTCCTCATGAAAAGTTACTTTTATTCTAAAAATATACTTGGATTTTATCATTTCTAGTTAAGCATTATACTATAAAGATGAGTATCGTTAGGTATCAATACTAAATTCTTTGAAACTCTGTAACCGATAAAATTCAGAAATATTTGTTAAGAGAGATGTCGTATATATTCATATTTTTATAATAGAGCTTTAATGATGCAGAGTTTAGAGATAATTAATAACAATAGTTTTCACTGTATAACGTTTCACTTGAAAGAATCTTAACCTGGTATTTTTGGTTTACGTAGAAGAATTTTTTCTTTTTCATCATAAGTTATACGATAGTACTTATCTGTCCCAGGGAAAGGAGTAGCACCCTCCCCTACACCACGGTGTAGTAGCTATCGAAAAGGGAGCCTTCGGGTCACCCTCGACTATGGTCGCCAGCTTTACTGCTTTTTTACTTATCTGTTGGTAATATTCTATCTGGAAAGTTTCCTATCTAGCTATATCAGTCTGTTCATATCCATATTTACCAACACCTCCACTAGGGCGGGATATGACACACAGTCAATTTTTAAACGGACTTTAACAGGTTTGAATTCAGAGTTTTCCTTCTCCTAGAATAGTTGCCTAACCAAGGTTGAAGAACTCTGTCTGCCCTACTATTTACCCATAGCTGGAGGGAGAATAATTGGATTCATACCTTTCCCAAGGGTATTAGTGTTATGTGAAATGCTATAAGTCTCGTCCAGGATTTGAACTCTTATTGCCATGTCCATTTCCTACGACGATAACCATTACACCACGGGCACCTAGTCTCATATCTATCTTTCTATCACTCAGTTTACTTTTTTCTTTGTTTCACCCACCTTTTTTTTTTTACTTATCTTTTTTTTCACTTCTTTTGATAACTTCTTTTGTTTTTCTACCCCAGCTCTCTCTCTCTCTCTCTCTCTCTTTCTCTCTCTCTCTCTGTCTCTCTCATTTATCTCTTGACGTGTTTCTTTCCCCACGATTAATCGAAACCAATTTGAGTGGATGATTTCCATTATTATATCTTTTGGCACAATAAACTCTGGCCGAAACTTTCAAAATACTTTCCAATCGATAAATGACAACATTAGATGGTGGCAAAGCCAATAAGTAGCTGGGATGATCCTTTCGCGCCCCAGTAAGCAGACCTTTTGAATAAATAAAATTTGCCCTTTAGCCAGAAGACAGAAAATACAAAGAGGAGGAAAATAATAGCAGATGTGAGAGAAAATCATTATTATCAAGAATGTCTGTTGTGTCCTTTGAATTCACATTATTATTATCATCATCATCATCATTATTATTATTTATTATTATTATTATTATTGCTGCTGTTGTTGTTGTTGTTGTTTTCCGACTTGTTCTAACAGGTAGTTGTCACAGAATTCCAAGTGACAGCAAGTCTCCTCAGCTCTCCAGAACTCTTCTAAGTTTTCTGGCCGATCGTAGGGGCGCTATGGTCTGAACGGTCTCATTTTTTTTTCTCGGGTGTCTAGTTCCCCAGTTTCTTTTCTAGGTTCTTTGATTCTGTTCCTAGTGCTCTAAATTAGGGCCCTATCTATGGGTTAAATAGAACTAATGGCATACTTATGCTAAACTGAATATCTTGAAATAGAAATGTTTTTGACAATTGAACCGTGCTTACATTTTGAACTGTGTGCTTGTGCCAAACTGAATTATTTCAAATAGAACTGTTTTTTGACATTGAAACTGTATTTACACTAAACTGAATTGTTTAACTTAGAACTGTTCTGACATGTAACTGTGCATAAACAATCTGTACTTTTACTAAACTGAATTAGTTGAAGTAGAATTGCTTGACTAAACTGAATAGCTCGAAATAGAAATATTTTTTTAAAATTAAACTGTACTTACATTTTAACTGCGTGCTTATGCTAAATTGAATTGTTTTAAATTGAACTATTTTTGACATTGAAACTGTACTTATACTAAACTGAATTATTATATATAACTGCTTGAATAGTTTGAAATAGAAATGTTTTGACAATTAAACTGTGTACTTATGCTAAACAGGATTGTTTTAAATAGAACTGATAATTTACATAAAAATGGATTTGGCGTTAAATAACTTACAAAGGTTCATATGCCATAAAACCCAACAAACCAACCATCTAATTTCAAAATGTTTTCTCCCTACCCAGTTTTAGCAATGAGTTTCATCTGATGAATTCCTCTATTAAAAATTAGTTATAAAATCCTTAAGCATGAGACCATCATTCAGTACTATTTCAAGAATTGTAGAATCATAGACTTGCTTTTATTTTGTATTATTTTCTAAATAGATGTTAAAACTACCAGCATTTGATAAGTTCTTTAAAGGATCAAGTGGTAGTAAATCTTTTCCATATTGCTGCATTTTCTCTTGTCTCTTGATAATTTTAATAATGTCATAATCTATCAAACTCCATTCTTTTTTTCATCAGATCACTATTCAACCTGTAAATTTCTCAAGGAAATCCGTCTGAATCGCAAAAGTTGACAATATGTAACCTTTATCGCTATATATATATATATATATATATATATATATATATATATATATATATATATATATATTGCTTTTATCAATAAAATAGGATAAATCTATTATTATAATTTTAGTTGTGTACGTTTATTTCTATTTATTTTTCATGCATTTTTACGTTAAAAAACATGTTACAGAGTTCCAATACTAAGAAGTGAATTATTTATTTAAATCTTATTTAAAATTTTAAAGAATTTTACAAGGGTTAAAGAAAAACTGAATAATAATTTGTCCATAGTAATATTGCAGGATGAACATACGGAATGATTTAGTGTTTTCATGTTTCAAGGTAATATCCCTCTTGATTTGACCAAGAACATATCAGCACATACCGGACAATTAACGCTGGATATTTTGGGGAAACTCTTCTGAAATATCCAACATTTTTCTTCACTATCCTCACTAAACCTGCAAAGTGTCAATGATTCCATAAACATTTTTATCTATCTAATCTAGATTCTACAGGATACCTGAGCAATCAAGGCAAAGCTAAGTTAATAATAATAATAATAATAATAATAATAATAAGCGAGAATAGATAAGACGCAACAAAACAGTAAATGTAGGCTATGCGGTGACAGAGACGAAACGATCAATCACATTATAACCGAATGCAGCAAATTAGCACAGAAGGAGTACAAGGCGAGACACGACTGGGTCGGCAAGGTAATCCACTGGGAAATGTGCAGGAAATTTCAATTCGACCATACAAACAAATGGTATATGCACAACCCGGCGCCTGTCCTAGAAAATGACTCGCATAAACTCCTATGGGACTTTAACATACAGACGGTTCACCTAATCCCGGCCAGAAGACCAGACCTCATAATAATCAACAAAAGAAAGAGATCTGCAAAATTGTTGACTTTGCTGTCCCGGCGGACCACAGAATAGATCTGAAGGAAAGTGAAAAGAAGGATAAGTACCTCGATCTTGCTAGAGAATTGAAAAAACTGTAGAACATGAAAGTAACGATTGTGCTAATTGTGATTGGTGCGTTAAGCACAATAACTAAAGGATTATTAAAGGGCCTGGAGGACTTGGAAGTTGGCGGACGGGTATAGACTATCCAAACGACAGCATTGCTGAGGACGGCCAGAAAACTGAGACGAGTCCTGGAGACTTGAGGAGACTTGCTGTCACTCAAACTCCAGTGAAAAACTATCAGCTAACACTGATGTGAAAAACTCTAGAGGAGTAATGATAATAATATACGACGCAACAAAATAGCAAATGTAGGTTATGTGGTGATAAAGACGAAACCATTAATCACATAAAAAGCGAAAGCAGAAAATTAGCACAGAACGATTATAAGACTAGATACGACAGGGTGGAGAAGGTGATCCACTGGGAGATGTGCAAGAAATCTAAATTTGACCATACCAACAAATGGTACATACACAGACTAGCAGCTGTCCTGGAGTATGACATACACAAACTCCTATGGGACTTTCACATACGAACGGACCACCAAATCTCGGCCAGAATATCAGACCTTATAGTAATCATCAAAAATAGAGAACTACAAAATAGTCGACTTTGCTGTCTCGGCTGACCACAGAATAAAACTGAAAGAATGTGAAAATAAGAATAAATACCTCCACCTTACTAGGGAATTGAAAAAAACTTTGGAACAGGGAGGTGACAATTATACAAATTGTGATTAGTGCTTTCTGTACAGTAACTAAAGGATTATTAAAAGGACTAAAGGAATTGGAAGTTGGAGGACGAGTGGAGACTATCCAAACTACATCATTATTGAGAACGGCCAGAATCCTGAGAAGAGTCCTGGAGACTTGAGGAGACGTGTTGTCACTCAAACTCCAGTGAAAGACCATCAGCTAAAACTGATATGAAAAACTCTAATGAGTAAATAATGATAATCTCTTTTTTAACCTTCAGATTTCAAAATTTTCTTAGTTCAAGGAAGAGTGCAGATTCCCTACGGTGTAATAGCTAAAGTAGTGGAATGTGGCCTCAAAGTTAGCAAGTTCCAACGCTAGGTCATTCGATTTCTTTCACTTTTCGACTAATTCTCTTGGGAAAGGTATGAAGTCCTTTATTCCCTCAGCGATGGATTAAATAATATCACTACTGTTCTTCTACCAGGAGGGTTGTGTCGTTAAATAACCCAAGAAGGTTAATATGCTATTAAATAAGGAAACTAAACTAGACCAAACTTTTAGAACGAGGTCAGCATTAGCTAATATTTAGCTTTCTCTCTGCACTCACCATTTGCTGTTACATACACATCTACGGGGATCATTAAATAAGTTTCCAGACTTTTTTCGTATGGGCACTTTTATTGATAGTAAACACATGAAACTCTAGTCCTCTTCGAAGTAATCTCCTCCGGCTGCAATGCACTAGTTGTACCGTTCCAACAACTTCTGGAAGGCCCCATGCAAGTCCTCTTGTGTGAGCGTGTCAATGACCTTCGTCACAGTCTCTTTCATTTTCTCAATTGTCTCATAACGACAGTCTCTGAGCTTAGGGAATAACCAAAAGTCACAGGGAGCAAGGTCTACACTCTAAGGAGGGAGAGAAGCTGTCTTGATGCCCATCTTGGTCAACTAGTTGTGGATTGGTGCATTGTCCTGGTCGAAATTCCAACCGAATCTCTTCTTGAACTCCCTTAAAACCTCAGCATAGTAACCCTAACCCTAACCCTTTGGCCAATCAACTCTGGTCTATTAACTTCCCTATTCCTCCCATACCTCTCATCATCCCTCACCGACTCCCTGCCTTCCTTGAATCTCTTATGCCACTCAAAAACTCGATTCATGCAAGATGCCCCAAAAGCAGTCTGAAGTATTCCATACGTTTCTGTGGCATTTTTTCCAAGTTTAAAACAGAATTTTATTGTATATCGTTCTTCTAAAGTGTCCTCACGTCCAGATTGCATTTTTGAATTCACTAACTGTGACAATCAGGCTTTAGTAGGGTGTATTCGAATTCCTGCTGTTGCTGTTCATTTAAATTTGAAATCATGAAAATTGGTCAGTCATCTCATAAGACGTATAGCAATAACTTACTAAATTTTGAAGAGTCTACGACAATTTTAAATGCCAGTACAAAAGCAGTCTGGAAACTTATTGAAGGCCCCACGTACTTTCCCTGAGGTCACGGTTACTTGTTTAAGATTAGTAAATCCGTCTTGTTTTCTTGGTCACTGTGGCTTATCTATTTTCCATTGTCTTTGACACGTTTGCTCTAAGCTTTCATTGTAGAACATTTTAGTTTTACTTTTAATCTTTTTATAATCTTTTGTAATGAAAATCATTCATTTTTTTTTTCACTGATGGAATACACTTTTGAAAATTTTAGTAGATGAAGTAAACTATTGGATTTTAATAATTGAATTAATATTATCTCTGCATATGCTTAACAAGTCACGTGATGATAGGATACTTTATCATTATGCATCTTCAAAAAGTAATTGCATTATGAATTTATGAATAAAAAACATTGATTGTAATTGGTAAACTGGGTTAGCTTCGCTTATCTAAAAAGTAGCTCGAAACGCTTCAACAAATAAGATTTAAAATCTAAATGCCCCGACGTTTCAAAGGTCATCCATTTCACAATTTGTATTTCAATAGGATAACACTGATGAGAAGAGACAAGGATACAGTCTTACAAACTGATGCTGGGCTTGATTTCTGTATAGTCTGAATATTACACAATGATTTTTGCATTTCTTGGGCAAGATAATGTGGTATTTCTCTTCTATGTAAATATCTACGTCGATATTGGCTGATTACCATCTGACAGTTATCAATGAGAGGAAATGGCGTGAATTATTCTCCCCCTTTGTCACTTTGAACTTTCTGACGTAAATTGGCCGCGACTCGTGACTACATTCATAGGAAGGCACCATTATCTTCTAATCCAATTCTTCTTTAGGGTCTATTCAGAAGTGACACGCAATACTCAATTACGTCAATGTAGACACTGTTGTTACTTTATCACAAAAGAGGCGAAACCACATGTCAGGACAAAAAGATAAGTGCAAGAAAAATCTACAGATAAGGGGCGAAAAACAAGTACTTACAGTTTACTTGTACCTTCGTCAGAGAAACGAATCAAGTCTAGCAGTCAAGATTCACGCCTGAAGAGAAACAGAGAGTCAATCGGCCGAAAATAGAGATCGGTTCAAGAAAGGGAGACTTATTCTCCAGATCCACGTCTTCAAACACAGAACTGTACAAGAACAATTGTTTGTTTGTTTGTTTTTTGTGGGGGGTATGGCATATCAATATTTGTTGGTTATGTGATGCCAAATCCATTTTTATACAACAGTTAGATTTCAAACAGTTCAGATTAGCATAAGTACACAGGTAAATGGTAAAAAACAGTTCTATTTCAAGCAATTCAGGTTTGTCAAACAGTTCCATTTTATACAATTCATTTTAGTATAAGTATAGTTTTTGTTTACACACAGTTAAATAACAAAACAGTTCTATTTCAAACTACTCAGTTTAGCACAAGTACACATTTTAGATCTATTTAACCCTTTGATAGGACACTATCAGGTGCCGCCACTCCCGGACAGAGTGGACCTGAGAGTGATAGCAATGAATGGGTATTCCGCATTCTCCAAGGCTCAGACATTACTGGAACCTCACCATCAGATTATTTAGTGTCATATCTAGGATCCTCGTCGGAAGGGGTCAACCCCTATGCAGAGAAACACCCTAAGAAGGCCGGAGGGCATATCGGCCGAAACGTTATGGAAATAACAATAAAGATGAAGACGATAGTCTGAAAAACCTTGATAATAAAAAGATGTCACTGTCTAGTGAGTTATCCACTAAACCACCGTGACTTCGCTAAGAAAAAGAATAGCTAATAAAGAAAAAGTTTTAGAATGGTCTCTCTGAAAGTATACATTTATCTTGTCCCTACAACACGAGCAGTATGTGACACAAGGTAAATTTAATTTAACTACAACTTTTTTTTTAAATCAGAGATGTTCTTTTAAACTGGTCTGTACGAAAGCTAAATAATCTAGTCAGCTCTACTATTCATGTTAAATAGTCTTATTTTATTCTTCTTCGAAGTGACGCTTATATATTCTATCTCAGTCAGTGTCCATCCCTTCCCCTATTCTTTCATTCTGCTCTGTATTCATCTGGCCAAAATCTTTGTTCTTGTCAGTAGTCTTCTTCGTGTCGCTCCTCCATGTCTTTCTGTCTGTTATTCATTGCCGTAACTCCAGCTGTTTAAATCTTCTTATGTGCGCATATTTTATTTCCTACGACACACCCATTTCACCCATTGAGACCTTTGCGTGTATGGACGTACATGGTGGAAATCAGCTATTCTCTTCGAATAGTCCTCGGCAACTTACGAATTATTCAAACTGTTTTCCAAGAGTAATCTAATCACGTGATGTCTTAACCAATCACCACTGTGGACTCAAACAGACCTCTGGGGTCACAGCTTGTCACTCAAATAGATGGCTCACGGTATCTTTCCACCATTTAACGGTTAATAACTTATTTAATTTACCTATACTACCTGTCAATAATAGATTTCATCAATCTATTATATATGAGTGTCGTTCAAAAAGTTCTAAACCTCACTCAGAAAAAAGAGCCATAGCTGGAAATTTCTATGCTAGCAACACTTTCACATATAATAAAATTTATTCATATCTTTATCCTATTTACCAACCCCTCCGCTCGGGCAGGATATGACACAAGGTCAATTTTTAAGCGGAGTTTAATAGGTTTGAATTCAGAGTTTTCCTTCTCCTAGACTAGTTGCCTAACCAAGGCTGAAGAACCTAGTCTGTCCTCCTATTTATCCATAGCTGGAGGGAGAATAATTGGATTCATACCTTTCCCAAGGGTATTAGTGCAATGTGAAATGCAATCAGTCTCGTCCAGGATTTGAACTCGTGTCGCCGTGTTCATTTCCTAGGACGATAACAATGACACCACTTTATTACTGTGCAGATGAGACCGAAACAAATGTGAAATGTGTATGACAAATCTAAAAATGGACAAATTCGAAGTCGAGCTGGCGTAAAGTATCTGAAAAAGAAAAATACGACATCTAATAAAATCCATGTGGACATGATACACATACTTGATGAAGACTCTTCTTATTATGCAAATGTGAAATTGTTGGCTCCGAATGAGGCAAGATCATAGAAGACGGCACTCAGTCATGTCATCAAAAAGCCTCAACCACTGATGAAAAAGTTAATGCCATTCACTGCAAGGTTTGGGATGAGGGACGTCTGACTGTCAAGCAGATAGCTAAGTCCATAGACATGAGTCCTAATTCGGTCCACACTGTCTTCAGGATGAACAACCTGTCTGCAAGATGAATCTGCAAAATACAGATGACAGTGCACAACCTGAAAAGTGTTGATATTCCCACGACGCATCTTACTCGCTTACCGGCTAACCTAAGTTGGGTAATTCAAGATAAAACCTGATTTCCTTACTTCGAACTTGAATCAAAGTCTAGAAACACTCTGGTTCTCCATCCCCGAAGAATTTCAAGCTGGCAGCGTCTGTTGGCAAAGTGATGGCTTCTATTTTAAAGTGGATTCTGAAGGCGCAATCATGGTAGACTGTTCCGAAAAGGGAGAAACTATTAATGGGTAGTACTAGGCATAAAAATTACGACAACTGAAGGAAGTAATCTAGACGAAACATAGAGCAGAGCTGAAGCCAGGTGTGCTTTTGCCCTAGGATAACGCACTAGCTCACACTGACTTCTACCTGTTTCCTAAACTCAAATCTCATTTACATGGTTACCATTTCCGAAAAATCTGTTAAGGTCAGATGTGCCATGGAGAAGTTTTTGGAGGACCATGATGCTACCTACAAAGTGCTTTGATATCAAGGGGGACTAAATTAAACAATGAGAAAAAACTGTCTTGTATCTCTGACTTCTTCCAGGTGAAGCTTAGAGCTTTTTCAATTAACTCCATGGCATTTCTTCATAGCTGGTGGAGAGTAGAATACATGGATTCTTGCCTTTTTTCAATGGCAGTACTGCGAAATGAAACGCAAGCAGCTTCATCTGGGATTTGAACTTGGGTCGCTGATTTTATTTTCTATGACGATGAACGTTACAATAAGAACACTCCTATGTGGAAACTGTAACCATACCGACAATTATTAGAACACTTTTACTCTTTGTGAAAAATTTTCCCGTGTTTAAAATTCATGAACTAACGCACAAGAGATTAAAAAATGGTTAATATAAGATAACGAAATATAAGAACCTATAATCATATTTACTTAGATTATTTTGTAGAAGTCTATAAATATTTCATTGTGTCTCGGAGTGAATGGTGCTACTTGATTTAAACATATAAACTAAATCAGCGGTCTGTCCACACACACATACACACAGACAAAATAAATGGCAGCTTCCAGACTGTGTAACGGACATCATTTAAAGTTCTTGCTTGACAGTCTGAAAATTTTGGCGTTTTATTTTGGGGTTTTTAGTACCAATGAGATTCTTCTTGGATGGCAGGTCAAAGAGGATTCGACCGTCACAGATGGTGGGCGAATATAATAGTGTACGATTGAGTGAAAACGAATGTATCCAACCATGAAACTGTGTAACGTAATGGCCAAGGGATTTCGGTTCATGCCTTTGAGTTTAGTTAGGCCGAGAACCTTTCGGCTCAGCACATGGGTTAGTTAGGTGCAAACCTTGATGTTGGTGGTAACGCGCACGCGGGGCGGACGTGCCACTCAGATATGTCACAATAGCCCGAGATGACGGAACGGGGTGACAGGGTGCGGGTGATGTCACGCACCGGAAGCGCGCGGAGGTTTGTGAGAGATTTGAAGAAAGTTAAGGGAGTTGAATACTGGACGCCAAACGAGGAGGATCAATTTTTGGAGCTCCCAGACGCGAGGCGAACTTGCGCCCTATAGGGGCCGCTCGAGATGGGGGCCAAATGAATAAGACAGCGTAGAAGACTGTGTCTCTCCTCCTTATGTCGAAACCTTTAACTCAAAGTTAATAAAAAGGTTTCGTACCTGAACAAGAAGTCGTTACGTGTTTTCGAATTTCGAGATTCCTATGTTCTTTATATGTTCTAGCGTTATGAACATTATATGTCTATTTCGCACATGGCGTTAATTGTGGCTACGTAGCAACTGGACAGTCAGGAAAGTTTTATCTCCCAAATCAAATAGTCTAGCTGTTGGTATCAGAAGTGGGCCACAAGAAATGCCTAATTGTCACCCTCTCTCTCTCTCTCTCTCTCTCTCTCTCTCTCTCTCTCTTCAAAAATCATTCCTAATATGATTCATTATTGACTGATGAATAATAAAAGAAAAACAAAGATTCTTTCTCTTCCTTGAGTCTTCACAAGAGAAATATCTTGTATCCAAGAAGTCTGAAAGCTGTTTGCTTCTCAGGAAACCAAACAACGATAAAAATCTAACCACTCCTCACATAAAAGATTATTAAAGAACCAATCTTTAGTATACTCTGTGAGAATCAAACTCAGAAAACCAGTTAAGGAGATTTACGGCATACCTTACGTGTCCCTTATTTATAAGATACTTCGTATCCATAGATATAAAAACTTTAATTGTACGGTATTCTTTCTACACTTCCGAGATAAGTTTATAGTTAACGGACTCTCAGATAATTTCCTGTTAGCTTGTCAAGTTTGAGCTACAGTAAGCAGGTATTTACCCAACGCCTCCACCATGGGTAGGATGTGACACAAAGTCAATGTCTAAGCGATGTAAAGTTTATTAACTTCATAGCCCTTTCTTCCAAAGCTAAAGACTCCAGTCCGCTTAGCTATTTACCCCGAACTGGGCGGGGGCGGTGAGAACGGATAGACTCATGTCTTTCTTAAGAGATTTAGCTAGAACTCAAATGCAAGTAGTCTCGCCCCGGATTTTAACTCGGATCATTGATTCTATTTCCTACGACAATAACCGTTACGCTAAGTGTGTCTCTGGGTTTCTGTCAGTACCAAACTGTTAACTAAGAAAAGTTTATCTTATACGAATACCTAACCTTAATTTTTAGTGTAACGTATTTTTTCATAGTTGGAAAAATGAACACGGAAAACTTTGAGTTGATAGCAGTGTTTTTTTCCATTGATCAGTGTTCGAATCTAGGCAAAAACTTTAATCTCGAACGCTGATTTTCAATCCTGTTAATCATTAAAGAATAAAGTTATATAATTCTTATAGCTTTATTTCTTGGGTTTAGTATTTTCCCTTCAAATCTAATCTCAGTAAATATAAAAAACAACTAATGAAATTTATAGCTGGTTCTTACCCGTATATATTGTGCTAATATGAACTAAGTTCTTTATGATATTCCATTTGCAATATAAATGTTTCTGTCGATATCGGAAAGCAACAAAGCAAAGCAATTTTAAAATAAAAACACAGATAGTCTTTAAATTGTCGTATTTCCTTAGATGAAATACGTTCATAATTATTTTAGACTCGTTTTACTTTCATCTCTTCAGTTGCGCTTTTTGTTACAACGCTGAGGTCGTGACATTCTATGATCGTTAATGTAAACAACGTGAGTCAGATATAAAGAAAAACTACGACGAGATTTGAAGACATCAAAATGTAACATCAGCAATTTGATAAAAAAGCAACAATACAAATGAAAGAAAACTTTGTCAAATACTGAATAGTCAAAACATTTAAACAGAAAATACTTCATCAAAGAAACTCTAGCATCTTAAAGCCTATGATGTCTACTACAATGTAGGAGAGCTCCCAGGAGATTGGATACAAGTTCAATTCTCTTTG
Organism: Sepioteuthis lessoniana; assembly: GCA_963585895.1. Lineage (NCBI taxonomy): Eukaryota > Metazoa > Mollusca > Cephalopoda > Myopsida > Loliginidae > Sepioteuthis > Sepioteuthis lessoniana. The sequence goes on along the minus strand of OY757906.1, from coordinate 105,180,354 downwards.
TAGATTACCACAGTATTTTTTATTTATGCTTCCTATATTAACGGTTGTGGAATGTAAAGTCTTCAGATTTCTGGCTAAAAACGCGATAATAGGGTAAAAAAATAAAAATATAGTCAAAACAATTTCCTATATAAGTAAAAATGCAATGAAACAACTCGATTTATATTTTCTATTATAAATCGTCATCATCAAAATTTCATTCCTATTTTTTACTTTGATCAAATTGTAGTTAGTATTCAGCAATGTTTACAAGAGTTGAAAAAATATTTGATTTGGTTAAAAAAAATATGTGTTATCGTTGAGTGGGAGACGATTATTGATTTAGTTTTTCGTCATTAAATCGAGATTTGGGCAAAACTATGAAATAAGAGTATATGAAAAAAAAGTTTAGATATGTGTAAATACAACTGCCACCACGCTCAACCAAAGTTACTAGTTCGAATGCACACACACACACACACACACACACACACATGCACGTACGCACGTATACACACACAGACACATGCATACACGCACGCACGCTCGCATATACATACATATGTGTGTATTTGAAAATAATATTTCTGACTCACCAAGCAAAGAGAAAAAGAAGAAATTAGAATTTGGAAACTAGCTGGCGTCAATTCACGCAAAAGATGACTCTCTCGCTCTATTTCAAGTCTGCTACGTCATGCTTTAAAGCAGACTTCTCTAAATGGCTCATAGAGACCCCTGGAAGGCGGTGAGTTAAATTTTAGCTAGGGGAATAAAATCATAGGAGTCCACAAGGGAGGCGAATTCACTAGTTTGCATTTATAAATCCTTTCATAACAGGAGGGCAAAACCCACTGAATCATGAAAACCTCTTATCATATATCTTATCAGAATGCCAGATATGTTGGTTGGTTGGTTGGTTGATTGGTTGTGTTTTACGGCATGTAAACTCGAGTGGCTTATTCAATATCAAATCATGTTTTTACATATATACTGAATATTTGTAAACGGATAACTTATATGGAACAATATTTAAACGAATCGGATCTCAGTCACATGCACTCTGTTAAATGGTTTCAAGTATTCCTACCTAACATAAATAATTTTGCTATTTAAACCTAATAATCACATTTATTATAAATCATTTGTTTTCAACAAGTTTAATGATTTTAAGTCTACTACATGATTAAATACCAGTTCATCGGCCTAGTGGGTAGAGTGTTCGCCAATGGTCCTGCAGACCTGGGTTCAATCCCAGGTCACATCATAATAAAAGACTTTAAAAATGGTACTTGATACCTCCTTGCTTAACTCTCAGCAATATAAGGTATGTATCAAGGGTAAAGTGGAGCAATCCAGGGAAAGGAGTAGTGCCCTCCCATACACCTCGGTGTAGTAGCTATTGAAAAGGTAGCCTTCTGGTCGCCCTCGACTACGGTCGCCAGCTTTTACATGATTAAATAGTTCTCTTTGATTCTGCGTCGCGCTTTGAAAACAGACCGCGCCAGTTTGAGCCTAGACATCACAAACCTGCAACCTAATATTTGTGATTACCTCAGTGTCCATCAAGCTCATTCTTCCTCCTAAAAATAGTTCAAGAACTAAAAATGAGTTTCCAGCGAAAGTTTGCTGATTATATTCTCATACAAAAATTATTATAATGGAGATTATGTGGTTGTCTCTCTGTATCCGAAACTGCTTAAATACCGACATCACAAGTCCCTCAGTTATTTATTTTATATTCTCAATGATTGATAACAAATCATTATTTAATCTTAATTAGCATTTTATTTATTAACGAAGTCCCTAGTCTAGCTGAGTTAAATTTTCCCCAAAACAGCCGATGTTATTAATATTTAACTGACTTCTCACTGAGTCAGTATTCACCTTAAAGTTATTTTATTGTAGATGGCCTGGCAAAAATCGAGACTCATAAGCAGCTGTCACAAAAAATGATCGGTTTCTTGGGAAATTCTCATATTTAGGCGCTTCAAGCGTCAAGCCATGATCTGAACCCTATAACGCATGCATTGCTTTGGTGGACGGCCCTCCGAAAGCCAAGTGATTCAGATTAATACCACCCACGGGATTTGAACACCAGGCAGGCCCATTTTGTCAATATTTATCCGACCTCCTACCAGGTAGGATTTAACACAAGGTCGTTTTATAGTGAGAGGCCATGGACAAATCGAGGCTCATTCATGGTTGTCACAAAAAATGGTTGATTCCTTCGGCATTTCCCATTTTTGGAGCGTTTCAGGGGGCCAACTCATGAATTCAGCCCTGCAAAGTAAGTATTGCCTGGAAAGGTGGTTTACTTATACAAGGTAATTATGAATTAACAACACGCAACAACGTTAATGCTAGGTTGGCTCGAGTTATTGATATTTGTCCAATCTCCTACCTGGTAGTATTTGAAACAAAGTCATTTTAATGTGGGGGCCGCGAACAAAACAAGACTCATGCACGGCAAGTGGGAAAATGGTTTATCCCTTCAGTATTCCCCAACTGAGGTGCCTCATGTACTAAGCAATAAACTTAGCCTCGCCAAAGCAGATACTGCCGGGTGGGACAGCCTCGAAGGATCAGGTTATTCAAATTAATGACACCCATCCAGCGCAAAAGCCATGTTATTAATATTCATCCGTACCTCCCACCAAGAATGATTTGATACAAGATCATTTTAAAGAGTGAATTAGGTTTGGGGAAGTCGCTCATGAGCCAAGACAAATGAGCTGGAATAGGTCTATCAGGCCCAAAAGTCAGGTGCAAATGGGTCATTACTTATCATTGATTCACGAAGGGCAATGTGAATCCATACTTGCCAATGCTTGTCAATGATTCACAAGGCCAAAAGACCAAGTTCAATAGGAATTTATGCTTGTCTATCCTTGTCAGTGATTCACTAGACCAAAAAAACAAAATGCAATAGGAATCTTTACTTGCCTACGCTTGTCACTGATTCTCTTTAATTCCACCCACCCAGCATGAATGCCAGGTAGCCTCCAGAAAATGGAGGTGGTAGGCTCGAGTTTAACAAAACAGGGTTTAAGGAATCATTACATGGTGTTATCACTTTCTAATATTATTGTTTTATTTTCAAATTTATTAAAAGCATTCCTATGTACAATTTTATGTAGAAATCAATTCAAATAAAATTAAAATAAGTGTAAACTTTTCATGCACATTTTTTTTTTTAGTTTCAATAGTCTTTTAATTTTACATGTATTTTGTTCATAATTTAAAAATATTTAGGTGTGTATGGAAATTATATTTAGTTTCATGGTATGTATGACATAAATAGTTTGAAAAACTCAGATTTAGACCATCAAGCACACACAGACACACAGATATATATATATATATATATATATATATATATGTGTGTGTGTGTGTGTGTGTGTGTGTGTGTACAGTAGCGGCTATAAGTTAGGGAACGGGACAACTATAAATATTTAAAAGATTTTTACTTTAAAAAATTTGCATGTACGTTTATGAAATTTTCACAAAATACTCTTGAAACATATGTGCATTTATTACATAGAGTTTTCTAATTTTTCTTTAACAGAAAATTGAAAGCCAACTGAAAAAACAAAAATATACATTTTGCCCTGGTCAAAAGTTAAGGAAAGCATCATAAATCCTCGTTAAATCAAAATAAAAACTAAAGAAAAATTCAATATTCAGTGAATTTCCTTTATATTGGATTATCAAAGTGCATCTTCGACCATATGAGCCAATTAATTTCTTACAAAAGATGGTATTGATAATTTCCTATTCTTCTTTCAGAAAACCCCATTAATCATCAATATTTTGACGATTTCTGTTCTGAACTTTCTCTCCTATGATTCTCCATACATTCTCTATAGGATTCATATTATGGCTTTGTGGTAGCCACTTCATAACAGCTATTCCTTCCTTTTCCAGAAAGCCCAACACAGTTTTAGCTTTATGGCAAGGCGTATTGTCTTACATAAATATTAGAGTTTCAACTGTCACTTTGCGTAAATGAGGAAGATCATGCTGGTAAAGAAGTTCTTTAAAAACACTGGCATTAATATTACCGTAAAAACGAACAATATGTCCAACAGCTGCTGAAGAAATTAACCCTCATACCATTATTCTCCCCCTCTAAATTTCACAGTTTTCTAAGTGTGTTGAAGAGATTAGCGTTCCCCATTTTTACGTCTTACAAACCTCTTACCATCAGATCTAAACAAGTTGAATTTCGATTCATCACTAAAGTGAACTATATTCCATTGTTTCTCTGTCCACTCGATATGCTCTGTGTCGAAGTCAAGACGAACCTTTTGATTTTTTTTAAATCAAAAGTTTGCGACATGGTATTCGAGCCACTAATTTTTCCTTATTTAACCTACGAGAAACAGTTTTCCTAGAGATCAGCTTTCCTGTTTGTTCACTCGATGCATGAGAAATAGACATTTCTGTAGTTAAACGGTCTTTTAAAGACATTTTAACAATCATCCGATCTTCCTATTCGGTAGGCATGAGAGGCCTGCCAGTTCTCGCTTTTGTGTCTGTTTAGACGATAATCAACGCTTTTTGATCTTCTTACGATGCCAGCAATTTCAGAATACGATTTTCTTCCCGAGTTAAACAATTACGTGCTTTCACTTCTATCTTGCTTTATAATAGTTCAAACTATGTATGTTTGTTTACTATGAATCAAAATTAGCAATCAAATTGTTTAAAAATTACCTGCTTTACTATAATTCAACAGCGTTCCTGAACTTTTGACCATGGCAAAATGTATATATTTTTTTTTTTTTTTTTTTTTGTTCACTATTATTTTCACCGTTAAAAAATTTTTAAAAACGTTTTATGTATAAATACAAGTGTACTAAATCATGGATTGTTTTAGAGAGTAAAGTATATATACACATATAAATATATACGCATATAAAAAAAATCTCTTCGTGGACCTTCTTATTTTAAAATGTATAAATACTTATATGTTCCAAGTATATTTTGGGAAATTTTCGGAAACATACATGCAAATCTTTGCAAGTAAGAATCATTTAGATATTTGTTGTTGTTCTGTTACGCAACTTATGGCCGATATTGAATATATATATATATATATATATATATATATGTGTGTGTGTGTGTGTGTGTGTGTCTCTCTCTCTCTCTCTCTCTCTCTCTCTCTCTCTCTCTCTCTCTCTCTGTGTTTATGTACATATATATATGTATATGTATATATAAATATATATATGTATGGATATAAGTAAAGTTGGCGACCTTAGAGAAGGGTGACCGTAAGGCTCACTTTTCAATAGCTACAGCACCGGGAGGTAGGAGCGGGTGCTACTCCATTCCGATGATTTCTCCACTTTATCCTTGATTCTCTCCTTACCGAGCCATTTGCCAGATGATTAGAGTGTTCGCTAATGATCCAGGAGACAAGGATTCACTCTCAGGTCGAGTCATACCAAAAACTTAAAAATGGTACTCGATTCCAACTTCCTTAACACTCAGCATTATATTATCAAGGGTAAAGTGGAGCAATCAAGGGAATAGAGTAGCGCCTTCTCCTACACCGTGGTGTAGTAGCTATTGAGAAGGGGGCCTTCGTGTTACCCACGACTACGGTCGGCAACTTTACTTTATATATATATATATATATATATATATATATGTGTGTGTGTGTGTGTGTGTGTGTGTGTGTGTGTGTGTGAGTGTGTGTGTGTGTGTGCATGTATACGTATATATGTATATATGTACGAGGATCATTAAATAAGTTTCCAGACTTTTTTGTATGGGCACTTTTATTGATAGTACACACATGAAACTCTAGTCTCATTCGAAGTAATCTTCTCTGGATACAATGCCCTTGTTATACCGTTCCAACAACTTCTGGAAGGCCCTATGGAGAGTGACAAACTGTCTTGATGACTATCTTGGTCAAATAGTCTGTGACAGGGATGGAGTTGTGGACTGGTGCATTGTACTGGTGGAAGTGCCACTGACCCGACTTAAAGAGTGCTGGCCTCTTCCGACGGAATGTCTTCCTGAACTCCCTTAAAACCTCAACAGAGTAACCCTAACCCTAACCCTTTGGCCAATCAACTCTGGTGTATTGACTTCCTTACTCCTCCCACACCTCTCATCATCCCTCATAGACTCGCTCCCTTCCTTGAATCTCTTATGCCACTCAAAAACTGATGCTCGATTCATGCAAGATGCTCCAAAAGCAGTCTGAAATATTCCATACGTTTCTGTAGCATTTTTCCAAGTTTAAAACACAATTTTATTGCATATCGTTCTTCTAAAGTGTCAGATTGCATTTTTAAATTCACCAGATGTGACAATCAGGTTTTTGTAGGGTGTATTTCAATTGCTGCTGTTGCTATTCATTTGAACCTGAAATCATAAAAATTGGTCAGTCATCCTATAAGATATATAGCAATAACATACTGAATTTTCAAGAGTCTACAACAATTTAAATGCCCATACAAAAAAATCAGGAAAATTATCGTATACACCTCGCATATGTATATATGTATAAATATGTGAGTATATGCATATATATATATATATATATGTATATATATTTGTATATATATATATATATATATATATATGCATATGTATATATGAATATGTACATATATATGTGTATATGTATATATATATATATATATGTATATGCATATATGTATATGTATATAAATATGTGTATATATATTTATATATATATATATATGTATATGTCTTTATACATGTATATATATATATATATATGTATGTGCATATATATGTATATATATGCATATATATATATATATGTATACATGTATATCTATATATATATATATATGTATAACCATATACATATGCGTATGTATATATGTACATGCATATATATATATGTATATATATATATATATATATATATATATATATATATATATATGTTTATATGTATATGTATGTATATATGTTGAAATATATATATATAAACATATATGTATATATATATATATGTATATATGTATAAATATGTACGTGTAAATATATATATATATATATATGTATATATATATATATGTGTGTGTGTGTGTGTGTGTGTGTGTGTGTGTGTGTGTGTGTGTGTGTGTGTGTCTCCTTTTATAACATCATTCCAGAACTAATCTCTCTGAGACATGGCGCGTAATCTTTCTGAAAATAGTAAAGCAGAATCATTACTCAGAGTAAAATGAAAAGGAAAGCTGGGTTCAATTTCAGACTGAGGCCGCTTGATGTTACATCACAATCGTGCATTAGCCCATCAATTCTTTCCACGCTGCCATCAACAATATAGCAGACCAAAATGGAAACAAATAGACAGAAATGTGTGAGAAAGAGTGACGATGTGAGGGTAATTATTTTAGCTTACCTTATTTGGTAATATAGAAAACAACATATTTTTCTCAAAACTCGTTTCTAAAAATTCTCTCCTTCTTAAATTCAAAGGTAATTTCATGTTTATGCAAATGTTGAAGACTGTAACCTCCATAATACAGTAATATTAAGGTAAGCAGAAAAGTATTTGATGTTATTCCATAATGTCGATTGAATAATTAAAAAAACATAAACAATATGTCTTTTTCATACATCAATAAACACTGTTTTTCTGAAGCTCTAGAAAAAGAAACCTAAATACTCAAATATATATATTTCAACTAAACAAGTTAATCAGTGGGGATAACTTGAAGAGACCATTAGTCACCTGTATCACAGATAGCATTATATACATATATATATATATATATATATATATATATATATATATATATATATATATATATATGGTTCATTTAAGCTTGTTTTATTAAATAATAAAGAAAAATTGTGTCTATATAATTTTTTTAAGATCCTTTCAAGTTTTCTGATAGTTGTCTTAGTTTCAGGTTGGAATTTGTAGATGAATTTCCCAATATTGTCCCAAGCGCTTTCGGACCCTTCATAGGCCATCATTAGGGTTTGCTTGCTTGTGTAACGTGTGTTTGTTTGTTTTTTTTTTAGTTTTAAAAGTTTTTAAAAGTTTATACCATCACAAAATATGGGAACGCAAAGTTGGATAAAACAAGATAACCGATCTATTTTAAAAGGGAACGCTATCAACGGAAATAAAATAATATAGGAATACGAGATAAAAGAAATACTAATAGCATTTCAAAACTTTGTCGCTATTTTCAAAATTAATTCTATTGATTTTATTTTTTTTTATTTTGTATTTTTTTTTACTTGAAGGCCTCCTAGGATTTGTAGTCGTAGCTTATCAATTTCGTTTGCGATTTTATTGGTGTTTTCGACTAGAATTTTTCAAAACTTGGATTTAGGAATCGAATGGTTATTAAGATGAATATATATATATATATATATATATATATATATATATATATATATATGTGTGTGTGTGTGTGTGTGTGTGTGTGTGTGTGTGGATAGATAGACGGATAGATAAAACCGGGTTAAACTCAACGAATTAATTTTCAATTAAAATTCCATACTGTATTGCGATCATCATGCATCTTCTTATATATATATATATATATATATATATATATATATATATATATATATATAATGTAACTTCTCGGCCATTTATAGGAAACCTTACTGCATCCATGAATAAGCACTGCTCGATAGATTTATTCAGTTTGCCCATCGAGGCATCGTTTGATCAGTTTTTATGCTGTGTGACACTTATATTCCAAATGATATTTCACTATGACAAAACACCGCATTATCCAAGTCTGCTACCCACATTGCAACACATCCTTGGTTCCATTACTCTTCAAATTCTCTGCTTTGCAAAGTTACAATCATTATTTGAACATGGGATTTTCCAAACTGCCGACCAGCCTAAGAACAAGCAGATACATGATGAGACAGCTGATCGATATACTGGAATAGGACTGTAGACTTTTTAGAAGATAGCGATTTGTGCTAGGATAAGTGCTGGACTGCAGAATCGTAGTAAACGAGTTCGTACTTCAGTCACTCTATTACGTTCACTTTCGGGAAAATACCCTTGGGAAAGCTATGAATGCCCTTATCCTCCCAGCAATTGGTTAAATTGTACCACTACTGTTCTTCTAGAAGAGTGGAATTAGCATTAAATAATCTACAGAGTTTGATATGTCATTAAACAAAGAAAAGAAACCAAAACAAACTAGGATAAATTTGGAAAGTCCACATGGAAGTAATTTGAAGACAGCAAGTTCACCGTTATCCGAATTAAGTACTATGTTTGTTCATGTAAATTGTTACATCTCTTACATATTTTTATACATTTCAAAAATTATTTGTTACTTTCTGGAACGCACTTTGTGAATAATTTTCTGCCACCTTTTGTAAATGTGTAGATTCCTTTTTTCACAACTTGATATTGAGAATGCAATTTTGGTGGCAACACGAAAAATGAAGTGAATTTGATGTTATCCGTCGCACTATTTATGAGGTCAAAATTAAGTTTGTACTTCAAGTTTTCTGTTGAGCCAGGACATTAAATATTTTGACATCTGACGATTTCCGATAACAAATAACGCTGGAGATGAATCTCGAATGTCACAATACAAAGACAAGTCAATTTTTCAGAAAAAAAGATCAAATCCCGGTCACTTTCAGTTTGGCTGTGATCCGTGGACAGTTGAAAATGAAAAATGGAAAATGTCGAGAAATCCTCATAGAAAATAGCTGAATCTAAAACCCAGATATAAGAATGGAAATTGTCAATAAGAAATACGTTATACTTAATGGAAAAGAGTGACGACTGAAGTAATAGATCTGCCCAATCAAGAATCATCAGAACTCTTGGAAAAAACGAAAGCTACGGAAACCTGGAGATATTTGAAGCGGATACCATTAAGCAAACGAAGATGAAAGAAAAAGTAAGAAATTTGTATTAGGTGTCTCAAAATAGATGCATCCCATTAATATGATAAAAATTTACAGGGTGTCTCAAAATAGATGCAACGCATTAATATGATGATTATTTATTACTGAGACAAGCGCAAAGGCGGACATTTGGAACATGTCCGGTAAAAAATGTCTTTTCAGCTAGAGACATCAAATCAATGTTTTTGTAATTGCTATTAAATCTGCTTTCAGGACATGCAATCTTTTTTTGAATTTCTTGTCTCCGTAATAAACCATAATCATATTAATGGGTTGCATCTATTTTGAGACCCTTTTGTCTCCAAATATGTAGTGACGCAAAATATTTGTCCTCTTTTGTTCAAGGCATTGTGAACAAGTTTTAATAGTTGTTATAGTATACTATTTTCAATTCTGAAACAAAAAAGAACACAATATTAGTAGTTGTAGTGTTATTAACTGTCACATGGGTCCCACGTATATTGAGACACCCTATACCTATACGAAAAATAAGAAAACTTTTTGAAACCAATATCTTCAGTAGAAATCTCATCAAAATAACAAGACTTTTGCAGTCTCCTTTATAAGAAATTCTGGACCTTTCTTAAATTGACCAAGAGAGCATGTAAAATATATAAACCACAGAATAAGTAAATGGTGACAATGCGAAATGCCTTACACCAGTGAGATGATAGATTTTTGCATTTCTAGTTATTTGTGGAGTTCTTGTTTAGCATTTTCTTCACGATTTAAATGTCTACGTGAATGTAGAATTTCAAGAGCATAAGACCGCCTTTTCCTTAGAATCATTTCTGCTTATTCCGCAAATATTTGGTTTGTTGTATTAAACACAGCAAATTCCTTCACAAATTCAACCACTCGTCTTTGTAGCCTCTTTTCTTTTTTTTTTTGTATCCTTTAACATAGCGGCGTTTCACAGTATTGTTATCATCATATTCTAAACCCTGCCGAGAGGAACACTTATCGCCATTACTATCTTTACAGCTTCTATTTTCAAGACAACACAAAAGCGGACAAATATTATCAAAGTCTCAAGAAAAGATAAATCGCCTATTAAACATAGATGATGTTAAGATTTTTACCAAAAATGAAAAAGAAGTAGAAAACCTTCTACAAACGGTGTGAATCTTTAGTCAAGATACAGGAATTCAATATGAAATTGAGGTCTGACTAATACTTAAAAATGAAAAAGGGAAAAGATTTTTTAAAACTCGAAAGGAATAGAAATAACTAATCAAGAAAGCATCAAAACACTTGAAGAAAAGTAAAGTAAAGTTGGCGACCGTATTCGAGGGTGACCAGAAGGCTCCCTTTTTAATAGCTACTACACCGAGGTGTAGGGGAGGGCGCAACTCCTTTCCCTAGATTGCTCCACTTTACACTTGATGCGTACCTTATATTGCTGAGTGTTTATCAAGTACCATTTTTAAAGTCTTTGGTATGACTCGACCCAGGATTGAACTCAGGTCTCCCAGACCATTGGTGAACACTCTATCCACAAGACCAATGAGCCGGTATCTGGAAGAAAAAGACAGCTAGAAATACCCTGGAATATTTGAAGTAGATTCCATCGAGCAAACGGAGATGAAAGAAAAAATTAAGAAACGTGTGTCTCAGAAAAGCAAGAACACTTCTTGAAACCAAAATCGACTGAAAAAACTTAATCAAAACTATAAATATCCGGGCAATCTCTGGGCACCTCTAGTAGTGTAATGGTTAACAAGCTAGCCTGGCAAACCTTCACGAGTGAGTTGGATTCTCATTGGGTATCCCATTGGTATAGCCTTATGCCACATCTATGCAAAAAGTTTAGTAAATTACTTAAAAACATGAAAGAGGGTTCCTCAGGTGGTGTAATGGTTAACAAGCTAGACAAAAAAACCTTCACATGTGAGTTTGAGCCTCTTTGGGTGCACAATTCATACGGCCTTGTGCTACATCTAAGCAACTGTTAGGTAAATTACTGCCTGAGCAGTCTCTATTGTGAGATACTCAAGACATTTCTGAAAATGGACAAGAGTTGAACTTAAACATATGGACCATAGAACAAGTAAATTTATTATGATGCACATATCATTGCACTCAAGAGATGACATTGACATATACTATGCGACAGGAAAAAAATAAGATTCGCAAGTATAAAAGATTGTGTTGATGCAACACTTCAGAACCTCGAAGAATATAAAAGGGAGATTGATTACAACCTTTAGTAACTGCAACAAGAAGTTAAAGACAAACAGTACAACCACAACGATCTAAAAATCTAGAAAATAAAAGTATTTTGTAATATGCTGGAAGCATTGCATAAATTATTTTATTTTATAGTATTGAATTAATTGAGAGGGCTATTGCCATTCGAAATAATAAATATTAGAATCTAATCAATTTCGAAGTAAAACTTCATCGTCGGAGACTTTTTTATAAATGAACACTTTATTTCCATTTTATACAAAATGGTGGGCACGAGGCCCAATGGTTTTGCGGAGGAGGGGAAAGGAGCGGTCTTGCTATAAGTATATTGTCTAAGGGGCCCTAGCTAGCCACATTCGCCGACCCATTTAACAGTACAATATATAATCAACCATTCTTCTCCAAGCACGCTGCAACCACCAAAACAGCACACTTGCTCTGTGAAAAGACCTACATAAAACTCCAAATGAAATGTATGATTTTATTTACAAAAATGATCTTATATGCAAAAATGTGGTGTGTGGTGGGGATGGGAGAAAATCCGCAAAAAAATTCCCCGTTTGATTGCCCTCCTATCCCCGCTTCTACGATATGGAGGCCAACTGTTTTTTGGTGTCCATGAACAACGAAAACAAGCTGCACCTACGCTAAATTGGAGAGGGATCTAATATCCTGGGACAAAAAGAAAATGACAGGGTTGGGTGCAGTGAGGACAGGTAGCATGAATTTAAACAAGTGAGATTCCAAGGTCTTCAGTAAAAGCGGACTGTAGTAAGGGCTAGGGTATAAAAAAACAATAGGGATAGGGAAGATCTTGAAAACTAACAACACGGTGACGAGGATGATGACTCTTACAGCTAACTAGGGTTAAAGGGCAAAAAATCTAAAGGGGTCCCGAAGGTCTCGGACCGTAGACGCTATGCGCAGGAAGAGGAGGAAAGGATGACTCCAACATTGCCCCCTTTCGTGTGACCAGACTCGCTGAATTCATCAACCTTTTATCGAGTGTTTTGCAGTCCAAGCGTTTTCTATCGCATCTGATCTTGACACTAAACTGATGCCCAAAAGAACAATATCAAATCACAATAAGAAAAATTTGCATCGTCATACAATTCCTTCTTTCGTGTCGTCCAAATCACCATTCTGGCTACAGTTAGGATCGCGAGAAATACTACACCTAAAACGGAGAAACACCACACCTGAAACGGAGGCAAAACGTTGTCCACGACGTAACCAACGTCGAGCAGCATGAGCTGTTTGGGTTCGATGCGAGCCGTCCACTACGCGACGTTATCCCAGAACGGGTGAACCCGGTCGCAGTAGTAGAAGGCGTGCTCAGCCGTTTCTTACAAGCCACTGCTGCAGTGAGCGCAATCAAGCACGTCTGCCAGACCCGCTCTGAAGTTCAAGCCAAGAAGGGGCAACACATTCCGTGCAAGCCGCCAGGTAAGCGAGAACTCGAAATTGTTCAAGAAGCCAGAACATAGCGCCCAATTCCAATGAGAGCGGACCTCCTTCGCCGTCCAGCGGTGCTGCTCACTAAGAGGGTCCGAAGTGAAGCCCACCACTAGTTCCCGATACAGTTCTTTCCGGGACTGTGAAAGGTCACTGGACCCAAGAAGGTTACGAAGAGCCTTACGGCATTCGTGGACAAACGGTGTTTCGCCCATCGACCAACGTCGACTTTCGGCCTTTGGGTCTTACTGGAGGCGAGGAAAAGTCCTACTCGCCTTTCGTCTCCACACCGCGTCTCCCGACAAGGATCGGACAAACTATGCACGTCTTTCAGCGAGCCTGTGGCTCTCCAGATCAGGCATAACCAGACCCCCGTTGCTTGTGTGTCGAATGCAGATATGTCTTCGGACCATCGGCCTTCGACCTCTCCTGAGTAATCTGGTGAGGGATTGTTGTAGCGCCAGCCGACGATCCCTAGGCAGAGTAAGTACAGACAATCGGTAGAGGATCAAGGGGAAGATGTACACAGCGCATACCTCCACCCTGCCCTTTGAGGACAATCTCCTTGAAAGCCAGGTTCCCACCTGGGCATTCACCTTAGCCTGTACCTCAGACCAATTTCGGTCTAGGCCCGAACCACACCCCCAGGATGCGAACGGGTCAATCACTTCAGTGGAAGGGCCCTGGCAGGGTATCGCTACCCGTCTGGGCACTGAGTTGCAAACCTTCGCTTTTGTCAAAATTGACCTTGGCTCAAGCTAATCATTTGTACCCAGGAACCGCTTTTTTCACAGCCTCTATGTCCAGGAGGTGAGACACAAAGACGATGATGTCATCGAAGAACGTGGAAACACTCGCTGTAAGAGGGCCAGCAAAAGGATTTTTTTTTAAAGGACACGATATTGGAGGTTAAAATTTTTTGAACGTAGTAACCATGGTACCACGTGGGGTGTTTAAACGCCATGCAGAATACATGTGACTTCAGTTGTCCTAATCAGTTTTATTTTATTTTATTTTTATTTTTTATTTTTATTCTATTCTAATTTCTTTTAACTTAGATATGTATTTAAAATGTCCATGTTAATTATTCAGTATTTAATTCTAACCTACTGTTAATCTGAGGGTGTAACTTAGCTACTAATAAAGCTTCCTTAATTCTGGCATTCCCAACATTGCGTACTATTGCTTCTATTTTGATGGAAAAATTATTACCATTATTTTTGCATTTAATTAAATGTTTATGGAATGAGGATGCATTTGTGTTGAGGTGTTCTTTAATTCTGGTCAGAGGGGTCCGATTGTACTTTCTATATAAAAATTATATCATTTTAAGCAATATTAAACGATAAATAATGTACTTTGTTTGGCATATATTTGGATCTCTCATTGGGCAGTTGGCTTCTCTGCATGTTGTGATAATATTGCTATTTTCCTTCGATAGGTAATTGCGCAGTGTGGATCTGGAGTTGGCCAGTTGTATATATAGCCTTCCTTGTAAATAGCCCTACGTATTTCTTTGATGATAATTTCATTGAAATGTGGTTGTGTCATGAAACATGTGTTAGAGAGCCTATGTAGTTTCTGTGATTTCTTATCATTTAAGTGTCGTGTGATGTTGGATAATCATTGTTTCTGAGGGTGTTTATAAAATGCGCGGTGTGTGTAATTTTACCTTTCTCTTTGCTGCATCTATTGTGAATTCATTTAATTTAATTTCTAATGTAATTTGTTTTGGCACTGAGTGGAATTGCCTATTTGAAATGCACAAAGACGTTTTAGTGATGGATTTTCAATAGAAACTTGTGCAAATTTTACCAGTTGGTGATAATTTCATTTCTAAATTTAAGCGTGTTATCTAGATGCTCTATCTTAAACTAAATATATCTATCTATGTTGTGGAACTTCTCATATATGGCGGTAGGCTCTTTGCTAGATGATGTCACCATAAGTATATAGTCTAAATATCTTGTGAATAATATGCATGATGAGCAGGTGGATAGTACTCGACGTTCTAGTTGGTCCATATATGAAATGGCTAGTATGCCTGATATACTGGATCCCATGGGATGTCCTGATGTTTGTAGTTATTTCCATTGTAAGTGAAAGAAGTATCGTCCACTATGATAGATACAAAATGGTGTATATCTGTTGCTGTTAGTTTGTGACAATGTCAGTTCTTGGAGATTATATGTTCTGATATGATATCGATTGCTGGGTGTGCAGGTACTATGGTGTAGAGAGAGATTACATCCCAGCTGAATGCATAATTATTTGGCTTAAGTTGTTCTGTATTTAGTTGTGTTAGTCTGAGGATACTTCAAACGACGAACTAAGGCAATTTCGCATTTGATGATTTGGATATGACTACTAAGGGAAAACCACTTGAAAATAACTCAGTTTCTTTTAACAGTAGCATAAAATAATGGTGATGGAGTTTAATGGTTAATCATATGATAAGCAAATACAGAAAACTGGCTCAAAAGAAATACAAGAGCGGCTATGACTAAGAGGAAAAAGTGATCAAATGGGACTAATGTTTGACCTTGCCGATAAATATCATACGCACAAACTAGAATCTGTCGTTAAAAAGGAAACGCATCTGATTATCTTAGACTTTGATATACAAAGTATTCACTGAATCCGGAACAGAAAACCAAATCTAGTATTAAGAATAAGAAAATGTTGTCTTGCCAGTTGATCATAGAGTGAAAAAGAAAAATAGAAAACGACAAAACTAGACAAACACTTGGCCCTTGCTAGACAACTGTAACAGTTCTTGAAAATAAAAGTGACGGTAATACCCATCGTAGTTTTAGCCCTTGAAACGGTCCCTGAGAACTTTCAAAAGAGACACGGGAAATTAAATATCAGAAGAACAATCGAGACCTGTTTAAATCAGCAAAAATACTTGAAAGAGTCCTGAAGATCTTAGGAGACTTGGTATCCCTCAGACTCCAGTGAAAGACACCTAGTTAGAATTGGTATGTGAAATATTCGCATGGAGTAGAATGATAACAAAATTTTATGTTTGGTCTGCATAAGTAAGAAAAATTGGCGATCTTAGTTGAGGGGACCCGAAGACTCCCTTTTCAATAGCTACGACACCGAGATGTAGGGCAGGGCACAACTCCATTTCTTGGATTAATCCACTTTAACCTTGATCTGTACCTTATAATGCTGAGTGTTAAGTACCATTTTTTGAGTCTTCGGTATGACTTGGCCTGGGATTGAACCAGGGTCTCCCGGACCATTAGCGAACATTCTACTTATTAGGCCTATGCCCTGGTTCGGTCTGCATTTAGGCATGGTAATTAAGTAAATTTTCTGTGTGTAATTTACCTTAACTTTTAACAAAATATCTGCTGTAAATGAGAATCCCACCTATCTCTTAATCTGAGACCTTTTGGCAGAATAACAATGTGTTCTTTAAACATATTTACAAGGAAATGTATCTCGTTAGTACAGAATACATTTAACTGAAATGAAGAAGGCGGAGTCTTTGCAAACATAACAGCAGCAAAATACAAATTCTCTTGAACAGTACATCATTTTTGCTTACAGAAAGTATATAGACAAATAAAAGGTGCTACTTCGACATCTGTAAATCTTCAACAATAGAAAATACTTCTCTAAAAACAGGTTCCTGCAAACACATCTAAAATAGATTGTTTAACTATCCTGAAAACAATGACTTTCTATTGATTTTTCTATCAAGTTTTTATATCCGCAAATATAAACGATAACATAATTGCACGGTCTAGTGAATTTGACGTCGAAAAAAAATCAATTCTTGTGGCCTTTGACTTCTAGCGTGGAAAGATAGGTTTTCTTTTTATTTTGAAGAAAAATAAACCCAAATTCAAGACATTTTTGCCACTAAATCTTCGCCTCTGTTCAAATAGGTTCTCAAAGAGGTTGTTTTACACTGATTCAACCAGAAACTGATAATTCAGGAACTAAGACCTGGAATTCTGTGTTAAAAACAAAAACATTATTAGAAATAATATTTATTATACTTAGTAATATTGCATTTGTTTATTTCTAATTTGACTAGTTTTTTCTTCATCTTACTGTTTCTTTTTATCGTAATATCCCAGGTTGAATACTCTTTGACCTGTAAAGTAAATTGTGCATTAGAAACAAAGAAATAGCTTTAAGGACTTAAATACATGGTACCTTGTCTTTCATGGATGGTGCTTTTACCTCTGGATTTCTGTAATTAAATACTATGAAGCTAAGAGGAAAAGAGATAGCGAATAAATAATTTAAATGAAATTTCAAATATAAAAATACAATATGATGTAGAGATTTTTACTGGGAAGTTAATAATATTATTGTAGATTCATATCTTGTCCGGCTACAAACTTCTTTATTCCAATTTCTCACAACACATGGTTTGTGAGTATTCAAGAAAAAATAGTATAGTTACATTAGGCGTGAGATTGATATTCTTGCTAGATTTAAATCAATTAACTAAATTATTGGCAGGTCAATGAACATAGACACAATAAATAGTAAATTCAACTATTGTTTGAAATCATGCTGAACTGACAGAAAATATAAGATACTATTTTCTAAAGAAGTAAAGAGAGACCCTGCAGATAGCATGGCTGAGGGTTTGTTGGTTTGTTGGTTGCATTTCATGGCATATCAACCTTTGTAGGTTATTTAATGCCGAATCCATTTTTATACAAATAATCAGTTCTATTTTAAACAATTCGGTTTAGCATGAGTACATAGTTTAATTGTCAAAAACATTTCTATTTCAAACTATTCAGTTTATTCAGCTTTATTTCAATCAATTCAGTTAAGTATAAGTATAAATTTTGTCTACTCAAAGTTAAATGTTAAAACAGTTCTATTCCAAACAATTTAGCCCAGCGTAAGTCAAGTTTCAAAGTCAAAAACAATTCTATTTCAATTAATTGCGTTTAGCATACAAAAACAGTTCCATTTGAAACATTGAAATTTTAGCATAAGCACGTATTTTAGCTCTATTTGACCCGTTTGATTGGACCCTTACAGGTGCTACCACTCCAAGCCTGAGTGGACCTGGGAGCGATGGCAATGAAAGGACGCTCTGCATTCTCCAAAGCTTCAACATTACTGGACCCTCACCATCAGATTGTTTAGTGTCATACCAGGACAATCGCTGTGGGGGTCTTACCTGTCTGCAGAGGTGCAATCGGTGTATTCTACTGCCCTATCCGACTGGGAAAGGGCAGAGGGGATTGGAGATCAATCAGTATTGTACCGTAAGAGAAGTTTGTAACAATATGGTTTACACGACATATGTGCTAAATGTAATACCATAGTGCACGACATTTGTGGTACCAAATCTAATACTATTGTTTTCATGGTACTTTTACTTTGTTCTTGTCCTGGTAACGGCGCCAAATGTGATACTATGGCTCTCACGGTACTAAATGTGGTACTATCCTGGTAACGGTTCTTTATTGTGACCTTCGTTCCATGATCAACACATGCGTTTCCAGGGAGTTTGTTTATCTATACCCTCTGTACCAACGTTGTGTTTGAAAAGTCCACAGATAGGGAATGACACAATTTATCCAGAACTTTTTCTAACGGTCTGAGTGTTTAATTGGACCAAGCTGCCTTTCAAAGACACGAATAACTTCTTGTCGAAAATTAACAATCATTTATAAGAACGTATTGTTGTAACAATATGTCAAATATTTTTATAGAAATCGTCGCTCATTTATTCAGATACGAAAGCGTTCAATGTTCAGACTGGATACAATAGCAGGAGAGAGAGAATCTGAAAAGGTCAATGAACAGAGAGACAAAAAGTCACCCACTGACCTAACGATCCGGACTGACGTCTAAACCCAAACTGACGACCTCTCCAACTGCCTCCACTAAACTCATTACCAGAGGACTTTTTAAAAATTCGCTAACTTTTAATATATCTAAATTCTAGATATCGTTATGTCGTATAGCCATATATTACATATGCAACTATACACCGAAACATAACGACGACACAATAAAGACGAGCGGACACAGTTCTTTAGAAAAATATACCTCTCACTTAATTCGTAGAGTTGTGTGTGAGAGGGAATTGGAGACCGAACAAAGACTGCAACATATTGACCCCACAACTCTTCAGGCTATCACAGCCTTTCTTTCCCGTTCTCCTGGGCTGCTAAACTGGGGGCCTGGGGGCCCAGCCTCTGCTGAGACATGGTTCTCATTCCAGCATCTTCTCTCCAACTGATTCGAACTTCCTGTGCACAGAGTTATATTATTGTTTTATGCCCATTCAATTCAAACCGTTGACAATCAATGTTATCCCCTGACATCCTCGACCGGATGCACTTGTTATTTACACAGGTGCATTTCTTCTTTTGACAGCTTGACCGGATCGGAGGTCAATATGCAACAGTGTGATGTCATCTCACTAATTTATTGCGTCATCTCACTCGTGTCTCCTATTTTTCACCTTGTTTTTCATTTCCTCAATCAAACTTATAACAAGATATGAATCTATTCTATTTACATTTGGTCTTCCTGTGTAGAGATGTCAGGTTTCCCTTATTCTGGTCGCTGGTGCATGCACTTGAACTTTCCAATTTGACTTACATTTCGACTCAAAGATTTCAGCTAATTTAACAGATAACTAAAAAACTCGCGGTCTGACCAAACTAAATAATGAAATAATTAATACAATAAACCATTACAGTCATTAGTTCACGAGGTGAACGGCCGGCATAGAGTGTATTTGTGCGGGAGAGAGTGTATCGGGCCAGCAACATGGACAAACAAGAAAGTTATCATCTCTCAAATCGAAGAGTCTCATATTTGGTATCAGACGTGAACATCAAGAAATAACTAATTCTCTCTCTCTCTCTCTCTCTCTCTCTCTCTCTCTCTCTCTCTCTCTCTCTCTCTCTCTTTCTCTCTCTCTCAGACGTGAACAACAAGAAATAACTATTTCTCTCTTTCTCTCTCTCTCTATCATACAGGAACGACAAAAAATAACTAATTCTCTCTCACTCTCTCTCTCTCTCTCACACACATACACACATACTCTCTCTCTCTCTCTCTCAATTTCTCTCCCACTCTCTCTCTCTCTCTCTCTCTGTTTCTCTATCAGACGTGAACAACAAGAAATAACTAATTCTCTCTCTCTCTCTCTCTCTCTCTCTCTCTCTCTCTCTCTCTCTCTCTCTCTCTCTCAGAGGTGAACTACAAGAAATGACTAAGTCTGTCTGTCTGTCTGTCAGACGTGAAAAACAAGAAATAACTAACACACACCCACACACTCTCTCTCTCCCTCTTTCTATCAAACGTGAATAACAAGAACTAACTCTCTGTCTCTGTCTCTGTCTGTCTGTCTGTCTGTCTGTCTCTCTCTCTCTAAAATCTGTATTTTGATTCATTACAAGAAGACGAATAATAAAAGTAAAGCTCAAATTCTTTACATCAGTGTCGGTGAGTTTTAATGTGACAAGAGAAATATCTTACATCCAGAAAAAGAAATTAGTGATCTGATTGCTTCGAGGGAAACCAAAGGACGACGTAAATTGAACCACCCTTCGTATGAAAGACAGGTAAAGAACCTCTCACTGAAAAACTCTCATCACATAACAATCTGAAGTATTTATTCATCATGCACTACTCGGATTACAAGGCACTCTATAACAAGAAAAGAACTGTTCCAGTGTAAAATTGTTCGTATTAGGTATTTGTCTCTACTTCCCACCAGACAGGACGTGACACAAGATCTAACGACTCGAAGGTCTGATTATAGTGGGGGTTAGAGGAGGAAAAAGTCTGACCTGAGCCGAGGCTCGAGCCATGCTCGTCTATGCTGGTTATCGGCTCACTTAGAGCAATATGAGCCGATCGCCTTGCTGGACATCGACCCAAGCATGGGTCCAGGCACTGACGCCAGATTTTAGCTTAAACTGGACCATGGTGTCCAGTGCTATACAAAGGTGTCAATAATGCAGCTCGTCCACCCAAAGGTGGCCCAGCCGAAGACGAGGACCTTTCGGCCTCGAGTCTACCTTAGATTGACAATGTCTCGTCCGACACGAGTGCTAGACGACTAGAGCAAAACCAACACCAAATTAATGCCGTCGGCCTTATCCCTCGAGCAATGGCTTACGTTATCATGTTTATTAAAACAGGATACACCAAGTCGTACTGAATATGGTGACAAAAATATCTATAAGAAGAAAATCATAAATGGATTACAACAAAATTTGATAACTGTCTCCGTAGGTCGTTGAAATAATTACGTATACAATATAACGTAATCAATACATACATAAAGCAATGTGATAAATAGAATTGATCAATCCTGAAAACCACGAGTTTTTATTGATTTTTTCAATCAAATTGTTATATCCGCAAATATAAATGACTGGCTTTTGACTTCAAGCCTGGAGTAGAAAAATAGCGAACTTAATTACTATTTCGGAAATTCCATGTCATACGATGCTTATTTTCATGACATGTTAAATACATAATCGTGTTGTCTTCATTTCAGTTTAGTTTTAATCATTTAAACCTCTCGCATTCAGTACACAGAATCAGAAATCAACATGTAAAAAATAATATAAAACTATTTTTACTTATATATATATATATATATATATATATATATATATATATATATATTTATATATACATGTGTGCATGTGTGTGTGTGTGTGTGTGTGTGTAGAAACATTTAGAATGATAATGTCTGAAACATTTAGAATGATAATAGCTGTCTTTGTGGAGGTGCCCGTGGTGTAATGGTTATCGTCGTTGGAAATGGACACGGTGATATGAGTTCAAACCTGGACGAGGCTGATTGCATTTCACATAGCACTAATACTGTTGGGAAAGGTATGAATCCAAATAATCTCCCTCCAGCTATGGGTAAATATCAGGGCAGACTGGGTTCTTTAGCCTTGGTGAGTCAACTAATCTAGGAGAAGGAAAACTCTAAATTCAAACCTGTTAAACTCCGCTTAAAAACTGACCTTGAGTCATATCCTGACCGAGCGGAGGGGTTGGTAAAAAAGAATAATAGCCATCTTGACCACCTAAAATACAACTCTATCATCTTAATGAATAACTAAATGAACTTGACGAAGATATGCCAGATGTTTAATATTATAAGGTGGTAAGACATATGTACGTTATCGAAATTTAGTGACATACGCTTGTATGACACTTAAACCATTATGGGAGTATACATCGCTACAGCCCAGTGATAAGTGTAGCAAGATAACTAGTGACGATGTAAACGGCAGATTTTATTTCAGAAGAAATTTCTGTAAAACTTTTCCCGTAAAATGATACCCGCACGTCAACAGAGGTTTGATACAAGAGTTTCTTTCTCCAGTTTTGATTTTGAAGTTAATTTTTCTGGAAAGCCTTACCACCGTTATGCACACACACACACAAACACACGCACATATATATATATATATATATATATATATATATATATATATATATATATATATTCGTTATATATACATATATACAGGATGCGGAAGGCAAATATTGAGAAATCTTTTTAAGTTTTTTTTTTTTAAGCCGATTAGTTGAATTTTTGAAAAAAAAAAAAAAACAGATAAATCTAAATTTTCATGATTACCACAGTTTTTCAAACACCTTATTTTTTTTTATTAAAGTACAGTGCAATAAAAGAAATGACAAAGAATCTAAGATTTGCTTAACGCCAAATCCAAACCAAAGTATCTTTGTCAACCCAAGACAAAGTGAAGAGTTTTTCTTTTTTCGTTTCAGAAGGAACTAAAAAAATGTCTAAGAATTTATTCTAACAGCATGTAAATTGTAAAGAAGTCGTGTTCATACTATAACTGAAAAAAAATCGGACCATATGGAGTAAATTTACTGTTTTGTGCCTATGGTATTTTGTTGTTTATACTTTTAAATTAAAATCAATCTTGTTTTTTAATTGAGTCGTGCGTGCAATCCTGAACAAGTCCTGGCAGCAACACCCCACAAGACACCAACTGTACGGCCACCTGCCCCCTATCACGAAAACTATTCAAGTTAGACGAACCAGACATGCTGGACACTGCTGGAGAAGCAGAGATGAACTCATAAGAGATGTACTCTTATGGATCCCCACACATGGCCGCGCAAAAGCAGGGCGACCAGCTCGAACGTACATTCAGCAGCTATGTGAGGATACAGGGTGTTGTCCTGAAGACCTACCTAGGGCGATGAACGATAGGGAGGAGTGGCGAGAGAGGGTCAGGGATATCCGTGCTATCAGCACGATATGATGATGATGATTGTTATTGGCCTAATGAGTAGAGTATTCGCCAATGGTCCGGGAGACCGGCGTTCAATCCCAGGTCCAGTCATACCAAAGACTCAAAAAAATGGTACTTGATGCCGCTTTGTTTAACACAGAATTATGAGGTAAGGATCAAGGGTAAAGCAGAGCAATCCTGGAAATTGAGTTGCACCCTCTCCTACACCTTGGTCTGGTAGCTATTGAAAAGGGGGTCTTCGGGTCACCCTCGACTATAGTCGCCAACTTTACTTTTTATTGTCATACCAGAATATTCCTAATTTTGCGTCCGCACCCTGAAAAAATATATAAAGTAAGTGATATCAGGAGTTTCGTGATTATCTGAAAGAGATAGTAAAAGTTAATTTGTTAAGTTAATGCGAACATTACAAAAAATTACTGTAATTAATTTACCACATAATCCACTCAGTTCAGGATGAAAAAAGACTGAATCCAACAAGAATCAGAATATTAGTGATATGATAACGGCTCGGTTTTAATTTCTGACCATCTTTAATTTCTTTATATTTGTCGTTTGCAATATAGTGTTTCGGTCAATATTTCTTTCGTCTGTCCAGTCACAGTTTAGAGTCATACTCAAGATACCCCACCTTTTTGAGGGAATATTTTACCCCTTCTGTTGGAGATACTACAGCGTATTCTAAGCACTGCCAGCAGATCTATTAGGTTGAGCTTTGTTATGTTTTATGTCATGTCAACGCTTCTAGGTTATTTAATGACAAATCCTTTATATATATATATATATAAATATATATATGAAGAAAAATTGACAACAAGTAATCCAAATAGAAAGGGGGGATTTATAGAGAAACATAGTCGACACTATAGCGTTTCGGTTCGGCTGAACCATCATCAGGGCTATGAGGGGTTATATCAGTGATGTTAAGTATGGATGGATGTATAAAAAGTGTAGAAATATATAAAAATTGATCAAACGGACAATTTTTCTTGTCATAAACAGCCAACTTTTCTTGTTATACTACTTTTCCAAATAATTTATATATTTTTACACTGTTAATATATCCATCTATACTTATTTGTTTCTCTACAAATTCCACCTTTCTATTTGGATTACTTGTTGTCAATATTTCTTCACAAATTGTCGGATTACTATCCATTATTTTCTTCCATATATATATATATATATATATATATATATATATATATATATATA
Source organism: Sepioteuthis lessoniana (assembly GCA_963585895.1). Lineage (NCBI taxonomy): Eukaryota > Metazoa > Mollusca > Cephalopoda > Myopsida > Loliginidae > Sepioteuthis > Sepioteuthis lessoniana. The sequence continues at coordinate 105,155,341 of OY757906.1, read as the reverse complement.
TATATATACGTGGTGTCTTCAATAAGTTTCCAGATTTTGTTTGTAGAGGCATTTAAAATTGTCGTAGACTCTTGAAAGTTCAGTAGGTTATTGCTGTACATCGCATGGGATGACTGACCAATTTTTATGATTTCAGGATCAAATTAACAGCTACAGCAGCAATTGGAATACACACTACTAAAGCCTGATTGTCACAGCTAATGAATTTCACAAATGCAATCTGGACGTGAGGAAGAACGCTATGCAATACAATTGTGTTTTAAACTTGGAAAAATGCCACAGAAACGTATGGAATGCTTCAGACTGCTTTTTGACCATCTTGCATGTATCGACTATCAGTTTCTGAGTGGCATAAGAGATTCAAGGAAGGCAGGGAGTCTGTGAGAGATGATGAGAGGTGGGAGGAGTAAGGAAATCAATACACTACAGTTGATTGGCCAATGGGTTAGGGTTAGGGTTACTGTGTTGAGGTTTTAAGGGAGTTCAGGAAGAGATTCCTTGGGAAGAGGCCAGCATTCTACAAATCGGGTCAGCGGCATTTCCACCAGGATAATGCACCAGTCCCCAACTCCATCCTTGTCACCGACTATTTGACCAAGATGGGCATCCAGACAGTTCGTCACCCTCCCTGTAGTTCGGACCTTGCTCCCTGTGACTTTTGCTTATTCCCTAAGCTCAGAGTCTGTTGTTATAAGACAATTGAGGAGATGAAAGAGGCTGTGACAAAGGTCATTGACACGCTCACACAAGAGGACTTCTATGGGGCCTTTCAGTAGTTGTTGGAACGGTACAACAAGTGTATTGCAGCCGGAGGAGATTACTTCGAATGGGGCTAGAGTTTCATGTGTGTACTATCAATAAAGTTACCCTTACGAAAAACGCCTGGAAACTTATTTAATTATCCTCCTATATATATATATATATATATATATATTTGACTGGGGATTTGTTAATCCTTTCGAATTGTCATATTGATCTTATGATATTCGACGGAAATTAGTCGATAAACCTTCCATTATTAGTTATTTCCGTAGTACTTTCTGCCCAACTTTGGGCCATCATCAGGAAACGATGTATTTTGAAAGTGATGTAATTTTTGTATGTACATTACAACTTTGAAAGAATGAGCGTTTGTACTGTTGTATTGTGTAGCGTTTACTTTTCGATTTTGCTTCTTTAAATAGCGTCAGTAGCTAAACACATTTAAGTACATTACCACTGGTTTAAAAATGAATTCTATTAAGTTTGGGTTGTATGTTCCTTGTATGTAGTGCCGCAAGAATCTGTAGTTTTTGCTTGTTATTTTGTTGTTGTAATACTGTTGTATTTTCGGTAAGAATTTTCTGTAATTCTGTAGTTAGGCATGAATTTTATTTTTATTTGCGCTTTATATATGATTTATAGATCTCACTTGTTCACACACAGTTAAATGGTTTCAAGTATTTTATCAAACACTAATTATTCGGTTTATTATTAATCATTTGTTTTCACACAGTTAAAATGTTATTCATAAATAATTTGTAAATGAATGGTTCATGATTAATTTTTTTTAAAAAAAGACGAATTGACAGCTAGGACTAACTTGCTTTCACAAAGTCAAATAGATTGAAGTATTTCTATTTAACATTAACAATTCTCTTGAACGCTATTTATTTATTTGTACACAGTCAAATGTTTCCAAGCATTGCTATGTAATACCAATGGTTCAATTTCTGTACTCAGTTAAACGGTTCCAAACATTCCTTTATAACACAAATAATTCTATTTAGTATTAATCATTTGTTTGCACGTAGTTAAGTGTTTTTATGTATAGCTATTTAACGTTAACAATTTACTTTAACCTCAGTCATCTGTTTAAACATAAGTTAACGTTTAAACCGTTCGATTTGACCCATAGATAGGACCTTAACAATTGTTATATTATTGCGAAATGATTTTTTTTTAATATTATCATTTTTCGTTGGTTATATCATCATTCGGTTTAGTTAGGCTTAGAACTATTCGGCTTAGTCCACGTGCAGGTACACACATTAAGCACAGGTGTTCACGTTCGCGCGCGGAGGATGTGACAATCACAGATGTCATTATAAAAACCCCAGATGGAAAATGGGACTGGGATGTAATTGACGTCATGCCCGGAAGCGATGGGCTGGGAATTTTGGTGATTTTGGAAAAAGCAGTTAGTTGAGATTTGACGATGGACGAAGCGAGTTGAGATTTGAAGCTGGACGAGGCGAGTCCAGTTTGTGGCCGACGGGATGCGCCGCGCGTTATTGGGTCAGATTGAACAGTCAGCATAGTAAAAAGTGTGTCTCTCTCTCCTCGTGTGAAAAGACTAAACTCAAGAAGTCAATAAACGTTTCGTACCTGAACTAAAGAAAGTCGTCAGTGTTTCGGGATTCTTATACATCTGAATATTTCACATATTCGTATCATGAATATACTACACCATTACAACCACTTGGGGTACGAGGGAAACTATGAATAATGACAATGAAGTAGTTCTCCCCATTCCCCCCGAGTTTCAGCCTGGAGCTTCACAATCAGATGCAGTTTAGTTTCATATGCAGGACACTCATTTGTTCGTGTTTTACCTCTCAGTAGAAATGCTGTATACAACAGCCCCAGCCGACTGGGCTAGATCGGTTGGATATTTTAGTCAGCATCAATGTTGTTATGTTTACATAAAGATGTAGCTGATGATGTTTAAAGATTCAAAGGCATGAGAAAAGTAAGTTTCAATATGGATACTGTACTGCAGACCATATATCTTGTGAAAATCAACCAGAATAAAATATTCAATTAAAATGGAAAAGTCTTTTGTATATTCTGATGGTGACATACAATGTTTATTTATAATATTTCCATGAAGAATCCTTATGAAAATAAACTCTGTGCACCATAAACAAACAAACAAAAAAGATGACTGATAGATACATGGATAATAAGAAGCACTCCTATCGTAGAAGAGATTAATCTTTTTTTCTTTTTTTTTTTTACAAAAGAGCTATTGTGATTTAAAGTTATATATATATGTTATAAATATTTGGTTTGATCAGAGAGGATTGGTTGTTTGGTTTTTATTTTGGGTTTTATGGAATATCAGCTTTTGTGGGTTATTTAAATACCAAATCCCTTTTTATACGAATAATCAATTTTTTTTTTTAAACAATTCAGTTTAGCATGAGAACACAGTTCATTCGTTAAAAACATTTCTATTTCAAGCAATTCCCTTTAGTCAAACAGTTCTGATTCAAATAATTCACTTTAGCGTAAGTACAGTTTCAATGTCAAAAACAGTTTTATATCAAACAATTCAGTTAAGCATGAATACGCAGTTTAAATATCAAACAGTTCTATTTCAAGTAATTCAGTTTAGCATAAGTACGCAGATTAGTTCTATTTAACTCATCGATAGGGCCTTATCAGGTGCTACCACTCCGGGCCAGAGTGGCCGAGGAGCGATGGCGATGAAAGGTTGCTCCACATTCCCCAAAATTTCAGTATCACTTGAACCTCACCATCAGATTGTTTAGTGTTATATCCAGGGCACTCGTTGGTGTTTTTTTTTTTTTACTCCTCTTCAAGGTTCAGTCAGTGTATTCTACAGCCCCAGCCGATTGGGCAAGATCAGACAGGAAGAGATGATGTAATATTTGTTGCTGTTTTTTTACATCAGCATTTATACATTTATTCAAATACCAACCAGAGAAAGGTAAATCTTAAAACGAATACCCATAAAGGATCTCAGATTTTTCAGATTTTACTTCTTCAAGAGATTTTGAATGCTTAAGTTAAGCTTCGGTCGTTTTTGTAAGAAAGATGGTTTTGATAGGATGTGATCTTTTTTAATTCTAGGATTTGCGTTTGTGAATGTCTCCTTAGAGTTAATTATCCATGAAGACCTCTGGCCTATGTAAATGTTCTTTGTATATATTATAGTGTAGATACAGGTAGCAAGGTTAACCAGGAGCGTTGTATTTATCTGTTAAAAGTATTAAAAAGATCATATGTGAAGTCAATGAGAATATTGGAAAATCACTTTACTAATCTTTTACAGAATTCACAATAAAAAATGATTCCATTAAGTCGAAGTTATATCTAGAAGCAATATTTACATTGTTCTTTATAATTATATTCTAAGCGATAATTCTTGTCGACTGGGCTTAGAAATTAGCTGACTATATCCCGTGTAAACCACCCTCAAAAATTATGGTGAGGTTCCAAATCGAAAGATCTCAGAAGTGTGGAATACCTTTTCATTACCATTACTGAACCGGAGTGATAGTACTAGTTAGGGTTCATCTATGAAACAAATAAATTTTTGAATTATTTATATTCGATAAAACTCTTTATAAACAATTCTGCAAAAAATGTATAAATGAACGTACAATGAACACAATTCCATAACGTCAAGGCATAAAATAACTCTAGATTTATTGACGTGCCCTTAAAATCAATCTATCATATTTCTTTCATCTGCTCAAAACGAACACTACAAATGGAGACAATTATGAAACTGCTAACCATATTCTTGAGCAAGTTGAAAAACTTTTCGACACTTCTCGAGGAATGCGTTCCTTCTAATCAAGGAATGTTTCTTCTTTTGACGCCTAATATTAGGAATTCTCAGTGTCAAGTAAAACAAAGCGTACTTATTAACTTCTAAATGCTGCTGGCTGCAATTTGCATGTTAGGAAGTTCAAAGACATTAACTGGAACATAATTAAAAAGATATAAGTATGAAGAAATTAATCTATAAAAATGTTTATGGAAATAAAAATACTTCATCTCAAAATATCAACTAACTAAACGTCTCTTAAAACCAAGATATAATTATAATATCATTAGAAATCTCAAGATTTTAATGTTTACAATTTCTAAATGAAAAGAACATATCCCTCTTCCTTTATATAATGAGTATTTGCCAAAATGTTATTTTCTTTATGGAAATTTATATACGCTAACACGAAACTGTCGTTGCGGAGCACTCAATAGATATTGAAATAATTAAAAGCCAACCTTTCAAAGAGGAGTTTCCGTTGCAGCGGCTAACGTGCTGGCCTTCAAAATCCTAGTAAGCGAGATCGGACTACAGTCCTGCTATCATGTTGACACTTGGGAATGGTATAAACTCCTTATTCGGATAGGTATGGGTTAAATGATACTACTATTGTTCTTCTACCAGAAAGGCTTTGGCATTAAATAACCAACCAAGGTTGATATGCCATTAGACAAAGAAACAAAATCAAACTATCCACAAATGAGCGTGATAAGTCAAGTGCTCAATATTTATCTAATATACAAAGCTTATTCTGTCATGGAAACTCCCGCTGGGAACAACTTGGTGATTATCAAGCTCAATATATTTGTGAATTCGCCAGCGAAACCAAATTTTTACTTGAAGGTTTCCTAAATGAAACCATATTTTATAATTACAATGAGAGGGTTAAATCTGAGTAACAAGTCCTAGTTGCTTTACTAATTTAAACAGTTATTTGATTTATTTGATTAACTCAGACATATTAACGCTTCAATATTAAGGCTTTGCGTTTATTTGAACCAACTAGTATTTTCTATTATACATCTTTCTTTTGTGTAGCTATTCAGATGATGAAACCTTTTGAATGACATTTACTTAGGCATCTATTCTGTAACCATTATCTCTGCCCGACATGATTTTCAGCTCACTTAAAGAACACACGGCAACATTGACAGCTGTCTTATTATGCACAGACAGTAATAATTTGATATGGCGCGATACGAAATAATATGACGAAGAATGAAGTAAAGAGGATAAAAAATAGAAAAGAGAAAGACTTGACGGGATTCTACCTATTTTGGAATCTCTTATCAATTGTTTAAGGTTGAATTATTATTTGTATCGTTATTCTTTTCTTCTCTTTAGTGATTCTAACAAGCTTAACTTAGTATGGTTGAGGAAAAATGAGTTAGAAAGATTTCGTTGCGCCAATCTACCAAGTAATTTATCATTTAAATTCCTAAATATCACATGGTATTGAATCTGTAGGAAATATAAAAATACCGGATCCAAAGCCAGTCATTTATACTATCATAGGATGTGGAAGCAAAATTAGGAATATTCTAGTATGATAATAAACAACTCTATTATAAAACAAGATTAATTCTAATCTTAAAAGATAAACAACACAATAATAAGATCAACACAAAACAATAAATTTACTTAATATTGCCCCCATTTCTTTTTCAATGATTGTATCAACACGCCATCGAAACGATTTGCATGTCTTCAAAATAAATTCTCCAGACATGTTATTACATTCTTCCTCAATACCATTCTTAAGCGAACCAATATTTGGATTGGAAGTGGTATTTGCTTTGTTTTCTAAAACGCCTCATATAGCAAGGGGTTATGGTCTGGGCTTGACGGAGGCCATAAAGAAACTGTAATTTTTTTCTTTTGGCTTGGTTTCGGCGTTAAGTAAATCATTGATTCTTTGTCAATCCTTTTCTTGCTCTCTCATATTGGGCTGAATTTTAATTAAAAATTGCTTGAATAATAGATCTAATCATGAAAATTTAGTATTATCAGGGGTTTTTTTTCAAAAATTATTCGAATCTTTCTTTTAAATGATAAAAAATTACACCATATTTTGCTTCTGCACACTGTACTAGATGCTTTGTGAGAATCGAACTCATTACTGAATAGTAATTATCCAACTCACCAGCTTGCTATGTCTTACTCCATGAAGAGACTTTAGGTATAACATTAAAATGCATCAATTAGTGAGGATTCCGTTCGGATATCTGGGGAGTGTGAAATATTAATTCATTGCCATTACTCCCTGTCTACACTTACCCATAGTGGTAATACCTATTTTGGTCTCATGTATGGGTCAAATAGAACCGTTGAAAAATTGTTACCATTTGATAAAATATTTGATATTACATAATTGAGTACAAAAATACTCATAAGAAACAGCTAAAATAATTTTAAAAAGTGTAAATAAGAACGTACAATGAATGCGATTCTCTGAAATCATGTCATAAAATAACCTCTGACGTATTGACTTGCCATAATAATCAATCAATCAATATCCCAAGAGATACCACCCGTTCAGTGTTAATATGATCAATAAGAATATCTTTATTTTCTTTTTACCCTTGAATGGCTCAAAGCTAATATGGTTGAAAATGGCAACACAATGATTCTTTTACTCTTAATCAGATGAGGAAACAGTGCTTTAAAATTTAGGATTATAAAACTTATCTTTATGAAAATTATTAAATTTAGTTAAAGGTTGGGCAAATTTTCAAGTTGTGAGCGTTTCTCTAAATAGAAAACTACATTGGTGTTTCTAGTTTTTTTTTTTAGTTTCGAACACTACTAACTGGTTTTGGAGAGAAATGGACGACCATAAAGTTCACTAAGCAAATCCTTATTTTCCTAGAAGCTGAATAAAACAAGAATCCCCAAGAGGGAGCGGTTAAGATACTGGTCCACCACATCGTAATAAGCAAGTTCTAACCATTACGTTCACCTTTGGACAAATACACATGGGAATGGTTTGGGCGATCATATCTTCCCGGGTATGGGTTAAATATTACCTATACTATTCTTTTATAAGGATGACATTGGCATTAAATAACCTACAAAGTTTGATATGCCACTAAAACAAGAAACCAAGAGTGAATAAAATGCGCGTCTTTACACTAAAAAAACCTTTTGTTAGATTTTGGGGGTCAAATAACACTAAGTTTCCGATAATTCTTATCTATACTTAGTTGCATCTAACCAAGTCATATCTTTGAATATCTCAATAATTGGGATATCTAATTTCTACAAAACACCCACAAGAAGTTTTAGACAAGCTGTCAGCTCGCAAGTTAATGTTCCATATCTGCTTCTATTTTCTAGCGAGATTTTTAGCAATTATTTATTGTCTGTATACTTTTCATAAAAGTTACATCCCGAATTTCTTTTTTTATTTTTTGTTGAATAAGCGACGTCTACAATCTAACACATCTGACTGCATTATATCTCTTCTAATTTAGATGAGAATTATATGCGTAGATATCAATCCTAAAGATGATGTTACTCTTTTTTATTTTAAGCGTTAGCGTCTGGTTTGTTATCAAATGATTTATTTTACTTGGCCGAACAAAAATCACTTGCATATTTCACAATTAACAACTCTTCGCACTCTGTCAGAGTTTATTACTTTCTGCTGCGATTATATTTTTGCTCACTTAGTGGCATCTCTAACCTTACATACCTGACTGGATCTGCTCCTATAAAAATCTATTACGAAGGTGATACGATGTCTAAATAGACTTTGGCTGCAGAGGCTGTAAGTGCAAGTTGTTGGTTTATTGTATTTAGTGTTGAAAGGTTAAAAGTTGAGAAGTTGACACTGCTTTCGCATCTTGTTTGCTCGCGTGAAGGGTGATGCTGTTTGGACGTATAGTTTGAATTCTGTCTGATAAAATAAAAGCAGATATTTCCAGCCTGTAACTATGACAGTACTACTGTATGGTTGCACAACTCGGAGAAAAAACAAATATGAACTACCCAAGAATGCTACGTGCTGTTTTTAACAAATCCTAGCTGCAACACTTTCACAAAACTGCAGTCTTACGGTCCATACAGGCTGACATGCCTTTAAAATCAATCAATCAATCAATCAGATCCAGTTATATTACCTGACGTACAGGTTTAGCTTGGTTTGATTGCATATCAACTATTGTATGTTATTTAATGCCAAATTCTTTTGATACATCTATATTGAATATGTGATTTCTAAACACGTTTTGTAGATAACACTTGTAAACAAACCTGAGCTTATCAATTTCCCACAGTTCAATGGTTTCACCGATTTCTTTTTAATACGAATAATTCTATTAACTATAAGTCATTTGTTTGCACACAGTTTAATGTTTTCATGTATTACTAATACAAACAATAGGCCAGTCGGATGGGGGAGCTGTAGAATACACTGACTGCACTTATGCTGAGTGCCCTGGATATATGACACTAAATAATCTGATGATAAGGTTCCAGTAATACTGGAGCTTTTGGGAGTGCAGTGTACCCCTTCATTATATCGCTCCCAGGTCCACTCTGGCCCAGAGTGGTAGCACCTGATAAGGGTCCTATCTATGGGTCAAACAGAACTAATCTGCGTACTTATGCTAAAATGAACTGCTTGAAATAGAACTGTTTTGATATTTAAACTGCATACTTATGCTAAACTGAATTGTTTTTGACATTGAAACACTGCTTACACTAAACTGAATTGTTCGAAATAAAACTGTTTTGACATTTACCTGTGTATAAACAAAAACTATACTTATACAGAACTAAATTATTTGAATTAGAACTGTTCGGCTAAACTGAATTGCTTGAAATAGAAATGTTTTTGACAATTAAACTGTGTACTTGAGCTAAACCGAATGGCTTGAAATAGAACTGTACATTTGTATTAAAATGAATTTGGCATTAAATAATTTACGAAGGTTGATATGCCATAAAACCCAAACAACCAACTAACCAATAAATTAAACCTCAGCCATTTGTTTACACACAGTTAAATGGTCAAATATTTTTGTTTCAAACAATTCAGTTTAGCATAAGTGCACAGTTTTTTTGTTTAGACACAGTGAAATATAAAAATAGTTCTACTTCAAACAATTCAGTTAAGCTTAAGTACACAGTCTAAATATCAAACAGTTATATTCGAGCCATAGATCAGGTGCTATCACTACGGGCCAGAGTGGACCTGGGAGCGATGGCAATGAAGTAGTACTCCACATTCCCCAAAGCTCCAGCATTACTGAAGTCCTACCATCAGATTGTTTAGTGTCATATCCAGGACACTCGTTTTTTTTTATATTAACTCTCTGGTAAGGTTTTAGTATTTGTTCGGCTTTTCTATTGGAACGGCAAAATTTACTAGATGACAACTTCTGTTATTATTATTATTTTTATTTTATTATTGCTGTTGTTGTTGTTTCCGTTGTGATACATTGAAACTCATAATAGTTCATGACATGGCTACTACGGCCATAACTTAAGCTACTCTGCCCGGCTACTGGTGATGTAGATAGTCCATCTAATGTCCACTTCCCACTCAAGCCAAAGGTCTGTCATTTCTCAGATGCACACTTATCCAGCTGTCTCTACTTCAGCATCCATTTACCAGCATTTCCCAGGCCACTTATCCAATTTCTTGGAAGCTTATTTGTATGCGATCGTCTAAGAGAGAAAAAGACAGTGACGATGACAAAGAGGAAGACAGAAAGATTCGTATATTATAAGAGGAATGACCTAATCAGAAACCTCATTCTTTTATGAGTACCAACCTTCCATTCAATATGGGATGACACAAAATGTATGATAGATTGTTGTCTGCTGATCTGTCGCTCCTAATGTGGATCTTTATGAGTTTTCTTTCTCTCTATCAATCAATTGCCGTATAATTCGATTGCATTCACGATCGTACTCACTACTTACAATGAATACTCAACATCTCTCTCTCTCTCTCTCTCTCTCTCTCTCTCTCTCTCTCTCTTACACACACACGTACACAAACTTTGAGTCCCTCTCTTGTTAAATTTCTTACAGTGCTTCTTTACGTTCATCCACTCTCTCACTCTCTCTCTCTCTCTCTCACACACACACACACACACACACACAAACTATTACTTTCTCTTCACCTCTTTTCTTCTTGTATCTCACTCTCTCTGATTCACTTACTTACTTTCGTTCTCTCTCTCTCGGTCCATTCCTCACTGTTTCTATATAATTTTATCCTTCTTTCTCTCCTCTCTCTCTCTCTCTCTCTCTCTCTCTCTCTCTCTCTCTTACACACACACGTACACAAACTTTGAGTCCCTCTCTCGTTAACTTTCTTACAGTGCTTCTTTACGTTCTTCCACTCTCTCGCTCTCTCTCTCTCTCATACACACACAATATTACTTTCTCTTCACCTCTTTTCTTCTTGTATCTCACTCTCTCTGATTCACTTACTTACTTTTGTTCTCTCTCTCTCTCGGTCCATTCCTCACTGTATCCTACTCTCTCTCTCTCTCTCTCTCTCTCCCTCTCTTACACACACACGTACACAAACTTTGAGTCCCTCTCTCGTTAACTTTCTTACAGTGCTTCTTTACGTTCTTCCACTCTCTCACTCTCTCTCTCTCTCTCTCTTTCTCACACAAACACACACACACAAACTATTACTTTCTCTTCACCTTCTCTTTTCTTCTTGTATCTCACTCTCTCTGATTCACTTACTTACTTTCGTTCTCTCTCCCTCGGTCCATTCCTCACTGTTTCTATATAATTTTATCCTTCTCTCTCTCCCCCCTCTCTCTCTCTCTCTCTCTCTCTCTCTCGCACACACACACACTGAATCTGTATATTTGAATTTCTACAATCACTTCTATTCGTATCTCTCTTTCTCTCTCTCTCTCTCTCTCTCTTTTTCTCTCTCTCTCTCAAAATTTCTTTATTTGGATAGCCTCACAATTCTTCACTTTCAGTCTTTCTCTCTTTTTGCCTCCCTCTTGCTTAAGATTAATGAGTTCTCATATCTGTCAGCATGTTTGAATTTATTTCAGGCTGTTCATATTTATTTACCTGTTACTATGTCTGCTAATATATCTCAGTCTCTTTATATCTATTAGTTTGTCTGAGTGCCTTTATATATTGCGGCTGTCACTTCGATTTCGAGCACCAACATCTACGCTTTTTCTTAATAATCACGAATAACCAGTACACACTAAGATAACTATTTAAAACACTGTGGGCGTAGCAGTTCCAACCATGATATTGCCGATCATGTTCTCTAAAAAGCCTGACAGGCTGATAACCAACTGTTTGAAAATGTCCAGCAAGGAACCGACACAGCTTTTGGCATTCATTGCAAATATGTGACTGGTGCATATTTGCTCTTCTAGATGGAACGTTTGAAGAAAGTGTCCTAAGTATCTTGATCCTGGAAGTCTTGAGTTCCCAAATAAATGGCGTGTTGCAAACTCAGTTTATATCATGAGAGAAGCTCGTCCTGTAGCTGAGATTTTGCTAAAATCAGCATTTCTTACTTATACTCATTACAATATGAATAATTCATGGTTTGGTTTGTTGGGTTTTATGGCATATCAACCTTTGTAGGTTTTTTAACGCCAAATCCATTTTTATGTAAATAATCTGTTCTATTTAAAACAATTCAGTTTAGCATAGGTACACAGTTTGTCAAAAAACATTTCCATTTCAAACTATTCAAGCAGTTATATGTAACAATTCGGTTAAGTGTAAATACAGTTGTAATGTCTAAAAACAGTTCTATTTCAAATAATTCAGTTAAGCATAAGCACGCAGTTTAAATGTAAGTACGATTTGTCAAAAACATTTCTATTTCAAGCCATTCAGTTTACTCAAACAATTCATTTTAGCATAAGTATGCTGTTAGTTCTATTTAACCCATAGATAGGGACCTATCAGGTGCTACCACTCCGGGCCAGAGTGGACCTGGGAGCGATAGTAATGAAGGGGTACTCCACATTCTCCAAAGCTCCAGCATTGCTGGAACCTCACCATCAGATTGTTTAGTGTCATATCCAGGACACTCGTGTGGGGGGTCTTACCCCTCTGCAGAGAAGCAGTCGGTGTATTCTACAGCCCCAGCCGACTGGGCAATGAATAATTCATAAATGATTTTTCTCCATACTAATTATTTTACAAGACGAACGGTTTGTTTTCGGTTTCTTAGTTTAATGGCATATGAATTTTCCTGAGTGATTGAATACCAAAGCTATGTTTGCAGAAGAACAGAAGTGGTGATATTTAACAGATAGTTGGGAGGGTTTAACGAATTCATGCCTTTCTCAAGAATATCAGTCTGAAAGTTAACGTAATAACACAACTGGGGTATGAACTCGCAAACTACGAGATCACAATTCAGGACGTTAGTCACAACACCACGAGATCTCATCCAGACTAACAGAGGTAGTTTTTAAAGATTATATACTCTTTACTAGGTAAACATTGTAAGCGAGTACTCGCAGAGTGTGAATAGATGATTTATTTATAAAACACGTAGAAGAGCGATGAATCAAAAAAGTTCAAACTTAGTCCGTTAGGTGAGGTGAAGCACAGTTATGACGACTACTATGTCCATGATTGCTAACCGTATGAGGTGTTGAAAGGCAAACACGAAAACGCAAGCCGTCTCATGTGTAGGACCTTGCGTTCTTTTATTCCCAACATTCAGTTTCTGAGGCCGTGGAAGTATGTTGAAATTATTAACGAACATGCGTAAGATAGATTATTTGTTCTATTAGGAACCAGCTCCTCTCGAACCTTTAGGTGATTATTTTGTCCTCGACCACACTAAAACTTGTCTCCCTTATGTCTCTAGTTATCAAAGGGAGCGAATTGAAAAGCCCATATTCTTTCATTGGGATTCACAGAAAAAAAGACGTCTCTCCACTTCCAGCTTTCGTGGGCAGCAACTTTTGATCAATTGCTGTTTTCAATTCGAGGCGCATGATAAAGCATATCAGATTACTTTAGGCCAACAAGAGTTGTGGAACTTCAACAAATCATCTCTCTTTCGGCTACTGGCTTTTTTAGAAAACTTATCTTTTCAAACCTGCAACCTTCGCTTAAAATATTAAGTACTTCCAAGAACTTCAGTATCAGTTTGTGTGAGTCACATTTCATTCGTAGAATGTATTGCAAACGCTTTTGATGGAATCTCTGATATGGTGCTTGCATATGGTACTGCTCTCGCTGGGCCAGAGAAGAACAGTTAAAACACAAGCTCGATAAATTAGGGCTTTCGTTTCTTGCTTCATACCATATTGTGACCGGTTACGTTCCTCAATTTTTTAGGAGTAACTTCCTGCTTCTAATGACTACGATCTACAGAGAGTATGCAAGTAGAATAACAAAAAAGTGAGATCATGATGATTCTCCATTATCTAATTAATCTAAATGACAGTGAGCATAAATTCAGACTCCATAAAGTTACCATTCAGACGGACTGAGGTTTACTTTGTTGAAATGTATTATTTACATTCTGATTTATTTGCAAATAGAGATACTCTGCGAAATATTTTCAATTAAGCCTAGTGTGATATGTTTAGTCTATAATCTCCCCACGGGAGTTGAGCACTCTAGCAAAGGAATTAACGGCTGCCACTCACGTAATGCAAAGCGCTCTGGACGCCGACAGCGTAAATGTAAACAAAAGGAAAATCAATGCATATACGTTAAAATTCTGTCGCTTTCGTTTAGCCGGGTTTTCATTCCAGCTTGATAAACCGAAGCAGTCTCTCTGTGGATGACTATATATACATATATATATATATATATATATACCATTGTTGTACTAAAGAGGCTTTTAGACCATGTAGCGACTATGTATGGTAAAGTGACGAACGCAAAGAAACGCTGTTGAATTACACAAAGATTTATAGACATTCGCACTTCTAGGTAGCTGAGAAAGAAATACCATATAGAAACTAAGACGACGGAGTTAGCTAGACAAAAAATAAATAACATATCCTGATGAGAAAGAGAGAGTAGACAGACGACCTTGAATTTTTTCTTGGTTCTAATATGCTTGTCCACTGGGTCGCGTATAAGCTAAGGCTCCTCTTTGGCGCGCCCCCAAAATTAGAGCTCGTAAAACTTTCGTCTCCTTAAATCTTCGCGGCTGGTGTTCAACTCCGTCATTACCTACTCATGTCTTGCTGTCATCTCTCAAAAAGACACGAGTTGTCCCCTCACTTTCACCTGTCGTGTCGGGAGTAGAAACATCCGCTTCCGCTCGATCCATATACGCGCACATGATTGACGGACTCCTAGTTCTCCCTAGTCATTTTAAACTACCACTAGTGCCTCAGCCTAACTATTCTACAATTATTGTTTGCTTTATTTATTAATTCATTTAATTTCAATTTTCTACGAGCCGTTCAATTACGTTATATATATATATATATACATCATCATCATCTTGTCGTGCCGCTAGCACGGATATCCCTGACCCTCTCTCGCCACTTTTCCCAATCGTTCATCACCTCTAGCAGGTCTTCAGGGCTACATCCCATATCCTCACATAGCTACTGTATGTATGTTCGAGCTGGTCGTCCTGCTTTTGCTCGGTCATATGTGGGGGTCCATAGGAGTACATCACTTGTGAGCTCGTCTCTGCTTCTTCAGCAGTGTTCTGCGTGTCGGGTTCGTCTAACTTGGATAGTTTTCGTGATGGGAGGTAGGTAGCAGTATAGTTGGTGCTTTGTAGTGTGTTGCGGCCAGGACGTATTCAATATTGCTCTCAACATTCTTCTGTAATTGTCGTCTAGCTTCTTCTCCAGCCGTTTTGTTAGCGTCCTAGTGGTGCCTCCATACAGCAGTATCGACACAACCGCTGCCTGGAAGAAACTGCTTTTCATTTTATGGATCGTTGTGGGTTCAATTCGAGTAAAGTGAATATTTTTAAACAAAATGGTCTGCAAAGGATTTCAAATATGGTATTTACAGTTTTTATTATTATTATTATTCTATATATGCATAGATTTGAGTGACATTTAAGTTCTTTTGGGTGATAGAATTGTTGGTTGTGTATTGAATATCTTTATATTAGAAGGAAGTTCATAGATTTCTTTTGCCTCCAGCATACTTAAATGTGTATTTACTAATGTTTATATATATATATATATATATATATATATATATGTGTGTGTGTTTGTGTGTGTGTATGTGTGTGTGTGTGTGTGTGTACGGGTTTGTGTAAATATTCTAAGTGTGTGTATCTATGTGTATCTGTGTTAGGAAGTCAAATAGATGTGGGAATTTTTGTATTAGTGTGGTTTTTATCACTACATTGCGCGTGCGTATACACACACACACACTAACACACACACTTATATATATATATATATATATATATATATGTATATATATATATATATATATATATATATATATATATTGTAGTATCATGGTTATCATCGTAGCAAGTGGATATGGCAACAAGAGTTCAAATCCTCTGCTATTCACACATAACTAATACCCTTGGGAAATTTATGAATCCAATTATTGTCCCTCCAGCCATGAGTAAATTGTGGGGCAGACTGGGTTCTTTAGATTTGGTTAAGCAACCTGTCAAGGAGAAAGAATGGTTTAGCAACCTAACTAGGAGAAGAAAAACTTTCAATTCAAACCTGTTCAACTCCGCTTAAAAATTGACCTTGTGTCTCATCCTGCCCGTGCAGAATGGTTGGTAAATGCATACATATACTCGTACACACATATATTCAAGTGTATTGATTGGATTTAATGTGTATGAGAATGTATTTTCCCTATACATATGTGTGTTTTAAGCTAGTCGGTGTGTGTGTGAGTGTGTGTGCGCGCGCGTGCTTGTATCTAAGAACTATCTAATTATATTTTTAATCAATATTCTTTTTTTTCTTTTACTTGAAGCAATGTGAAGCGAGTAGCAGATTATCATCATTTTATAGTTTCCATTTTTACGTTCATAAAAGTGTTTTGATTCATAAAGTTCAATGGTCAGGTGATTTAATTTTATTCTTACGTTGAGAGAGACATTATTGTTCAAACTACTGTGCATCCTATGTAAATTGGTTTGCAGTTTGAGCGTTTTATTATGTAGACTGCATTTTTTTGGAATTGTAGTTTACATTTCTGTTCTTTATGAATGTTGTTTTGGGTGTTTTCAAAAGTAAATTGCTTGTTTAATCATATTGCATTCACCACACCTTTAAATTTGAATGTTGAGACTTTACGCTATGTGTATTCCTAAAATTTAGATAAGGTTAATGATTATTCTAGGTTTATTGGTTTCATTTGTTTTTAATCATTTTTGTTGTATCTAATAT
The DNA here is from genome assembly GCA_963585895.1 of Sepioteuthis lessoniana. Taxonomy (NCBI): domain Eukaryota; kingdom Metazoa; phylum Mollusca; class Cephalopoda; order Myopsida; family Loliginidae; genus Sepioteuthis; species Sepioteuthis lessoniana. The sequence goes on along the minus strand of OY757906.1, from coordinate 105,138,448 downwards.
GTTGATAATTCTATCATTGTTTTTAAGTTGATCTAGGTTCTTTGATATTTTTGTAAATAGTTCTGAGGGCTTTTTTCCTGCTTTATATTGTGATATATACTTCATTTTTTGTTGCAATGTTTTTCAGGGGTTTATAGTTCTTATTGGCTAGTGGGAAGAGAGTACGCCAATGGTCCGGGAGACCAGGGTTCAATCCCCGATCGAGTCATACCAAAGACTTAAAAAATGGTACTTGATATCTCCTTCCTTAACACTCAGTATTATAAGGTATGTATCAAAGGTAAAGTGGAGCAATCCAGGGAAAATAGTAGGACCTTCCCCTACATCTCGGTGTAGTAGTAACTGAAAAGGGAACCTTCGGGTTGCCCTCGACTACTTTAACCAACTTGACTTTTTACTTATAGTTCTTCAACTGGTATTTTTTAGCAAATTTTAATTATCAATTATCGTTGCAAGATAGCCTCTTTGATCGAGGGTTAATTCTTCTAGGCGGACCAACCGGGGGCGGGGTAGTAACTACGGTGAAAATTCCTCGTGTTCTAGTGTAGGGGTGGATTTTATGTAGTTTTGGGAATAGTGGTTCTTAGAATGGAGGTATCTTTGGGCATGAGTGGGTTTGTGGAAAATATCTGTGATAATTTGTTTATTTTGGTTTTTAATGAAGATGTGGAAAAATTGTGGTTCTTTAAAATTGAGTTCTTATTTGGGACTGTAGAATATGCCGACAGTATCTCTTCATTGGGGTACGACATCTCCAATGAGAGCCCTGGATATGATACTAAACTCTATCTGATGGTGGGGCTCCAGTTGAGAGCATTTGGGGAATGTAAAGTTTCTTTTCATTGTCATTACTACCAGGTTCATTTAACTGTGTGCAAATACAACTATTAGTGTTAGATAGTAATACTTGAAACCATTTTACTGTGTGCTAATACAAATATTACTGTTAGACTGCAACATCTGATATCATTTAAATGAGTGCAAACAATAAACTGTAATTCTTCAAACCATTTAATGCAGTGCAAAAAAATGATATTAAATAGAATTATTAGCATTGTGCACAATATTTGAAACTATTTAATAGTATGAAAACATATGATTAATATTGAACAGAAGTATTTGTGTTAAGTAGCAATAACTGCAACCATTTAACTGTGTGGACACAATAAATAGAGATGCTAGAAATTATTTAATTGTGTGCAAACAAATGAACTCAGGGGAAGAAGACTTATGAATCGGGTCACCCGTCGGCTATATTTCTCTTTTCACAGTTCGGTTTGTGTGGTGGCTTGGTCGCTTGTTTTCGTCACATCGACCAAACCGGAACTCGTGTCACGCGTGTTGAGACCTGCTCTCCTCAAGCTTCAGGGGCCGTCCAAAGGGACCCGAGATATCTTTGGGAATGCCGGGTATGTCGGGGTTACAGGTTATGGGAGGCAGGAGGCCGTATAGTTGGTGCTTTGTGGGGTGTTGCCGCAAGGACTTGTTCAATATTGCTCGCAACATTCTTGTGTAATTGCCGTCTAGCTTCTTCTCCAGCCGTTTAATTAGCGTCCAAGTAGTGCATACATACAGCAGTATCGATACGACCGCTGCCTGGAAGAAATTGCGTAGTAGACCTTCCCAAATTACATTTAAATTCATTAGAGACTAAACAGTAGAGCAGAACTGGAGAGATGAAGAACTAGCTTGTGACACCAGAAAATTAAAAGGTTCAATACTGGTTAGTATAATGTCTTTAAGTCCTACTAACTTAAAATGCCTAAAATTTTACAAAATTGTATGCTATTTTATTCTTTGTAAAATGCCGCTTGTACAATGTGTTTTAAATGTAAAGACACTTTTACCGTAAATCCAAATTGAATATATGACTCTGGTCCAATGTATTAGTATACACGGCAAATGGTTTTGAATCTTTTGTAAAAGCTTAGAATTCTCACAGCTTCCTTCCTTAACCGAATTTCTTGAAATTGAACTTTTGACATTTAAACTGCGTACTTATTCTCAACTGAATTGTTTGAAATGGAACTGTTTTTGTAAGCTAAACTGAATTGTTTGAAATTGAACTGTTTTTGACATTAAAGCTGTACTTACGCTAAACTGGTAGCACCAGATAGGGTTCTATTAATGGGTCAAATATAAATAAACCGTGGTTTCATGAGTTTACTGTTTTATGCATTTATACTGCGTATTAATACTTAACTGAATTGTTTAATATAGAACTGTTTTGTCATTTAAACTGCGTACTCATACTAAACTGAATTGCTTGAAAGAGAACTGTTTCTTCATCTAAATTGTGTACTTATGCTAAACTGAATTATGTTAAATAAAACCGATTTTACATTTAACTCTGTGCATTGACCCGTCGGCTAGGGCTGTAGAATACACGAACTGCATCTCTGCAGAGGGTTAAGACACCCAAACAAACGTCCTACTTGTGACACAAAACAATCGGATGGTGAAGTTCCAATACTGCTGGAGCTTTAAGGAATGAGGAGCACTCCTTCATTGCCATCGCTCCTAGGTCCACTCTAGCCCGGATTGGTAACACCAGTTAGGGTCCGATCTATGGGTAAAATAGAACTAAACTGCATACTTGTGCTAAACTGAATTTCTTGAAATAAAACTATTTTGACATTTAACTGTGTGTTAACAAAAACTGTACTTGTAATAAACTGAATTGTTTGAACTGAAACTGTTTGACTAAACTGAATAGTTTGAAATAGAAATGTTTTGGCGATTAAACTGTGTACTCATGCTAAACTGAATTGTTTGAAATAGAACGGCTTATTTGTATTAAAATGGATTTGGCATTAAATAACCTAAAAAGGTTGATATGCCATAGAAACCGAACAACCAACCAACTAAAAAACCTGATGGTGAAGTTCCAGCAATGCTGGAGCTTTTGGGAATTCGGAATAAGCCTTCATTGCTATCGTTCCCAGGTCCACTCCTGCCCGGAATGGTGACCCCTGATCAGATCCTATCTATGGGTCAAATATACCTTAACCATGGTTTGGAGAGTTTACTGCTTTTGCATTTAAACTGCGTATTTCTGCTAAAACGAATTACTTAAAATAAAACTGTTTTGACATTTAAACTGCATACTTATGCTAAACTGAATTGTTTGAAAAAGAACTGTTTTTGACATTGAAACTGTACTTACTCTAAACTGAATTGTTTGAAATAGAACTGTTTTGGCATTTATCTGTGTGCAAACATAATATATACATATACGAAACTGAATTGTTCGAAATAGAACTGTTTTGGCATTTATTTGTGTGCAAACATAAACTATGCTTATACTAAACTGAATTGTTCGAAATAGAACTGTTTTGGCATTTATCTGTGTGCAAACATATACTATACATATACTAAACTAAATTATTTGAATTAGAACTGTTTGTCTAAACTGAATACAATGAAAGAGAAATGATTTTGACAATTAAACTGTGTACTTATGCTAAAAGGAATTTGTTTGAAATAGAACAGTTTAATTGTATAAAAATAGATTTGGCATTAAATAACCTACAAAGTTTGATATGCCATTAAACCCTCATAAACAAACTGTATGATTGTCTTTATTCTGCGGTCTTTTTTTTTTCATCCCTCTAAGTAATTTTCTATATGTAATGTAATCTTCTTAAACACTGTTTTTATAATTGGTTCACCTTGTCAGTGAGTCTTAGAATATTCTGATGGTATCCGCTGAAGAAAATTTAGTAGACCCTCAAATGGACTGTCCTAAACCCTCATTTGACGCCGATGCTTCAGTCTTGGAAATGTGAAGAGTGTAGAGTACCCTTTCATAAACATTATTCTCTGGTCTATTTCCTCTGGAGAAGTAGAACCTGCTAATGTGTCATCTATGGGTCAAATAGTTCTGTTTAAAAATTAGTTACATTCGAAAAGACCATGTGTAAAAAAAAATTTTAAGAAACAACTATACACGAAATATAGATATGAACATACAATGAACACGATTCCCTAACCTTTAGGCATAAAATAATCCTCGATGGGTTGACATTCTGCTAAAATCAATCAATCAATCAATTAATTCTAATTGATAACCGTCTTTATTTTTAAGATGTTCCCATCGTCATCGCATACCGATGGGTTGCCATAAGTGTATGTACGCGTGCTCACACGTAAACCACTTTATTTTCCGCTTGGCTTGTACTTTTATTCGGCCTTTAACGCTCGACTGCCTTCGGCCAGTCACCTTGTCGACACTCGCCAATTTCGCCGGTTAATGCTTCAGCTTCTACGGCTGCGATCTTTGCCAACATTGAACATCATGAGATGGACTGGCCAAAGATGCCTTCCATCAGAGTCTCTCAGAAGAACGCTTTCTTCTACACTCCACGCCAGGTTGCCAACATCAATTGAGACTATTTTGATGGACGTGCAGGAAACGGAGACTGTAGGTCAAACGAGAATAGGTGATGGCGGGAACGAGATTTGCATTACCGGTTCACGAGAAGTTGTCGAGAGGCGACAGTTTCAATAGACCTTTTTGGATTTGATTGCCTGCGTGCGTGATTGTATTTTCCAAATGCATCGATGCTGATGTGTCTATAAATCCTGGCTACGTTTTACACACATATGTCATTGTACTTGTACATTTCTTTAATACGTAGATATTCGACAGACTTAGCGAACTCAAAAACCTAACCCCATCAAATTTTTAATCTAGAAGTCGGCCTAAACTGAAAGGACCCAGTGAGAACCAGGTTCTCTACACCATGAAAGTGTCTACAGACTTAGCTTACTAATCTTCGTTCAAAGATAAGTACTCTATAGTTTTTTTTACAAATCGTATCTCAGTTTGAGAAAATATTAGGAAAGAAAGAAAGAAAGAAAGAAAGAAAACGCTGTTCTGTTCAGCCACTCTATATATGCAAATCGTCATAGGGAATGACTTAACAAACATTGCTCTATGGTAGGAACTATTTTTAGTAGGCTAAATTAGCCTATTATAAGATTACAAGGGAATAGCGAGTAAGAAGCAAGCTCACTAAACTTGTTTTAACATTTGAGGTTAGTTTATCTACTATATATGTATTTATCCACTCCCTCTCTAACGAGCAGAATGCGATACAAGGGGAATTTTTTAGTGTAATATAACTGGTTTTAATTCAGAGTTTTCCTTCTTCTATACTATTTGCCTTGCTGAGAACCCATTCTGCCCTATTATCTATCCATTCAGACCTTTCTCAGAAGAATTAGCGCAAACAGAAATACAAACGGCTCCGTACAAAATTTGAATTCGGGTCATAGATTCCACTTCTTACGTCAATAACGGTTGAGCTAAGTGTGCCTTTAGCCCTGTCGACTGAGGCTGTAGAAGACACAAACTGCTTCTCTGCAAATGGATAAGACTCCACCTCACAACCTGTGTCCTGGATAGGACACTAAACAATCTGATGGTGAGGCTCGACTTCTGTTGGAGCTTTGAGAAATGTGGAATACCTCTTCCTTTCCATGGCTCCCAGGTCTACTCTGGCCCGAAGTGGTAGCATTTGATAGGGTCCTATCCAAGGGTCAAATAGAACTAAACTGTGTACTTATGCTCAACTGAATTGGTTAATACTGGACTGTTTTGACATTTAAACTGCGTACTTAATCTAAACTGAATTGCTTGAAATAGACCTGTTTTGACATCTAAATTGCGTATTTATGCTAAACTGAATTGTTTGGAATATAATTATTTTGACATTTAAACTGTGTACATATACTATACCGAATTGTTTAAATTGGACTGCGTACTTATGCTAAACTGAATTGTTCGAAATAGAACTATTTTGACATTTAACTGAGTGTAAGCAAAAAACTATATTTTTAATAAACTGAATTGTTTGAAATATAATTTTTTATATGTATAAAATGAATTTGGCATTAAATAACCTACAATGGTTGATATGCCAAGAAATCAAACCAAACGAAACTAAGTGCGCCTTATATATTTCTTACAGATGTATTGCAATACTTTGTAAATATTTCTAAATATAGCTTAGCCTCGTACAAGGCTGATTTCTTGCAGCAAAATTTATTTACGTTGATTATCGCTAAAATAGTAATGAGTATCTTTTCACCAACTTTGAGGAGAATGGCTTTGGCATTAAATAACCTAAAAAGAGTTTATATGCCATTAAACAAAGAAACCAACCAAACCAAACCAACTTTGACCTGTGTTAAAATATCGACCGTAGAATTTTCAGGAAAAGATACCCGCCCAAACACCTACAATCTGGACTGAGCTATAAGGCGTAAATTATTTCCTACCACTTAATTGGTTCATATACAGGTAAATTCTTAAATATATATATATATATATATATATATATATATATTGTCATCCACAGGCTGACTATTTCGTTGTATCACAACTCTTTAGTTTGGCTTGACACAATAGACGCTTCAAACAGGGATCGAAATTCAACTAACTTTACGTCAGTCCGATAACATACCTTACAGCCAGCCACAAACCTAATGGAAGCTAGGAAATTTAATGTATATGTATTAATTTCGCTTTATTTACATTTTACACTATCGGATACCAAAGTGCCCAATTCGTAAGAATGGCTTTGCATGACGCGAAGAGCATCCAAAGTACGCAACGCCCGGAAGATGGGAGCACATAAATTGTCATCCAAGACACTCTTCCGTTGTATCACAACTCTTCGGTGTGGCTAGACACGCAAAACACTTCGAGCTGAGATCAACTCACCTAACGTTACAACAGATCGATAACATACCTCACAACCAGCATGGCTTTGCTTTGCAAACAAACGTTTAGGATGGTTTCTGTGTTTGTAAGCAGTACGTGAAATATTCTTCAGGTCAGGGATGTGGCACACATGATCGTCTAACATTTTAAACCAAGTGTTTACATTCCATAGCATATCTTGATAGTTCTACCGGTGTAAGGTCCCAAGATTGTAAATTTCCTTTTTCATTTTCCTTCTCTGAGACAGATGCCCGCGTGAACGCTTGAGGTCAGTGTATCTTTGAAAGAGTTCTCTAACAGTATGTCAGAGCAATATTTTCCTCGTGAACCTCCACTGTGGTCCACAAATTTCATCATCGTCTTCATTATGTTCTACCAGCCTGTTTTTGACTTTGGTGGAAATATATTCGACATTGAAACACATATATACGGCTATTGCTGGTAGTAGACAAAACGAACTGCCATAAAAAGGTAAAATCAATACAATTGAAGATGTTAAAAGATATTAAATCAATCTACTCAACATACTGTATATAATAGTCGTATTTAGGAAGAAGACAGAAATATCTTCGAAGTCAAGAGACTCAAGTTTTTATCCCTTCTTAAATTAATTATGTTTTTAGGAACTATATACATATTATGGCGCACACACACACACATATATATATATATATATATAGTGGCCCAGGGCCTGAAGTGTGCGGTAGGAGAGAGAGGAATGGTCTTCACTTGATTATCTTACTCTTTGCTACGCTCATTTATGACTCATTCATGCTTATAAAATATTTTATTCATTTATTCAATCACAATTAACATTCACCGAAATACCACATTTTCTTAATGAGCTTCCCTGCTTAAATTCATCAACGATGATTATGAATAAAAATTATTTACAAATATTTACAATGTTTTGGTATGTGGATAGGAAAACCCTGTAATGAATATGGGAAACAATGTGATCTGGGGTAGATTTGTAGGTTCTTCTTAACCCTCTCTGTTTTCCGGACACACGTTCGAAAACAAGCGAATAGCTCTTAACAGATTTGGGGATTTCAGTTGAAGGATGAAACAGCTGGGTTGGAATGTATGATTCTAAAGTGGAATGTATGATTCTAAAATGGAATGTATGATTCTAAAATCCCTCCAAGATGAAAAATTAAGGGATCATGGAATGAAAATAGAATTGGGAATCTTGAAGGAGGTAAAACAAAAAATATCGAAGACATGACTCATTCACTCAACTTGCTAAGATAAAAGTTCTATCCTGGGCTTGCGTCCTGGAAACCAACCTGGATTGTGTGTTCCATGCACATGCAGGGAAATGTGGATTCTCATCTGGTTTCCTTGTGTTCGACCAGACTTGTTTCTTTCATCCTCTTTTTCCAAAATTCTATGGGATTCAAATTTTTCCTTTCATACGTGATCTTTACTTTAAATCATTTCTTTGTTCAATATTTTCAATGCATAATTCGGTATGATACAATTCGTAATGGTTTCTGAAAAAAAAAGGTGTGATTCGTAAAAAATGTCGGCAGGGCACCATTTTTTCCCTTGCATAATTGTTCTTTACATTCAAATACAGTTAGAGAGAAAAGTGATAAATTATGTATGAGTATGTTTACCAATCTCTCTGCACAAACAAAATGCGACACAAGGTCAATTATTAAGTGGAGTTTAACAGGCCTTAATTCAGAGTTTTCTTTCTTCTAGACCAGTTGCCGTACCAACGTTGGGGAACCCAGTCTGCGCAACTACTTACTCATAGCTGGAGGGAGAACAACTGGATTTCTACCTTTCCCATGGATATAAGCGCTATGTGAAATGTAAACATCCTCATCCAGGATTTGAACTCGTTTTGCCGTGTCCATTTTCTATGATGGTGTCCATTACACCTTGAACGCCACCAAGTGTCGAATTATGTACGAATACGTACTTTTACAACAAAACAAATAAAACAAATGAAATGGAAGTAGTGCTTGTATATCATTAAATAAATATTTTTTAACCGAATTTCAGTTGATAAAATGCGTGACTATATATTTCTTAGTTTGTTCGTTTGTCTATAATCCTGCTGTCGTGCCTAGAATCAGTATCACGCTACGACAGTTATGCAGAGAATCAGAGGGCATAATATGTACGGAGGTGCCCGTGGTGTAATTGTTATCGTCGTAGGAAATGAACAGGGCGACACGAGTTCAAATCCTGGACGAGACTGATTGCATTTCACATAGCACTAATACCATTGAGAAAGGTATGAATCCAATTATTCTCCCTCCAGCTATGGGTAAATAGTAGGACAGACTAGGTTCTTCAGCCTTGGTTAGGCAACTAGTCTATGAGAAGGAAAACTCTGAATTCAAACCTGTTAAACTCCGCTTAAAAATTGACCTTGTGTCATAACCTGCCCGAGAGGAGGAGTTGGTAAATAGGATAATATGTACATATTATACGTACATAAATGAATATGTGTGTGTGTGTGTGTGTGTGTGTGTGTGTGTGTGTGTGTGTGTGTGTGTGTGTGTGTGTGTGTGTTTTGTGTGTTTGTGTACGTGTGTGTTTTGTTGTAATGACAAACTTCCATGCCAAGGAAGTGACAGCGACGACGGCAAATGAATATGCCTATGAGAGCCCTCAATTTGAACTTAACACACCTGTGTTGAGAGATAAACCGCTGCTGACAGAACAATAGCAAGTAATTCTCATTTCCGTGCCCTTATTTCACAACAAACCTATCCTTTTTATAGATGGCATTCCTTTCTTCACAAGAAGAACGGTCAGGAAAAGGTGACCTAAAATTATCTTAGTCGTATGTATCCATTATTAGGTGAAAATGACTGGGTTTCCAGTTCCACACACGAATTTGCAACAAAAGAAAAACCAATGAAAGCCACATGACAGATGAATTTATTGAACCCACATCCATCGTTCTCCATGTGAGTGTTCACTATATATATGTATAATCTCAGAGATTAGAATAAGCCAATATTCCCTCGAGTATCCAAAGACATACTTCCGACTACAATGCGACGCTGAACAGTTATAATTCAACTTCCGCCACTGTCACCATCTATTGGCCAATCATACCTGCACATGTATATACAGTCTCACGATGGGAGCCTCAGGTGATGCAATGGTTAGCAAGCTAGACTAGCAAGCCTTCGGGAGTGATTTCAAGTCTCACTGAGTGCCCCATTCATACAGCCTTGTGCCACATCTAAGCAAAAAAGCTTAGAAAATTATAACAGTTCCATAATGTTTACCACCCTAGAAACAAATGAAGAGCAGCTTACCATTCAACAATCATTACAAATTTTTTAAAAAATACAAACTTGAATTGTGTATCCAAAAGAAATTCTATACCCCGTTGCTTTTTAATAACTCTCTTTGAACATCAGAAAAAAACACCAATTCCTGTAGCAACTCTGCTGACTTATAGTAACTTTTCTTCCTCCCAACTGGATTTTCCTTTGGTTGCTATCCCATACTTGCTTCCTCTGGTACAGTGTTGATTGTCACCGAAGAGAAGTGACCGAAAGAAAGAGTCCCCTTTTTTTAGATTTTAATTTGTTTTTTATTACTTTAAAACGCTCTTAATACAATGCACAGGCTTTAAAATGCTATATCTAGATTCTGTACCACCAAAAGACCTTCTACATATATATATATATATATATATATATATCAGTAATGGGTAAAATAGTAGAGTAGCTTGAGCTCCCTAATTTTGGTATACAAACCGATCTAAAAGAAGGAAAACCTCAGAGATCAAAAGCCGAAAAGTGCTGTTAAGAAGAATCTGTTTTCAGGTTATCCTAGAATTGTGGCTGGTTCTACTCAATCCTTTCCACTGTAAACAAATCACTTGTGTAGGTAACGCAACAGTCTATATCTTAACTGATCTGTTAGGCACTCATACATCTAGATCGATGATAAACTCCATTATATATATATATATATATATATATATATATATATATATATAAGTAAAAAGTATATAAAAGTATATAATTGTATAAAAATAAAAAGTAAATCTAATAATATGCACTATTGTTGGTTTTTGAGAAAGAGACTGGTTATTGGAATTATAAGAGAAAGAGCAGAATATGCATCCCGTTGGACATGGACGAAAAGGAATTAGCCATGGAAGAGGAAGGTGGAAATAATAATTAAAGAAGCAAACAGGAGGAGGAGGAGGAGGAGGAGGAGAAATAAGGCTACAATGAGAAGACGAAATTTACCTACTCTTTATCAGTCTTCTTTTGAAGCTCGCACCATCAGTGTTATTGTGAGCTGTTCCCGTCTTTGATCCTTTCAGGAAAAACTAGGGACGATTACTACTCGGCTTATATAGAGGAAGATATATCAACATCTATTTCTGATTGGTTGCTGTGATGGGCAGTTGCCATCAAATGCAGTAGCGTCCAAAACTAAGGGACAAAATTTTAAAACCTAATATTTGTTAAAAATAACAACTGTGAAAAGCTGAAATTTTGACAACTGGTAGTCGTTATCCTCCATAATAACATACTAAAATTTGAATCATTTGCAAAGGATAGAAAAAGAATTATAACAATTATTTATTTATTTTCAAAATAGGATCGTCCAAAAGTAAGGGACAAAATTGAGAAAAACTATGTAAACAGTATGCTATATTCAAATATTTTGATTTCCTCTAAAGAATAAGTCTTACTTAGTCATTTGTAAATGTTGCATCAGCCGGCACCATGGCGAAACGCAAAAAAACTTGATTACTCTGTGAGACAAGCTATTGTGAAGCTACACAAGGAAAAGCACACCATTAGAGAGATTTCAGAGAAAGTAAAACGTTCCAAGAGTGTTGTAGGCAGGGTTGTTAAATCCTACAATGATAATGGCAAAATAGTTAGTGCTTTTAAAACCGGCAGACCCCGCAAAACATCGGCAAGAGAAGATCAAATAATGCAGCGTATCTCATTAAAGGACCGTTTTAAGTCTTGCACAGAAATTAAAAGGGTTATGAATAGTACCTCATGTGTTAATGTGTCAAGACAGACTGTTTCTAGACGACTGCAAGAAATAGGGCTGTTTAATCGAACCCCATGGAAGAAACCACTTGTTAGTTCGAAGAATAAGAAGAGATTAGAGTTTGCAAGCAGGTATGTAATTTGGACATATGAAAATTGGGCAAAAGTATTTTTCAGTGATGAAAGCAAGTTTAATTTATTTGGAAATGATGGAAAAAAACAATGTAAAGAGACGTATTGATGAAAGATTAAGTCCAAAGTGTACTAAGAAAACTGTCAAGTTTGGGGGCCGGAAGCGTCATGGTATTTGGAATGTTTTCTAGTCAAGGTACAACGCCTCTTCTCCGGTTACAAACTCGTGTAAACGCACAGATCTATAAAAACATTGTTCAAGATCATGTTATGCCAATCATACAGAATTCAGGTTTCGATAGGGCTACCCTTATGCAGGATAATGCCCCATGTCACAAGGCAAAGGTGGTAATGAGTTACCTTAGCGAACAAGATTTCGAAATTATGGATTGGCCACCGCAAAGTCCTGACTTAAATCAAATAGAAAATCTTTGGAAGACCTTAGGAGTGAAAGTTATGGAAAGAAATCCCACTAACACGGAGGATTTGTGCGTGAAGCTTAAAGAAGAATGGTCTAAAATTAGTATCACGGATTGTCAAGAACTGATTCGTTCTTGTAGTTGAAGGTGTGCAGCTGTCATTGAGAGCAAGGGCTCATTTACTAAATATTGATTGTACATGTATTTTTATTGTTTTTTGGCTGTTTACATTGTTTTTCTCAATTTTGTCCCTTACTTTTGGACGTTCCAAATTTGAAAATAAATAAATAATTGTTATAATTCTTTTTCTATCCTTTGCAAATGATTCAAATTTTAGTATATTATTATGAAGGATAACGACTACCAGTTGTCAAAATTTCAGCTTTTCCCAGTTGTTATTTCTAACAAATATTAGGTTTTAAAATTTTGTCCCTTAGTTTTGGACGCTACTGTAGTTCGTGCTTGGCCGCGTTTTTTTTTTTTTGTTTTTTTGTTTTTTTCTGAAATTCATGGTATGCACGTTGGAGTCTTATATATCCAGACGAGATTAGCAAAGTGAAGAGGTTTGATATTGAAAGACCGAAACTCCGAAGGACCTTTGCGATACATCACTGAGGATGTATTCCACAGCATTATGTATCTAACACCTGTAATTTTTTAAGGTTTAAATATCAAGAATTGCCAATTATACAGATTCATGCGTAATACAAGTTGGCAGTAAATATTCCAAACGATTTTTTGACCAAAAAAGATCCAAGAATAAAAAGATTTATCAGAAATCGCTGTTGGCTTCGTGGCGAAGTGTCTAATGCACTATACAGCGACATCGTAGTTAGTGAGTTTGAACACCACTCGGTGTATTACGTTTACTTACGGACCAATACTCTTGGGAAAGTAATGAACTCCTTTATCCCTTTCAGCTATGGGTTAAATAGTTGTAGTATTGTCCTTCTACAAGAATGGCATTTTTTGCCCAGGCAGCTGGGGCTGTAGAATACACTGACTGCATCTCTGCAGAGGGGTAAGACCCCCCCATAACGAGTGTCCTGGATATGACACTAAACTATCTGATGGTTAGGTTCCAGCAGTGCTGGAGCTTTGGGGAATGCGGAGTACCCGTTCATTGCCATTGCTCCCAGGTCCACTCTGTCCCCGGAGTGATAGCACCTGATATGGCCCTATCTATGGGTTAAATAGAACTAACAGCATACTTTTGCTAAACTGAATTGAGTAAACTGAATAGCTTGAAATAGGAGTGTTTTTGACAATTAAACCGTACTTACACTTAAACTGCGTGCTTATGCTTAACTGAATTATTTCAAATAGAACAGTTTTTCGACATTAAAACTGTATTTACACTTAACTGAATTATTACATATAACTGCTTGAATAGTTTGAAATGGAAATGTTTTTGACAATTAAACTGTGTACATATGCTAAACTTTACTATTTTCAATAGAACAGATTATTTACATAAAAATGGATTTGGCGTTAAATAACCTACAAAGGTTGATATGCCATAAAACTAAACAAACCAAACCAAGAATGGCTTTGACACTGAATAACCCATGAAGGTTGATATTCTATTTAATAAATGAAGAGAACCAAAGAATGTTATAGAACAAAAACTGTGTACATAGGAACCCCTTCAGTGGTATAATAGTTAGCGATCTACGATAGAGAACCATTACTACGAGCTCGATTCTTCCTGGTTGACCCTTATAACTTGTCTTCTACTGTAAATGTATAGCGAGAGACAGACAGATGTCCGTGTGTATACGTTTGTGTGTCTTACCCTTTAAAATTTGTTTAAATACCTGCTTCCTTTTTATTTTTTCCTTTTTATCTATCAACTCAATTTAGTGTATTTCTATATTTTATTATCTAAATATTTCAAGTAATTTTTTTTTATTTCTTACTCCCGTGGTGTAATGGTTATCGTCACAGGATATGGACACGGCGATACGAGTTCAATTCCTGGACAAGACTGAATGCATTTCACATAGCACTAATACCCTTAGGAAAGGTGTGAATCCAATTATTCTCCCTCCAGCTATGGATAAATAGTAGGGCAGACTAGGTTCTTCAGACTTGATGAGGGAACTAGTCTAGGAGAAGGAAAACTCTGAATTCAAACCTGCTAAACTCCGCTTAAAAAATTGACCTTGTGTCATATCCTGCCCGAGCGGAGGGGTTGGGTAAATAGGATCTCTCTGTTTTCTTCTCTTTTCTTCCTTTCACACTACATCTCTATACAATCTTAATCTACGCCTCTGACAGACATAAACAATTAAAAATATAAATGAAGTGATTTTCTCTATTTTTCAGGAGGGAATCAATTAACTTGTAGCCTAACACCTAGATATCAGCTAGACATTTTGTCGGACAATCATACCGAATATTTGTTTTTCTATGTAATTAATGGAGAAATATTGGATTAAGTGTACTCTAAAAAGAGATTATGTTGAAAAATGAATACTTGTATTATCTTGCAGTCATATTGATGTACCTGTGTAGATGCCTATACCACCTTTGACACGCCAGATAAAATAATTAAATTAGCGTATTTGATGGCATATAAAACACACAGGTGTGTAAGACGCACTCCAATTTAAGCAGAGCAAATCAAGAAAAAAAAAAAAAACAAAGTACTAATATTAAACGTGATGAAATAAATATAATGAATATTATCAATGATAACACTGCATAGTATCCTTTTAAATATCAACCATAGGTATATGAAAGTTATTCTATAGTCGAAGCTGAAAGGAGTTGACAAGGAGCTAATTTCCGCTGACTATCGCGAATTTTAAACCTACATATGGCATATAAGACGCAGGGGAATTTTAAAAGATAATTTTAGTAAGAAAAAAAAGGACGCCTTATATGCCATCAAATTCGGTACGTAAAATATTTTTTTTATACTTACTCATGGAATGAGACAAGTACTAAAAGTGGGAAATTATCTCACTCTCTGCCACCGGCAAGATGTGACACAAGGTCAAATTTGCAGTGGAATAGAACAAGTTTAAATTTTCTTCTCCCAAACCGGTTGTCAAACGAACGTTTAAAAAAAGACCCAGTTTGTACTACTGTTTAATTCATAGGTGAGAGGCGAAAATATAGATTCCTGACTTTCGTACGGACATTTGTGAGAATTGAAACGCGAACAGCCTCGCCCAGAATTTGAATTTGAGCAACTGATTCCATTTCTTACGATGATAATAATAACGCTATGTACATCTCCAAACTTATTACTTGCCTTTGTCTTTATTGGGAATCCTTTTGAGATGAGGCTTCTTAATTTGAGAATTAATTATTTTTATTTATTGCGGACTTTTTGTCCTCATCTTGGTAGTTTTTTTTTATTTCTTCTTCACTACGTTTCGGCCAAATTTCACCTCTGGCCTTCTTCAGGTGATTAACCGTGACCTCAGATAGGAATGCTGAGTCTTGTAACCATATCCCCAGTAATTACTGCTTTCAATAGTTGTTGTCTATCGCACCACGTTTTTGACCAAGTAAACCTCTGACCGGCTTGGGTAGGATTTGAAACTGCTATCTTCTGACAATGCTCACCTGGAACTGTAGAGACTCAACGCCTCAATCCGCTGCGCCAAAAATTAAGAAGCTTCATCTCAAAAGGATTCCCAATAAAGACAAACAGGCAAGTAATAAGTTTGGATTGGTTTGGTTTGTTTGGTTTTATGTCATATCAACCTTTGTATGTTATTTAACGCCAAATCCATTTTTATGGAAATAATCTGTTCTATTGAAAACAGTTCAGTTTAGCATGAGTACACAGTTTAGTTGTCAAAAACATTTCCATTTCAAACTATTCAAGCAGTTATATGTAATAATTCAGTTAAGTGTAAATACAGTTTTAATGTCGAAAAACTGTTCTATTTGAAATAATTCAGTTAAGCATAAGCACGCAGTTTAAGTGTAAGTACGGTTTAATTGTCAAAAACGTTTCTATTTCAAGCTATTCAGTTTACTCAATTCAGTTTAGCATAAGTATGCTGTTAGTTCTATTTAACCCATAGATAGGGCACTATCAGGTGCTACCACTGCGGGCCAGAATGGACCTGGGAGCGATGGCAACGAAGGGGTACTCCGCATTCTCTAAAGCTCCAGCACTGCTGGAACCTCACCATCAGATTGTTTAGTGTCATATCCAAGACACTCGTTAGTTGGGGTCTTACCCCTCTGCAGAGGTGCAGTCAGTGTATTCTACAGCCCCGGCTGACTGGGCAAAATGAGTTTGGAGATGAACTTAGCGTTATTATTATGATAGTAGAAAATGGAATCAGTTGCCTGAGTTCAAGTTCTTGGCGAGGCTGTTGGCATTTCAACCACTATTGAAGGCAGTAATTACTGGGGATTATTACTTGCCTCTTTGTCATTTTGGCGGCACCAACTGAAGGTAAATGAATAAGTTAATACATACGAGTTTACGTTCATAATCATATTCTGAGAGTTGAGTACTAGTAAGTTATTTGACCGTTAAAAGTGTAGTAACTTGGTGACCCAATCGGTCTTTGACATCTATTAGATAGATAGATAGATAGATAGATAGATAGAGTTGGGAGTGTTTTTCTCTTTGTTTTTTTGGGGGGGGTGCTTTTTATTTTTGGGGGATTTTTTTTTCATGACATAAAATTCGCTGCTAATTTTATGCAAAAGCTACCTTCGTACAAGAACATTTGTAAAACTATCTAACCCATATCTGGGTATATGAATATATTTAGATAGATAGATAGATAGATAGATCAGGAGGTGTTTTTCTGTTTGTTTTTTGTTTGTTTGGGT
>OY757906.1:105063144-105121152 GCA_963585895.1 Sepioteuthis lessoniana | reverse complement strand
TAGGATGACAAATACGGTATATATATATATATATATATATATATACACACTTTATCTGTCATCCTATTAGTGATGTAGTCAATATATATATATATATATATATATAATACCTATTCAAAAATGAATCTATTGTGTGTGTGTGTGTGTGTGTGTGTGTGTGTGTGTGTGTGTGTGTGTGTGTGTGTGTGTGTGTGTGTGTGTGTGTGTGTGTGTGAATAAACATATGAATGAGAAATTGTTTAGACTACAGAGCATTATAATAACTATTAATTCCATTGTTCCTGGCTTTAGGGATTCACAGGTCAGGTGATATACAATACTCTGTCGGCTTTCTACGTTCGCTGTTAAGTCAAGCGAAGAGTTTCTGGTGAGAATTAGTTTGAATGGAATAATATGCCATAACACCATGGATGAAGGTGCAATTCATCTTCCTTTGTGTCCTCATAAGAAAGGAAAAAAGGAAAATACGTGATTGGGGAATGGAATGTAACTGGGTAAAATAATGTGATGGGCAGTTTAAATGGATGAAATGAAAAACAATAAAGTGTATTGTTATGCGTACATAGAAATGTGTCAGCAAGAAAATCAATATGCTTAGATAGATAGATAGATAGATAGATATAACCAAACCGATAGCTTATTACAAGCATACATATCTCATATATTGAAAAATAGGTATTTAGCAAAAAAACAAATAAACAAAGTATGAATCATTTATTTTTCTTCGAAATATTTCTTTCAGCATTCAACACTTATTTCATTGAATTTTCAATTAGTTTGAAACACCTCTACAATTCTTGTTTTGATCTATTGTGAAGTTATGCTCTAGTCTTTTTATTAATGTTTCCTTAGTCCTCAAATTATGTCCTTGAGATGAATTTTCACTAATGAAACAAAATGAATTTTCACAAAGCTAGATCACGTGATTAAGGAGGGTGAGGAGCTTGCAAGACGCTGTGTTTTTGGAGGCGCGCGTAGCGTAACGATTATACTTGCAGCAGATGGGCTTGCCAACCTAAACTCAAACTTGGACAAGGCTGTTTACATTTCCCTTTGTGCCGATGCCCTTGGAAAAATCGTCAATCCCACTATTTTCCCTCCATTTATGGGTAACTAGTCGGGCAGAATGGGTTCTTTAGCTTTGGTTAGGCAACGAGTCCAGGAGAAGAAACAAAAAAAAAATTGTACCCAACTAAAAATTGACCTTGTGTCACATCTTGCCCGTAGGTGAGGAGTTGGGTGTGTTTCAATAAAAACCATTGATCAAAAGTATCGAGATTGTTGATCGAAATATATTGGAAAATAACTCAGACTCATATAGATTTCGTCTCGACATCATCATCTTATTATTATGCAGATAAGCACGGAGGAGTCCTCAGAGCGTAAAGGCTACCTGCGACATCCCAGTAAGCGAGTTCGAACGCCAGTCACGCTATTACATTCACATTCAGATAATTATTCTTGGGAAAGATATGAACCACGTAATTCTCCCCAGCTATGGTTTAAATACGACTACTGTTCTCCTAGAAGAATGACTTAGGCATTAAATAACCCACGACGTTTGATATGCCGTTAAATAAAGAAACCACCTTATTAGATGTGTACTTATTCGTTTAGATTTTAAGATTTTAAAGTTTTCAACATAAAAGATTCAACTTTTGATACATTCTGATCACACCTTGTACAGACATAAAAAAACATTGATACCGTATATAATCGATTACATTGAGGTTCTTGAATATATCGTGGCGCCATGTTGTGTGATGACATTTTCAATATATTCGGTTACAACGGTAGATATTCATATTTTTAAAAAGCAATGTAATATTGCAACAATTCCAAAGAAAAACAAAATAACATATGTCCTAGTCGGAAGGCAGATGTTTTGTTTGGTATTTCTTCTT
The DNA here is from genome assembly GCA_963585895.1 of Sepioteuthis lessoniana. Taxonomy (NCBI): domain Eukaryota; kingdom Metazoa; phylum Mollusca; class Cephalopoda; order Myopsida; family Loliginidae; genus Sepioteuthis; species Sepioteuthis lessoniana. Next base: position 105,119,248 of record OY757906.1, on the reverse strand, counting down.
TCGTTCTCATTTAGCATTTAGAAAAAAATAGTCATGAATATATTCTCTCCTTTCCTCGTGACTTACATATATTATCCTTGTGAATTTATTTTGAATCTATTCCTACGTTTGAAGTAATTTGAACAAAAATCTAAAGTGAAAATTTGTTAAAGTAAATGTATGGCTTGGAAAAAACTGCGTTTTATTTTATCGGTCAGGTCTGACTTCTATATGACCGATAGTCTATCGATAGTTACCATGCCTTTTCTTGTCGCGTGTTGATGTCATTCTCGGTTGATGAGACGCTGCTTCCAAAGTAAGTGAACTTGTCCACTAGTTTCAGTGGACCACACTTTAGTGTGCAAATGTCACCTCTTTAATGCACATGTATTCTGTTTCGTCTGCGTTGACATGGAGGCCTATACAACCTGCCGCTCGGTCCAGACTATGTAGCAGGGATTCGTCTTGGGTGGGTGAATTTGCCAAGAGCGTTATGTCATCGACGTAGTTTGTGCGGGGTATATTCTGCTTCTTTCCTTTACCATCTTGATGCCATTTTCTTTCATTAAATCTATAGACGTTCTTGGGACATAGTCTAAGCAGATAATAAACAGGTGTGGGGCTAATGTATCTCCTTGCAGCGCACCTGCTACAATGTGGAATGGTCGCTAACTAAGTGTCTGGAGAAAAACCTTGACGGCAATTACACAAAAATGCTGCGAGCTGTATTGAACAAGTCCTGGAGGAAAACCCCACAAAAAAGCAGCTGAATGGCCACCTACTACCCATCACGAAAACTATCCAAGCTACACGTACCATACATGCGAGACACTGCTAGAAAAGCGATGTGCTCCTGTGGACTCCCGCACAGCATAGGTTGAACGACCAGCCAGAACTTATCTACAACAGCTCTATGCTAATGCGGGATGTAACCTGGAGGACCTGCCGGGAGCGATGGACGATAGAGACGGGTGGCGAGAGAGGCTCAGGAAAACCCGAGCTAGCAGCGTGACATGATTATAATAAAATGTATGGTTTAAATTTGATTCGAATTTAACAAAACCTCAACACAGTAAAGATCAAAATTCTCTGTTGCTTGGATTAAAAAATATTACAGAAAAAATACTTTTTTACTCGTGGGCATAATCAAAATCAAAATTTTGATATCAATTTTTAATTTGCTCAACACTTGGAGGTTATTGTTGTGATGCTGACAAATGAAAGACACGGGGAACACAAAAAGAGTTGATAGAAAAGCATATATATTCAAGTAACAGAAACAAGATACAAGTGAAGAGTAGTTAGCTGATAGGAAGCAGAGAGTCCAGTGTGGTAGTGAGGGGGGTCTTCGTGGTGTAATAGTTAAAGGGATGGACTGCGGAATCGTAGTAAGCGAGTTCGTACTCCAGTCGCTCTATTATGGTTACTTTTGGGCAAATACCATTGGGAAAGGTATGAACCCTCTTATCCTCCCAGCTATGGGTTATATAGTACCGCTACTTTTCTTCTATGAGAAGGGCTTTGGCATTAAATAACCTACAAAGGTTGATATGCCATTAAAACAAAGAAACCAAACCCAAACCAAACCAGTGGGGTAGTGACTATCCGTCAACTACACAAATGGTATCACACGTGATTGTGTCACGCTGATTGGTGAACTCTGACGTTCTCGTTGACGTGGATTTGTGGAGAAGGGCGATTCCATTATGTAGGGAGTACAACAGTTATCAGATTCGAAAATAGAAGTATCGACAAAAGTTTAAATTGTGGATGTTTCAGTTCATGTTTCAGTTTGTTTCATTTTGTGCTAATGCCCTTAGGAAAAGTATGAACGGATCTATTCTTTCAACAGCAACAGGTAAATAGTTAAGCAGACTGGGTTCTTTTGCTCTTACTTAGAAAGACAACCACTCTTGGAGAAAGAAAACACTGAATTAAAACCAGTATTAGTCTGTTTTAATATTGATGTTGTGACATACCAATAGAGAAGGGGTTGGGTAAATACATACACTTTTCTACAAATTTCAGTTCGGCTGGTTATTCATTATGTTTATGATGGATTTGAATTTGATCTTTGATAATTCAAACGACAAAAATATTCAATGTATATATATATATATATATATATATATATATATATACCAAAAAGTATTATAACTGCTATATTGCTTCTTATAGCAATTGCCGATCTCTTCTTTGTATTCTTCTTTAGCCGCCATCTTGTCTTCCCTCTGCCGTCTGTCGTCTTCTCGCTATGTCATCTTTTGTTGAGACCCCACGCTTTTTCACAGGAATGAATAACAACGACATTTTCCTGTGTACATTACTTTATAACTTTAACGACTTTTCTTATCCATACTTAACGGTGTTCGAATCCGGAGAGCCGGTCAGATCCGAGATTGAAATTAAACAATCACTTACTTGCGTTGTCTCTGCTTGTCAGATGTAAGTTTCAATTCTATTTCTAAACCCTAGGGGACGTCGGTCCACTGAGATATCCAATTAAAACCACGTTCGCAAAAGATCTTTGGATCAACACCTGTCAATTACTCTGAGTGAAGTTTTTTTTAATATATACACAACAGACGAAACAAAAGATTTTGCTTATCTATTAACTAAAATAATAGATTACGAAGAACAATTTGTCTGAAAAGAATACAGAAAGTTCCCTCCGCCAGTATCGTGGAGATGGTTTATCTTTAATGGGAACAGTCTGTTTTAATAATTTTGGAATTACAAATTTGGCAACTACAATTTGTAGTTGAACACTTTTTCAAAACTACTTAAGTACTGAAGAAATTAAATCTTCGCATTAGATGTAGCTACTTGTAAACATCTGCCCGTCTGATGACTGTAAAAGCGCGAAACTCGGTGTTACAGGTGAGTAAGCTGATATTCCAGTCATATATATATATATATATAATGCAAAAACAAAACAATCAGAAAAGTTTAAAAGTTCAAGCAAAAAATATCCAGATGAGATATCAGTGCTAACCAGAAATCAATCAGTAGATACAAACACAAATGGGGATTAGAATATTACTGGAGATGTCTAAAAAGTAAGGTGCAGACGGACATAAATCAACCGGAAATAAGACACTGTAAAACATGTAAACATGGGGCTAAAGGGCGTATGTTATACTCCTTGTATAGAATAGCTACATTAATGATCGTATACCAATGTGATAGCAGGACAAAGAAAAAGCAATGGACCAACACAGGGGTGCATTGTGTAATAAGATTTTACATGACAAGTTAAAAAATATCAATTCACCTTGGAGATGGTTTGGTTTTGTTTTGTTTGGTTTGGGTGGGGTGGGTTGGATTGGGTTTTATAGCGTAACAACCATTGAAGGTTTGTGGCACGATGGTGGGTATTCGTTCAGTGGGTGTGGGCGAGTGCCAGTCAGAGGATTCCTTTGTCTGTTTTGGCGCGAAACCCACGCAAAGGGCTTGCGTTCGAGATTTCCGACGAGACCGGAAGAAGACTAGGAAAGGCAAAGTCCCAGAGCAGTGAACAGATAGAAGTTAGCAACAGTCAGGGAAAGGCGACGGTCAGAGAGAGGCAGATGTTGAAGCGAGGAATTGGGACCTGTGGACCCAGAAGCCAGGTCAGTCAGCGTGAGAGGATGAGTCAGCATTCCTGGTAGCCGTGTGGGAATTTCGTCCGGTTACTCGCACGCGATAGCCACAGAATAGCAGAAAAGTGCCAAAACTTCTCCCTTCTTATGCTTAGGCCTAACCCAAGTCCGTATTTGTTTGTTCTTCTTTCTTCCAGTCTCAGTTATATATGTTATATCTGTTGTATATTTGTAAAACATGTGAAATGCCCTCAGCCGGACATGAGAGGAACCACTAGAGGATCGAATGGCCATGAGCTGATATAAGAAGTTGAGATAGTGAGGACCGGCCGTGTCGGGCATATTGTCACTGGTTATTTAATGTCAAATCCATTTTTATACAAATAAACAGTTCTATTTCAAAGAATTTAGTTTAGCATAAGCACACAGTTTCAAAACCAAAAACAGTTCTATTTCAAACAATTCCGTTTAGCAAACAAAAGCAGTTCCATTTCAAACATTTCATTTTAGCACAAGTACACAGTTTAAATGTCAAAACAGTTTTTTTTCATGCAATTCCATTTAGCATAAATGCACAGTTTAGTTCTATTTGACCCATAGATAGTATTCTATCAGGTGTTACCACTCTGGGTCAAAGTGGACCTGGTAGCGATGGCAATTAAGGGGTACGCCGCATTCCCCAAAGCTCCAGCATTATTGGAACTTCAAAATCAGATTGCTTGGTGTCATTTCCAGGAGACTCGTTAGGGGAGTCTTACCCCTCTGCAGGGATGCAGTTGGTGTATTCTAAAGCCCCAGCCGACTGAACCAGATAAACATATAATGACAAGGAAACTGGTATCAATCTGGTATAGAGAGTTCATAAAAGTGAGTACACATCTGCTGGATGAGTTTTCCGACGGATGTTTACATTATAAACAACAGAAGACATTACATTCCTGGAAGCTTTGATTCAACATGAAAAGTCGCAGAAACTTCATGATATACCTCTGAAACTTCCGAAACATCCTATCAACCGAATTCGGTCTTCTAAAAAATTATACACAAAAAGTTAGGATATCAGAAAATATCATCTCGTTGTGTTCAGAATCATTTCATTGAAGTTTCTATGCATTGTTTGGTAGGATTAGGGTATTTTACCTGACTTGGTTCCAACTATTTGGGCCCCTGAGATACTATCTATCCGAAAAGAATTTTTACGCTGTAACACGTATTTTTTCATAGATGCAAGGGTGACTTCACTCGTTTGTAATTAAATTCTTCAAAAGGGCCATTTATTCACTTGTGCATTGATTTAACTGAGGCATCACTTTCGATGGCTGCAATGTAGAAAAGTAGTATAGTTGTGCTGGTCATATATACAAGATGTTTTATTTCTATTGTAATAAAATTGTTGAATAAGTAAATGTTTATACCTTACCTTTTTGGACTTGTCTTGTATAAAATCATTTCAAGATTCCCCTTATACGACGCATAATTTTAACCTTCATTCCTTTTATGTTAGTGCCAACATTCTTTCAAGATATCGAAGTCGCTACTTATCTGACATCCTTGTGTCTTCAAGATGGCCGGAATAACGTCTCATTTAGACATGGAAAAATCGATTACGTTGACACTCACTGCAGTTATATCCCAACAAGACAGGATACAAAGTTTTCGATATGTTTGGAGAAAATTGACTGAGGCACAAAATAAAATTCCTAAAACTGGCATCTATTTGACGTCTACATTTGTTTTTGTGGGTGGGCCCATTCTTTATAAATCTTGTCTATTTATAATGAGATACACCAACTCTGCCACCCGTCCTGAGGTTCGCGAGAGATAGGGCTGATTCATCCACTTCATCTGATGGCCAGCCTTAACACTAGTTATCTGTTGTTTTTGTTTTAGCCATTCTACAATGACTTAAAGGTCATTGTATACGAGAAGATGAATTTAACTGTTCACTGTCAGGTTGTTATCTCCCCACCTCTCTCTCTTAATTTCTTCACCATTCTATTTCTATCTTTCTCTCTCTATTTCTATTCCACTCTCTATTTCTGTCACTCTTTCCTCCATTTAATCTTTTTGTAGTTTACGCTCTTGTACTATTTCTTTCTCTTTTTCTCTTCACTTCTCACTTTCTTTCACTCACTCACTCTCTCTCTCTCTTTCTCTCTCTCTTCTTCTTCTTTTCCTTCCCTCTCTCTTTCAATTTCTTCATCATTCTATTTCTTTCTTTCTCTCTCTATTTCTATTCCACTCTCTATTTCTGTCACTCTTTCCTCCATTTAATCTTTTTGTAGTTTACGCTCTTGTACTATTTCTTTTTCTCTTCACCTCTCACTTTCTCACTCTCTCTATCTCTCTCTCTTTCTCTCTCTCTTCTCCTTCTTTTCCTTCCCTCTCTCTTTCAATTTCTTCATCATTCTATTTCTTTCTTTCTCTCTCTATTTCTATCCCACTCTTTCTAATTCTTTTACTCTCACTTCTATTTTAACTTCACCACTTTTAGCCCAATCGGATTGTGCGGCAGAATACGCTGACTCTTTTTCTTTTCAAGAAATGTCCTGGATACGACAATGCATCTGATAGTGATGCTTCAATTCTATAGCTTTGAGGAATGTAGAGCACTCCTTTATTGCCATTACTCCCAGGTCAACTCTATCAGAGTTCCATCTAAGGATCAAATAGATGTTTGAACATTTAATTGTGTGCCAGCGAATGACTGATGTAAAATTGAATTGTTAATGTTACATAGCAATACTTGAAACCATTTAAGCTTAATAAATGAATAATACTAAATAGAATAATCCGTGTTAGACTGGAATACTTAAAACCATTTAGCTGTGTGCAGACAAATGAGCTCTGGTTTGTTTAAAATGTTATCTTTCAACTATTTGTGTACCTATCATATATATATATGAACAGAATTTGGCATTAAATAACCTACAAGGTTGATATGTCATAAAACCCAACAAACCAATCAACTTCTCTTCCATTTAATCTTTTTTTTATTTTATCCTCCTGTTCCACTACCCAACTCTCTCTCTCTCTCTCTCTCTCTCTCTCTCTCTCTCTCTCTCTCTCTCTCTCTCTCTCGTCTAGTTTCTCTGGTGGTATAGCTAACATACAACATTAAACAAAAAAAATTACCAACCAAACCTTCTGATTTAATTTGTCTCTTTTTCTATTTTTTTTTCTTTTTTCGGGTTTTAATATTTATCTCGCCTCCTGATTTTTTTCTGTCTTACCAATGATCTGTCTTTGATATACTTTTTATCTCATTCTATTTCTCTTTTACTCTTTCTAATTTTTTTTCTCCTTTTCTAGGTTGAGATATCGTTTTTGATATGCAGATATGAATACCTTTCCACACAATTAAACGTATTTCATACCTCAGACATTCACTAAACGAATAAGTTTAAATCCAGAATGACTGCATATATATATATATATATATATATATATATACAGATAGCGGCAAGAGTTTTTCACGAACAATTAACTCCAAAACGACATTCAAAAACACAAATAGTGAAATTAAAAAGAATCACACCCCTATCAAAAGAATCTTCACTTTAAAAGCTAGGACCAAAGGCTATCCGAGCCATTATCAATTTCCTGAAGAGAACAAAGTCTGAAACACATGAAGTGCCCAAGTATCTAAATAAATAATAAAATACAAATACCAAATTCAGATTCATTTGCTGACGGACCTACTCAATTCAGAATATTTACTTTTCTTTCGTGAGACCCACAACAATCTTTATATATATATATATATATATATATATATATATATATATATATGTGTGTGTGAGTGTGTGTGTGTGCATGTGTGTATGTGTATATATGTGTGTGTGTGTGTGTGTGTGTGTGTGTGTGTGTGTGTGTGTGTGTGTGTGTGTGTGTGTGATTGTGTGTGTGTGTTTGTGTTTGTTGATTAAAAGAACGGAAATTTGAATCGACTATCTGAGTTCAAATATAAGCTCGACCTATTTGTACTCACATCATACTGCCGTATTTGAGAAAGGCGTGAATCCACCTCTTCTTTCTCAAGTTAGAGGTAAAATACTAAAGTAGATAGCGTTCTAGCATTGGTAGAAAAGTCAATTATGAATTTAAAATCGTATTTCAACATGTTTGTGAGAGAACGATTTATTACTCACAATGTTTTACAAACCCTACGGAAGGCCAGAGTCACGCAACCTGATGGGTTAGGGTATATATATACATAACCGGCTCATTGGCTTAATGGGTTGAGTGTTCACCAATGGTCCGGGAGACCTGGGTTCAATCCCAGGTCGAGTGTTACCAAAGACTTTTAAAAATGGTACTTGATACCTCCTTGCTTAACACTCAGCAATATACGGTACGTATCAAGGGTAAAGTGGAACAATACAGGGAAAGGAGTAGCGCCCTCCACTACACATCGGTGTAGTAGTTATTGAAAAGGGAGCCCTCTGGTCGCCCTCGGCTATGGTCGCCAACTTTACTTTTACTTATATATATATATATATATGTGTGTGTGTGTGTATGTGTGTGTGTGTGTCTGTGTCTGTGTGAAAGAAAGAAAGAAAGAAAGAAAGAAAGAAAGAAAGAAAAAAGGAGAGATAGAGAGAGAAAAGGAGAAAGAAAGTGTGGTGCACACGTAAATATGTCTGTTGGTTTGCTTTATGCATAAAAATAAATAATGAAAACATAAAAAAAGCATTACCTGATCTCAAAAATTAAATTCTGGCAAGATGGATCTGTGGACGTTGAATAAATGTTTACAGGTTAATTAATCCCTGTTTATTGCCCAAACAGATTAGTTTCATATACGTACCTTTGAAAAGGGCAATGGTCAGAAATGCAAAAATGACATAATAAGCGAATGCAACAAACTGACTCAAAGGAATACAAGAGTGAACATCAGTGGATGGAAAAGGTGATCCACTGAGTCGGCATGTCAGGGAATTGTGCAAAGTGATTCACAGGGAATCCTGTAAGAAAGTAAAATTTGATTATGCTAACAAATGATATATGCGCACACAAGCATCTGTTTAGAAAATGAGACTCATAAAACCCTCTGGAATTTTGTGATACAAACTGCTCACTAAATCCAAGTTGTTAATTAAAGACAAGAAAACATCTTGTCATTAAGATTAAGTGCATTTTGTCGTTCCATTGGACCATAGAGTTTTTGTTTGTTTTGTTCGCTATTTAATGGTGCATCAATTTTCTCATGGCCCAGCGGTTAGAGTGTTCGCCAATGGCCCGGGAGACCTAGGTTCAATCCCAGGTCGAGTCATACCAAAGACTTTAAAAATGGAACTTGATACCACCTTGCTTAACACTCAGCGTTATAAGGTACGGTTCAAGGGTAAAGTGGAGCGATCCAGGGAATGGAGTAGCGCCCTCCCCTACACCTTGGTGTAGTAGCTATCGAAAAGGGAGCCTTCGGGTCACCCTCGACTATGGTCGCTAACTTTACTAACTTTACTTATTTAATGACAAATCCGTCCTTTTCTTTTCTTTTCTTTTCTTTCTTTTTTTTTTTTTTTTTTGAAGGACAGTAGTGGTATTATTAATGCCAAATCCGTACTTTTCTTTTCTTTTCTTTTTTTTTTTTTTTTTTTGAAGGACAGTAGTGGTATTATTTAACCCATTGCTGGGAGGATAAGAGGGTTCATACTTTTCCCTAGGGTATTTTTTACTAAAGTGAACGTAATAGCACGAGTAGAGTTCAAACTCACGTACTATGATTCCGTAGTTTAGCGATTCAATTATTACACCACGGGTACACCCCCGGATCATAGAGTGAAAATAAAAGAAAGCAAGAAGCTTGAAAAATATCCTGATATTGCTAGAGAGTTGAAAAGGTCGTAGGAAATAGATAGGGTGACCCGAGTTCAAATCTGGGACTAGGCTGTTGGCATTTCACATAGCCCTAATACACCTGGGGAAGATATGAATTCTCCTTTCAGCTTTTGGTATATAGTTGAGCAGACAGTGCTCTTAAACCTTTATGTTGTGATGGGCCTTGGAGAAGGAAAACTCCGAATGCAAACATGTTAATCCCACTTAAATATTGACCTTATGTCTCATCCGACTCGTGCCCAGAGATTGGTAAATAAATAAATAAAAAAAATAAAAGCTACTACTAATAATAATGATAATAATACCTTGTCAGAGAGCTAAGAAAGCGGTAGAAAATGAGTGAGACGGAGATAACAAATGTAACTGGCACACTTGGAATGGTCCCACAAGACTTGGAAAAGACACTGGAAGAGTTGGAAATTAGAGGACGAATCTAGACTATCTAAACAACAGCATTATTAGGATGGGACAGAATAGAGAGACCTGAGGAGAGTTGCTGTCACTCAGACGCCAATCTAATGAAAGACCACCAGCTAACGCCGGCATGAAAAGCTCGCAAGGGGGTTAAATAATAAAAATAATTATCATTTTATTTCTATACTAAAATAAGTACATTTTTCTCATTTTGTGTTCATCTAAGTTCGTGTAATGAAAAGAATACAAAATGAATTAAAATGCTTGAGTTGGCAAAGACTGAGTAGAATTAGAGACGTTCTTTCGACGGACTTATTAGAAGTGACCGACTAACCCCGTCTTTTTCATGCACAGTCACTAAAAACTAATTAGAAATGATCTAATAATGATCAGTCAACAACTCAAAAGAACAATTGATACACTTGGCTTGTTTTTATTTGTAATTTGCATCAATGTCCTTTTCTCGAATCTATGCTTGTATTTAATGAAAAGAAAGACGTGACTAAAAACCAATCACATTTGGTCTCTGCAATTGTTTTCCAATGTCCAATCGTAGAAGGCAAATATAATAATGAATCAACATAAAATAATATGAGCTATTTTATCTTCATAATGTGTAACGGCCTTATTGCATCAAAATCATAAAACCTTTAAACTAGTACAGACATGTTCGTTATGGAAGACTTAACACCAAGTGGTCAAATAAAGTTATGGATTTTCTTTCCATTGCAAACAATGGGTGATTTTAAATACAAAGTAGAGAATTCTTTGAAACCAGATATTTCATTTGAGTGCAACGGAAATTGATAATGTTTTTGGCATCATTTGCTTTAGTTCCAATTAAATAAACGCTAAATATTGTAAGAAGAGTTGTCCAGTCATGTTTTTGCTTTCATGGCAGATTTCTCTCCACTGCAAATGTCAATGTGGTGGTTCAACAAATAAGTAAATATTTGGGATGCTGATTTTCCAAGAATTTTGACATTCTCTCTAAATTGGTAGAATATATTCTTAATTTCATTTCGTACTGTTTAACCTAAAGGCGAACTAAGCAAATTTGTGCAGCTAACCGCTTAAAATATATATGCCTTTGTATACCAAAAATATTAAAATATCAATTCTTTAAATGAACAGGGGATTTTCTTGGATTCTAAAAAAATTTGAAGTGTCTAACGAGTTAAACATACTTCTCGCTGATTTATTTTTCTTCTTTCAAAAAAAAAAAAGAAAAAAAAACAGAGAAAAAGAAATAAGTATGCAATTTTCCATCATTTTTATACGATAAAATAACCGACTATTTCTTGGTTTGGTTTGGTTTCTTTGTTTAATGGCATATCAACCTTTGCAGGTTATTTAATGCCAAAGCCATTCTCCAAGAAGAACAGTCGTGGTACTATTTAACCCATAGCTGGGAGGATGAGGGGGTTCATACATTTCCCAATGGTATTTGCCCGAAAGTGACCGTAATAGCGCGACTGGAATACGAACTCTTGCAAATGAAGTAAATGATCACTTATTTCTATAATGCATTTTACCAGAAATTTGGCTTTTTGAACAGTTAATCTGTAACCAATAACTTTCAGTAAAGGTTTTCAAGCATCTTCACTAAAGCAACAATGAGCACACGCATCATCATCAAGTATAATGAATTTGATCATCACCGTGTGTCTCCCACATTATGCCTTCGTAATATCAAAAATTTCAGAATTCCTGAATTAATGAATTTACAGTGTTTTAATTAGTCAAATTATGATCCCTGAACATTCCTATGCATTTCTGCCATTGGTTAACAAGTTTATTTATATCTTTAAGATAAAACTAAATCGGTAATTCCCAACGGATGGGAATCGTAATAATTTGGTGGGTAATGCGTAAGATGTGCACCCTTCTGTTTACTATAGCAACAGAATAAGGGGGCAAATCGAAAATGATTTATTAACAGTGAATTGTTTCCTAGTGAATTGTAGGGTATCAGAATTTTAGAAATATCAAAACGGGGCATGGCCCAAAATCGGTTGGGAACTACTGCTCTAATAGTTTTGATGCCAAGAAATCTTTAGATCTTCTTTAGAACGGAATTTTGTTGGCATAAAAAGTGTCCAGATGCTTGAAAACAAGGTAGTTGGTGGGTAAAAGAGCAGGGGAATATGGTTGATGTGGCAAAGTCTCATATCTAAAGTCAGGGAGCTTCAGCATTATCATCCTGGCAAAATGTGGCCAAGCATTATCCTGAAGCAAAATTATGAGCAAGATTTAGAAGTAATCGCATCATTTTTTTATTCATGTTCATAATTAAGGGCATATAATCTTCAAAATTAAATTATAATAGAACAAAGAGAAAATTAACAAAAGGGACACTTCAATCATGAAGAATTGAACCCCGGTCTCCCGGACCATAGGCGAACACTCTACTCATTAGGCCAATGAGTTGTAAAAAATCACATTCTTAATGATTAAAGTGATATTTGTCTCTGCCTTCTACCAAACAGGACTTGAAACAAAATCAATGACCCGAATTCTTAATGATTATTCCCAGGTCCAGCCATACCAAAGATTCAAAAATGGTACTTGATGCCGCCTTACTTATCACTCAGCATTATAAGATACGTATCAAAGGTAAAGCGAAGCAATCAAGGGAGTGGAGTAGCGCACTCCCCCACATCTGGGTGTGGTAGCTATTGAAAAGGGAGCATTCGGGTCATCCTTGACTAAGGTTGCCAACTTTACTTTTACTATGAAAATAATATCATCAACATCCTCATGTCGCGCCGCCAGCGCGGATATCCCTGACCCTCTCTCGCCATTTCTCCCTATCATTCATCGCCTCCGGCAGGTCTTCAGGGTTACATCCTGTGTCCTCTAGGACGGAATTTAAGCAATTTATACAAAAATCAGATATTATTTTCCGAAAAGACTTATATCTAAATTTTATTTCACTTACTTTTATCATTAACAACGTTAAATACTGATTAAACCTAATAATAATTAACGTAAACTTTCACTAGGCAGTTCTTATTTTAGTTAAACTGCAATATGAGCAGCAGAAAATAATGAAATATGTCACGTATAAAATGTTAGTTCAAGAAGTCTCTCCTAACATTAATTTAATATTTAGTACACATTTTATTTTATACTTTTTTTTACCTTTTAGCTTATCTTTTTTTATGTTTTGCCAATCTCTTGGCTGCTGTAACGTTAACGCATTCTCTGCAACGGCTGTTTCACTTTTATGGTGACGATGCTAAGATCATAAATTCTGTGTGCTCTTTAGAGAAGTGAATAAAACTTGCTATATTTGACTTGGCCTTTTTTATTCCCTCTTTTCCTTCAACATTTTCTTTTTCCTTTGATGTCCTTCAATAACATTAACATGATACAGCAAGTCAAGCAAATATCTATGAAATAGATGCAGGATATACGGTTGATTTTCTGAAGGACCTTAAACGTACAAATAATAACTCTTCTTTATCTTTTCAAATAGAACTGATTCCACTTTACTAAATCTATTTCATTATGTCAGCGCGTTCTTTCATTATTTGATCAGTATAGTAAGATTTTTTCTTGACAAAAGTATATCCCAAGAAAATTAAATTATCGCATATTTCAATCAATACATCGTCTGGAGATATTTTGAATTGAGACCGCGTACAAACCCTCTGAATATATATCAACATATTTATTCGTCCTCTGAAACATATCCTCTTACTAGAGTGAGAAGAAATCGGCTTCTTTGGAAATAAATATAATTATTTCAATTTAACTATGAGTCCACTGTTTTCAGCTGCCATTCCAGGAAAATATCATGGAATTAGCTCTTTTAGATTTTCACCGTGATTTTTAATTAGCTGTAAATAAACTAATAACACATTAGACGCAGACCATTTTTAGTTAATTGCTGAAAATTTTGTGACATTACAGAATCAAACAGACGTTGAAAAATTACTCACCAAATGTATGGTTGACCGTTTTAATGCGTATATTGCTACGTCTTAAGCAGTTGTTAGACCCTGTTTTAACCTCACCGCGGGAAAAGTTGACGAACACACGAAATTCTGCTTCAGTTCACTAACACAAAAGTTTATCCCCTAATGCACTTTTTAAGTAGCCGCCAGGAGAAAGACAGCGAGAATAAAAACTGAGTCATCCGCATTAGCTGGACAAAGAGAACAACATGTCATTAGGAGAAAGAGAGAGCAGACACGGACCTTGAATTTTCTTTCTATATTTTCTTTCACGGGTTCGCGTCTGGTGTGAGACGCCTTTTCGGAGCCCACCATAAAGTGGGTTGTAATTTTCGCCTGTCTTTGCATTTTCGTGGCTGGTGCTCAACTTGCGTCTTTACCTCTTCGCGACCGGCTGCTAACTCCAATCGTACCCTTTAGTTCTCCCTGGTGACGAAGGGAGGAACATATCCGTTTCCAGTGGTTCTACACCTGCGCAGAAGTTTAGACCTCTAGTTTTTTCGAGTGATTTTTTGATTAACGTAGTCAATCACCCGTGACTTGTTGACCTGCAACGAGTGCTTTGGTATGACTCACCATAGACTCTCTGCCTGCTTTTTCTTCTTATTGTTTTTTTCTTCTCACACCCATTCTCCAGAAATTCTCTTTATAACTTGGACCGACTGAACCATGAAACAATTTTGGTACAATATAATATGTTTTAAACCAACTTGATTTAATTATCTAAATTAATGGTATCTTTTTTACCACAATCTTGCAGCACTATTACCGCTACACTACGAGAAATCCCACTTATTCTGGGATGGAAAGGATATAGAGTATGTTTTTCAGCGTGCACGCCAACTTAAAGAGGTGCATTTGAAATCTGCACGTAATTTGATTAAAGGGGACAATGCTTTCATTAATTACTACGGAAGATTAAGGGTCAGAAAAGGTCAAAATCTGTAGTCATACTGCTACACATCTACTTTGGTCATTCACTTTGTAACAGAAACAAAACTAAGTTGTTTAAATTCTCAGATTAAAAATGATATTTATGTTTTGAGTGAATTTTGTCGTATTGTTGTTGTTTACGTTAATCTCAAAGTTGTTTATAAATTAATACGATTAAATATGTTATCTGCTTATCTGAATGGATATTTGAGGTATCGTCATTTATGTAAATATCGATTTTAATAAAAATCAAAAGGGAAACTGAGATTTTTCAAAATCGATTACTATTGTTTTCAACTTAATAAACTTTTGAAACTGTTATCCTTTTAACATCCCAATAAAAGAGAAGACAGCTTTTGAGTCACTTGATCCTTAAAAATTGACAAACAAACAAAAAAAAGGAAAAACTGATGGGGAAAAGTCACTGAGGTGTGAACTGATGAGAATCAATCGAATGGAAATCAATCCTTTCTAAGTGCTTCGTCTTTTGACACCTACTGAGATCGCAATCCACGAGAAAGGAAAAGATAAGAACTAAATAGTAAAGAGTGTAGAAATGGTGATTCTGTTAAAAATAAACCAGAAGAACAATCATGACTTAATCGTTATTATTTCTTTAAGTACTTCCTTTTACTGCTCGACTTTTCTTTATCTCTTTTTTAAAGGTTGACACGATTTTAAGTTTTGTATTTGGCTCATTTATTGTATTTTTCCTCCTTCCTGTGTTTTTTTTTTTTTTTCATTGACACGATCTCTGTTCGTTAACGATATATGTATTTGAAAAGGGTGCCACTGTTATTTGTGAATGTAAGTTTTCATGTGAATGAAAATTTTTCGGTTGTAGAAAACTGTCATTCAAAATTAGGATAAATAAACCGAATCAAATCAAATAGTCAGTAACGATTTTTCTATAAAATGAGAAACACTACGTCAGCGGGTATATTAGAATATGTTAAATGTATCCTTTGGAGAGGGGTAAGATCTCCTAAAAAAGGTAGACTGGCCCTTGCTTTGACACTAAACTGTATCAGATTGTAAATCTACAGTTCTGAAGATTTAGAGTGTTTGGAGTTCCCCTTCATTTCTATTAATACTAGGTCCACTCTGACCGGTTGTGTTGAACCAGTTAGAGTCCTTTGACGATGCTCATGGTGTAATGGTTATCGTTACAGGAAATGGACACGGCGACACAAGTTCAAATCGTGAACGAGGCTGATTGCATTTCACATAGCGCTAATACCCTTTGGAAAGGTATAAATCCAATTATTCTCCTTCCAGCTATGGGGAAATAGTAGGACAGACTTGGTTCTTCAGTCTCGGTGAGGCAACTAGTCTAGGAGAAGGAAAACTCTGAATTCAAACCTGTTAAACTCCGCTTAAAAAATTGACCTTGTTTTATATCCTGCTCGAGCGGAGGGGTTGGGTAAATATGGTTAGAGTCCTATGAATGGATCAAATAGTTCTGTTTGAAAAAAATATTCGAATTCGATAGAAATACCTGATGACATATTAGGTGTCGTTTGGTTTCTTTGTTTAATGGCATATCAACCTTCGTGTGGTATTTAATGCCGAAGCCATCCTTCTAGAAGAACAGTAGTGGTGCTATTTAACTCATAGCTAGGAAGATAAAGGGGTTCATACCTTTCGCAAGGGTATGTGTCTGAAAGTGAACGTAAGAGAGAGGCTGGAGTATGAACTGACTTACTACGTTTCTGCAGTCTATCGCCTTAAACATTACACCGCGAGGACGCCTCCTTGGTGACATATTACTGTAAATTATTTGTATTAAGTATAATTTCTGGAAGCTATAATTTTTTATCATTAATAACTTGAAACTATGAGAAAATAATAGACAAATATCAAATAGAAATAATTGCTTAAAACCATATAATTATTTATATTCATTAATAACTATTATCTTTTAACCATATTTATTAATAACTATTATCATTTAACCATATTTATTTATAACTATTATTATTTAACCATATTTATTAATAACTATAACTATTTAACCATATTTATTCATCATCATCATATCGTGCTGGCAGCACGGATATCCCTGACCCTCTCTCGCCACTCCTCCCTATCGTTCATCGCCCTATGTAGGTCTTCAGGACAACAACCTGTATCCTCACATAGCTGCTGAATGTACGTTCGAGCTGGTCGTCCTGCTTTTACGCGGCCATGTGTGGGGATCCATAAGAGTACATCTCTTATGAGTTCATCTCTGCTTCTCCAGCAGTGTCCTGCATGTCTGGTTCGTCTAACTTGAATAGTTTTCGTGATAGGGGGCAGGTGGCCGTACAGTTGGTGTCTTGTGGGGGTGTTGCTGCCAGGACTTGTTCAGGATTGCATGCAACATTCTTGTGTAATTGCCATCAAGTTTCTTCTCCAGCCGTTTTGTTAGCGTCCATGTAGTGCATCCATATAGCAGTATCGATGTGACCGCTGCCTGGAAGAAACTGCGTTTCATTTTATCGGTTAGGTCTGATTTCCATATAATCGATAGCCTATTGATAGCTGTCCATGCTTTCGTTAACTTCGTTTCGATGTCCTTTTCGGTTGATTCGGCGCTGCTTCCTAGGTACGTGAATTTGTCTACTAGTTTAAGTGGGGTTCCTTCTAGTGTGGAGATGTCCCCCGTTTGGTTATAGCACATATATTCCGTTTTGTGTGCATTAACATGGAGGCCTATGCTTGCTGCTGCTCGTTCCAAGCTATGCAGAAGTGTTTCGGCTTGGTCAGGTGTATTTGCCAGTATCGCTATGTCATCGGCGTAGTCGGCGTCGGTAATTGTTGTTGCGGGGTACCTTCTGCTTCTTTTCTTCGTCAGTTCGAAGCCATTCTCTTTGATTTTGTCAATCGATGTTCTAAGTACGTAGTCTAGACAAATGATAAAGAGGTACGGGGCCAGTGTGTCCCCTTGTAGTACTCCTGCTACAATGTCAAAGTATTCTGTGTCTCCATCCGGTGATCGTACTTTTACTTTAGTGTTTCTATAGAGAATCGTTATTGCCGCTACGGTTTCTTTAGGTATGCCGTACGCTCGGCGGTACATATACTAAAATTGGAACGATACAGAGAAGATTAGCATGGCCATATTTATTAATAACTATTATTTTAAACCATATTTATTAATAACTATTATTATTTAACCATATTTGTTAATAACTATTATTATTTAACCATATTTATGAATAACTATTATTATTTAACCATATTTATTAATAACTATTATTTTTGACCATATTTATTAATAACTATTATTATTTAACCATATTTATCAATAATAATTATTTTTCAACTATATCTATTAATAACTATCATCATTTACCCATATTTATTAATAACTATTATTATCTAATCATAATTATTAATAACTATTATTTTTTAACCATATTTATTAATAATAATTATTTTTAACAATATTTATTTATAACTATTATTATTTAACCATATTTATCAATAACTATTATTATTTAACATATAGCAAGTAAATTATTTGTATTAGATATGAATACTTGATATCATATAACTGTATGCAAAAAAAAGCTCTTAAACAACTGCGCAAAAAATGTAAATATAAATATACAATGAACATGATTCCCTAATCTCTTGGCATTAAATAAACTTAGATGGGTTGATATGCTGTTAAATTCAATAAACCATACAATAAGAATGAGAAGAAATGAAACTTTCATAGACTAGTAAAACATAGTCTTCTGCAGGTCTACACCTGGTTTGAATTCAGAGTTTCCTTTCTCCTAGACCGGTTGTCATACCAGTGTTAAAGAGCCCAATCTGCCCTCCTATTTAGTCAGAGCTGAATAGAGCATAGTTGCATTCATACCTTTCACAAGGATATTAGCGCTATGTGAAAGGCAAGCAGCCTCGCTCAAGATTTGAACTTAAGTAGGTGAGACCACTTCTAACGATGATATATATATATATATATATATATATATATATATATATATATATATATTGTATAATTTAGCTGCAAATTATTACAAATGTCTTGTCGAACATGATGGAACACTTTTTGTTTATAGTTTTTGATTGAAATTTCTCAAGTTGTGTTTTTCCGTATTTCAAACCAAATATACACAAAATAGCATTTAACACCGACACCAACATATTAAACATCTTTAATAGCTAATATCACGATAGATAAATCACTCCCAACAAGATATATTTATTAAAAAAATCATCGCAACAACTAACCACCTCAAAAGAATTTTTTAAAACAAAACGCCGAAAACGTTTTAAAAAAAAAACAAAATGCCGAAAATGTTTTTAATCAAAAAATTAATAAATAAAAGAAAAAAGAAAAAAAAAAGAAAGTTACAACTCAATTCAAAACATAAAAAAGAACACTACAACTCAATTTATAAAATAAGTACTTAAACTAGACAGCCACCACGAACGACGACCCTTGAAGACTACTAAAGTATGGTTGAAAGCGCAAGGGGGAAAACATGAGACAATACTTACACCAACTTGAACCTGAAATACGAAAAAAAAAAACACATCAACTTGAGAAACTACAATCAAAAACTATAAATAAAAAGTATTCTCTTATGTTTAAGAATATATAGTCCCCTGATAGAGGATGAAATTTTGCATGGTTCTCGCTATTTTAGTTATCCTATTATTCTATAAGTCAGCATAAGTCTGTTTGTATTCATTGATAAGACTGAGCTCTCACAGACACTGATACAAGGAAGTGGCACGTCCTATGCGTAGGACACCCCGGCGCCTGTTCCGGACTGAAGTCCGGAGCGTGGCTCTGTAAAAGGAACAATGGCAGACTTGGGGGCTTTTAGGAACCTAGTTTCGACTAGGCTACCCTCGGGTGGGCGAGCTGCACTTTTGTCTCCTTTGTAACCCATGTATGGCACTAGACCTCGCGTCTAGTTTAAGCCGTAAACTGGCATACGTGCCCGGACCCACATTTGGGTTCGTGAAACTGCTTGCCTCATCAGGCTCACATTGCACCAAGTGAACCGATGAGCAGCATAGACAAGCAGGGTTCGAGTCTTGGCTTGTTCCTGACCTCCCCCTCCCTTTATCCCCACTTTAATCGGCCTTCGGACTTTTGACCTTGTGTCAAGTCGTGTCTGGTGGGAGGCAGCGACAAATATCGACACTGATACAAGGAAGTTGATTACAATGAAGTTTTGCTTCTAAATTTGAATCATTACTATGATTTTTATTGGTCGTTACTGATAATTTATCAATATCTGGACCAACAAATTCTCACTTCATCGTGCTAATACCGACACAAAAAATCATAGAAAGCGTGTGGGGGGGAGGGGGTGATAACGAAAGAGAGTAATCCTGGTGAGTGAATTCGCCTTGTCTAACATAAATAATAGGTTAACCGTGACAGGTCTACAAATGTTGTCAGTAAGACAGGGTAATTTTTAGTCCTGCTAACAAAAGATATGACTTCGGAGCTAACAATATTTGGCGTCGGACTCTTTTGATTTGATTCTCTAGAAATACGCGTGGTGTTGTCGAGAAGTGATCTTTTGTCCTAGACTGAAAAAAAAGCTCTTGTGATAATTGTCTAAACAATCTGGGCACTATAAATCATCTTCCGGTTTGCCATTTAGTGCTATATTTCCCGTTCTCAGTGGTAAGAAAAATGGCTATTTGAGTTAACTAAATTCCCTGGATATTACTGGTCAGGTTATAGGACATACATCATGACATCAGTCAGTTGACGAAGATACACCTCGACATTGAGTGACGGGGAGAGGGATAAAAAGAGCAAAATGATGTCAGCCTAAAGTCTGCTTATTTAAAAATAGGTGTCTATAACATAAGAAAGAAAGAAAGAAAGAAAGAAAGAAAGAAAAACAGTTGATAAAACAAATAGATAAGTAAAATAAACAGAAAGAAAAATAAATAGCGTAATACAACTAAAAATATGACAGTATAATAAATAAAAAGAAAGAAAAATGAATAATTGACACAAAGAAAGAAAGAAAGAGAGAAAGAAAGAAAGAAATAAAGAATTAGATGCAAAAAGAAATTAAAATCAATATACACGAAGAGAGAAAGAAAAAAGTTTTTAGCAAAAAAATTTAAAGAATGTATTATAGAAAGAAAGAAAGAAAGAAAGAAAGAAAGAAAGAAAGACATAGATATGAAAGTAAAAACAAATTCGCAAGGAAAGAGAAAAGAGAAGAAAAGTAAAATTGACGAAGCAATCGAGAAAGATATATATATATATATATATATATATATATATATATATATATATATATATACGAAGGTTAAAAAACAAGACGAAAAATAAAAATCCATTTAGGCTTTAAAATAGAATGAAAAAAACTTGCTTTTTTTAAACCATGTTTCTAATAGCTTTTGATTTTAAATGCTTGCTGCAAGTAAGTACAATGTACATTTTCTACTAATATTGATTTGGTTACTACATGAACTCTTTCCCGTGAATTCCATAACAGGACCACTTGGCTTTTTAGATGTTGGTCAAAAGCTGGAAATATATGCCTGTTAAAAATATATTTTATGGTTTGAACTCAGAATCACTGGCTAAAAAGAATTGAAAAACTTATAGATATGAAATACTTATCCATGAATACAATATTCACTGTATACATCAGGTAATGGTCTGATATTTCCAACTCCTCCATAATCGAATAATGCAGAATTACTGCCATTTGTCGTAACACATTCTATAGACAGATAAGACAAACTGTTTGTACAAATGAAAATTGACTATGACAAGAAAAACGAGTTTCATGTGTCTTTTAATCTTCCAACCTTAATTGGAAACCACTGCTTTGGAAGTTTTAATTTAGTAAGCCTTTTGCTAAGATGTGGCACAAACCATATGAATTCGGCACCCAATTAACTCACGTGTGAAGGTTTGCTAGTCTAGCATACCAACCATAACACCACCCGAGGTGCCCAACTGATTTGAAAGTTATAAAATCTTATATATTTAAAGTTCTCGGCTTTTTTTTAAATCTCCAAGTCAAAAAGAGTTAATCAGTGATGCCCATCGGTTGTATAGCCATAATCATAACATTGATTTACGAACTTCAATAAACGATCGAACACACTTCTTTATAAAAATGTATTCCTCTCACACTTTATTTTCTAGAGGGTTGATGTTTCTGTTGTGTGTGCGAGATGAGTGGAGACGGGGACAGAGTGCTATATTGACCCAACTTCTTCTCTCGACCATAGCCGCATCTTGGCTGGGGTTGCTCAACCGGGGGTCGCTGAGGACCACAACCCTCAATCTGCAAGCTGGCCCTCAATCTGGCCTTCCTATCCCAACTAACTCAACTGCCGCCGGCACCTGCCTATATTCTTTCATAACGCCCACTTGCTTCCGCTTCTTCTTCCGCTTATTTACACAGGTGCGTCTCTTGATTGACGGCTCGGTCAAGGGTCAATATATAACACATCTTCACTAGAATTCTTCATTTCAATTCACTAGTCCTTTTACTTGATTTGACCGTAGGAGCACAAATAGCGTTTTTTGGGTTGAAATTAACTGGCGGATCCCATCCCTCAGCATGTCTACAGATGGATGAATTAATCTCCCAATCAAGTTTCCATATCAAAGTTAAAGAGCTATTTACCAATAGCTGAATGGAAAATAGTTGGATTCATACCTTTTCTAAGCGTATGGGAAATGCAAACACCATCGTTCAGAATATGCACTATGATAGCTGAATCCACTTTCAACGACGATAATCTTTACGCCACAAACACCTCCAATCTTCTGTGATTAAAATGGAACAAATAGGTTGGTTCGTGAGGTTTCATGTCATATCAACCCTTGTTGGTTATTTATTGCCAACTCCTCTTTACTGATTATAAATATTTAATATATATGTATAAACACATTTTGTAGATAACATTTTTAAACGAGCCTGAACTCATTTTTCTGCACTGTTAAATTTAAATCTTTTTTTTTATTTCAACTCTATTCATTCATTTGCAAAATCAAATGATTCTAAATATTGCTATGGAAACCAATTATTCAATTTTTATCCACAGTTTTAAGTAATGCTGTTCAGTATAGATTCTATTCAACATTACTCATTTGTTTGCGCCGTTAAATGGTATATATGATTTGTAAACAGTTTCTTGGTAATATTTAAAGATAGCCAGTTCTCTTATCTTTGCACACTGTTAAATGGTCAGTTCTGTTTGACCCATAGATGGGACCCTATCAGGTACTACAATTCTGGGTCAAAGTGAACCCAGGAGTAATAACAATGTAGGGGTACTACCCATTCCCCAAAAGCTACTATACTGTCTCCTCACAATGAGATAGAGTTTAGTATCATATCCAGGACACTCGTTGAGAGAGTCTTACTCCTTCTGCAAAGATACAGTCAGTGTATTCAACAGCTTCTGCCAACTGCTGTGGGAACAAATAGTAATGGATACATGTTTATCATAACACCATCTTCCACTTTTAAGTTCTTACAATTTATAACACTGTGCCAAACACGATAAATATCAAACTTTAGCAGGTTTAAATGCATTAAACAAACTCTCCGTACTCGCAAGATGCGACAGATGGTCAATTTTGGGCGGAAATTTTCAGGTTTTTCTTTTCTTGGTTGCAATTGCAAGGTTAGGGGTCCATCTATCCCATATCTGGAAGGAGAATGTTTGGAATCACACTTTTCCCAAGGGAATTAGCGCCATGTAAAATGCAAACAATCTCGTCCAGCATATGAAATCAAATAATCCTTTCCCTAAGACGATAACCGTTACACCCCAAACGCAGGTTTATACGCAGATTTCTCCCACTGGTAATTCCCTGGAAGAAAGAAAGAATATTCCGCTAGATATTCCACTACACTCATTTTGCCCATCTGTTGGCTGCGTCTCTTCATCTGAAAAATAAAACAGACTAAAGAATTTTTTTATCATTTCTAGTTTTATATATTTATTATTTGTTTATTTGCTAGAGTTTTCAGTGGTTGAGTTGATTCAGAAATATTTTCCTGGTTTTCTGCATCTCTATTGAAATGTTAAATGGTGCGTTTCGTCATGTTCTGTTGAAACTGAATATTCGGTTCCATAGCCAAACAATTTCAGCTTCAATACATTACAAGGAAGAACCGCCAATAATGCTACAAGTTGACGAAAAAGAAAAAATCGGAAATTGTTGCTATGTAAAAAATCTTTCGTATCTCTGGCAATATTTGTTATAACTAAGAATTAATAGATTTAGATTAGTTGCATGTTTAAGTGGATGTTCTCATCTGCCTGGTTGGTTGTGTTTTACGACATATCAACAATAGTAAGTTATTTAATGCCAAACCCTGTTTTTACATATATATTAAATATATGATTTGTAAATGAATAGTTTATAGTTTAAATTTTTAAACAAGCCTGTGTTCATTAGTTTGCACACAGTTAAATGGTTTCAAAAGTTTCTATCTAAGAATATTTATTTTCTTTGAACAAGTTAAACGGTTTCAAATGTTGCTATTTAACTCTAGCAATTCGATTGAACATTATTTATTCGTTTTTACACGGTTAATTGGTTCCAAATATTCTTATGCAATACTAATAATTTAATTTAACGATCATTTATTTGCCCTCAGTCGAATGGTTTCAAGTATAAAAAATGATCAAATGTTTATATTTTACTTTCAGATGAGATCCTAATAGACATTACCTCTCCGGTTCAGATTATACCAGGGATTAATGGCAATGGAGGAGTACTTCATATTCTTCGAAGATCTAGGATTGGAGATTCAAGATCAGATGGTTTAGTGTCATATACAGGACACTTCTCGGATGGAGGATCTTAACCCTCTACAGAGAGACCGTTGACGTATTTTACAACCCCAACCAACTGGGCTGTTCTCAACTGCGCAAAATCTGGTATCTATTAAAATTAATCTACTTTGACACTTGTGCGTTTTTGTAGACCAAGGATGAACCGTCGATGAACTCTGCTACCACTACTACTACTCCGATTGACCAGTTTGCTGGGGTGGAATACACCGACTGCATCTCTGCAGAGAGTAAGACTCTGACGGTGAGGCTCCAGTAATGCTTGAGCTTTTGGAAATGCGTAGTACTCCTTTATTGCCATCGCTCCCAGGTCCCCTTTGGCCCAGAGTGATAGTACCTGATAGGGTCCTATCAAAGGATCAAATAGAACTAAACAGTGAACTTATGCTAAACCAAATTGTTTGAAAAAAAATCAATTTTTACATCTGAGTGTAAATAAAAACTGTACTTTTGCCCAGTCGGCTGCGGCTGGAGAATACATTGATTAAGACCCCCACCAATGAGTGTCCTGCATATGACACTAAACATTCTGATGGTGAGGTTCCAGTAATGCTGGGGCTTTGGGGAATGCGGAGCACCCCTTCATTGCCATTGCTCTCAGGTCCACTCTGGCCCGGCGTGGTAGCACCTGATAGGGCCCTACCTATGGGTTAAATAGAACTAACGGCATATCTATTCCTAACTGAATTGTTTGACTAAACTGAATTGTTTGAAATAGAAAAGTTTTTGACAATTAAACCGTACTTACATTTAAACTGCGTGCTTATTCGAAACTGAATTATTTGAAATGGAACTGTTTTTTGACATTGAAACTGTACTTACACTGAACTGATTTTTTTTTAAATATAGAACTGTTTTGCCATTTAAGAGTGTGTAAACAAAATCTGTACAAATACTAAACTGAATTAGCTGAATTAGAACTGCTTGACTAAACTTACTAGCTTGAAATTGAAATGTTTTTCTCAATTAAACTGTACTAACATTTAAACTGCGTACTTATTGTTTGAAATAGAACTATTTGCATGAAAATGGATTTGGGGTTAAATAACCTACAAAGGTTGATATGCCATAAAATTTAAACAACCAACCAAAAACTGTACTTACATTAAACTGAATTGCTTGAAATTGAAATGTTAATATGTATAAAAATGGATTTGATATTATATAACCAACTATGATTTATATTCCTTAAAACCAAACCAAACCAAACCAAACTACTAATCCGGATATATATTAGTATACAGATCCAATCTATATACAACACATAACAAAGTTAAAAAGCCCAGTCTTCACAACTATTTCACCATAGTTGAATCGAGCATAGTTGGATTCACACCTATTCCAAGAGTATTTAACACTATGGAAAATTCAAATAGCCACGTCCAGGATTTGAACTCGAGTCGCCCTGTCTAAGACGATAACCATTACACCGCGAGCGCCCTTTTTTATATATATTTAACTCATATACATTACTTACATGTTGCTTATGTGTAATCTTTTAAATCTATATGAAAAATTGGCTTTGTTTGATTGATTTTAGCTGCATGTGAACTCGTCTAGGGTTATTTTATGTCTATATTTAAGGAAATTGCGTTCATTATTTGTATATATTTAGATTTTTGGGTGTTTTTTCTTTCTTTCTTTTTATTTTGCACACGGTGCTATCGAATACAAATATTTTTAACAGACCTTAGATGAGACCTTAATATTCACAACAATTCCGAGTCAGAATGGGCCTGGGAGTAATGGCTATGGAGAAATACTCCATACTCCACAGATCTGCAGCCTCGCCATCTGATGAAGTATTATGTAATACCTAGGAAACTAATGAATACAGAGGTCTACATTATTACTGTAGCTTTTTCGATTTTGAAAAATAAAATATGTTGTACATTTTACAGATAACTGTGTTTGTAATAATTATTTATGTATTAAAATATATCAATTAGCTTAGTGTCTTCTATCTTCACTATACCTGTAAGCCAATTTTGATCGTGCGCGTGTAGTCTGGTGGGGTCTATCCTTTTCCAGGCCTACAACTGACTTAAATTAAGGGTTTTCCATCTCCTAGACAAGTTGTCATACCATAGTTAAAGAGCCCAGTCTTCCTCAGTATGTACTCAGAACTGGAGGGAGAATAGTTGGATTGATACCTTTCCTCAAGGGTATTAGCGTGATATGAAATACAAACAGTCACGTTTAGGTTTGAACTCTGGTAGCTGAGACCATTTTCTAGGTCAGTATCCGCTACGTTACGAGCGCCTCCATAAGTCGAGTGTATAAACAATCAAACAAAACTGAAAAAAACTCCGATATATACTATGGTACAAAAACATCTGATATGATTGGGGAGATGAATACATTAGGTTTATAAGTCCCAAAAATTCACTATGAATAGCAAGGCAAGAACACATGGTGCAGTGGATAAGCCGTTGGGTTAGCAAGTGTTTCTGAGTCGAATCATCTTGAGGTTGCCGATTCAATCCGAACAACAGATAGAAATAACGAAAGAATAATTTCTATAACTAAACACTTGTGCCCGGTCATGGTTAAAAAAAATTGGAACAAAGAGTCCATTTCGAGATTCTGTGTCGATATGAAATACCTGAAGAAGGATATATCGGCCGATACGTTGTGATTATAACAATTAAGATGAGATCAATTGTCCGAACATTCTAAGTAAAAACAAAACAGCTTAGATGTCACCTCTTCCCCTGATTATCACAAGATGAAGAAGAAAATGAGCTTTCATTGATGATTTACGTTTGATATTTCTCTTACGTTCAATGATGACGTATCAGGAAATATCGATGATAAAATGAGGACATTCTGTTCATCCTTTTCGATTTTAAGACAAATTTCCAATATTATAGTCTTTAAATCTTCAGTCATTTTGAAGATGTTTTAATCTTCTGAACTTGATTTTATCAAGAGCTCTTCAATTTTTTTACTGGCGTTTATCCATCCATAAACTATCACATATAGCATCCATGTGCGAACAGAACAAGTCTTATTATCCAAAACATTTTACTTTAAGGAACACTGGTGATATCGACGTGATTGCCAATTTATTATTTTCAAATTATATTTATTATCCTATTTCATTTTATCATCTTCAAATTTTGTATATTAATTAACAGCACCCAGAAGATTACTGTAATCTATCAAGATACATAATACGATAATTGATTTTGATCGATTGATTGGTTTTAACGACATGTCATTTCATCAGAAGTTATTTTATGCCTAGAGGTTAAGGAAAAGAGTTCCTAGCAAATTTATATTTATATTTTTATTAAGTTTCTTAAAAGATATTGACAACTATTTCTATTTAATATAATTGACAAATAAATCTACATGACCTATATTTTTTGAGAGTTTCTTACTCCCCTAACAAGTACTTCCATATAATGAACCAACAAATAATGGGAATTAAGAGTTTCAAGCAAATTATGGTTTCACTTAAATGAAAATTATCTTTAATAAACAATTATAACTTCATGTAATAATTCTTTATTCAAATAATTTATAGTTACATGATATCAACTATTCCTAGGTAAATGAAATATTTTGCACATAGATTCAAGTACTCTTATCTAATACCAATATTTACAAGGTTTAAGAATTATTTCAATGTAATAATATTGAATATGCTTTTACAAAGTTATAGTTTCAAGTAACTAATAATATTCTTTAGTAAACAATTACAGCTTTAAATAAGTATTTTAATACAAATAATTTAGGGATATGTATATCAAGTAATCCTATTGAATACGAATGATTCTTAAACAGATTCATAGGACTCACAAATGGAACCCAAACAGTTAGTACTAATCTGTCAGAATGGACCAGGGAGCAATAGTAATAAGGGGTACTTCACATTCCCCAAAGCTTCGAGAGTAGAGCTTCATTATCAGATGCAGTTCACTGTCATATCTAAGACAATCCTTGTTTAGGCGTATCTTAACCACTCCCCTCTGTAGCGTCACTGACAGGACGATATTTTTTCAATGGTGACTACGTACTCGCTAACTTGAAAATTAATTTTCAAAAACTAGAGTTTTTTTCGTTATGGGAACAACGATCATTTACACTGATTAAAAACAATACCCTTCATAAAAAATCCTTTTATTCCTCGATATCAGTTTGGGTCCTATCTATAACTCAAATAGAAATGTTTAATCATTTACGAAAGATTATTATTACTAGTTAATTGAAACCATACAGCTGTGTGTAAATAGTGCTTATTCGGTAAGAATACTTGATAAATAGAATTGCAATGTTAAATAGTAATACTTGAAACCCTTTAACTGAGTACAAACAAAGAATTAATAAATTGTGTTAATAGCAATACTAGATTCTATTTGACTGTGAGCAAAAAAATGATTGATATTAAAAAGAACTGTGTTAAACAGCAATACGTGATTCTATTCGACAGTGAGCAAAAAAGTATTAATATTAAAAAGAATTGTGTTAAATAACAATACATGAATTCATTTTTGAGCAAACAAAGGACAAATATTGAATAGAATAATTAGTAATTAATTGCAATATTTAGAACCATTTATTTGAGTACAAAAAAATTCCTGTCATAAAATAGAATTCGTATTATCAGCAATACTTGAAATAATTAAAGCATGTGCAAACAAATGATTAATATTTAATGGAATTAGTATTGTTAAAAACACTTTAAACCATTTAACTATGAGAAAACAAATGAATACTATTAAAAAGCATTCGATAACAACACTTTAAACTCTTTTACAGTGTGGAAATAAATTATTACTATTGGATAGAATTATCAGTGTTAGATTTGAGTACATGAAACCATTTAACTGTGTGCCATCAAATGAGCTCTCTTTTAAAAATAAAGTTACTGACAAACTATTTACTTCCAAATGATAGATAGGTAGATAGATAGATAGATAGATAGATAGATAGATAGATAGATAGATAGATAGAAACCCATTCACGAAAACAAGACTTAACAATGAACCGGCTGTAAAACATGCAGACTGTACCTCATCAGAGATGTAAGACCCTTGCACAACAAGTATCCTGGGTATGACCATAAACTGTATATGATGGCGAGGACCCAGTCCTAGAGCTTTGGGGAATGTGGAGTTCCACTTCATTGTCATTATTCCCAAATCCATTCTGATCCGGGGGGTAGTACCTGTTAGGTTCCCATCTGTGGGTCGGATAGAAATCTCTAATCATTTTTATACTTGAAATTATTTAAGTGTGTAAGCAAATGACTGATGTTAAATGTAATTATTTGTATTAAATAGTAATACTTTGAACCATTTAACAGTGTGTAAATGAATGGTATTTATTCGAATTATTAATGTTGAATTGCAATACTTGAAACCATTTAACTCTATACAAAAAGAATTATTAGTGTTAACAATACTTGAAACCACTTTACAGTGTGTAAACAAAGGATTAATTTCAAATAGAATTAATACTGATGGATAGCAATATTTGAGACCATTTAACTGTGTGCTAATAATAGCAATACTTGTGACCATTGAACTGTGCAAACAATCGCAATAGTTGAGACCATTCAACTATGTGCAAACACATTACCTCTAATTCATTTAGAAATAAAACTGCCCACAAACTTACAAGACATACATGTATAAACAGGATTTCGCCTTACATAACCATCAAAGGTTGATATGCCACATAACTTAAACCGAAACCCTTTGCAAGACGATATCAGTTACTCCACGCGCCTTCACTTAATTAAAAAAATAGTTTTGCTGATAATTACTGCTGTAGTTTATTTGTCTATAAATGGTTTATAAATTTATGTATTCATAGTTTTATTATTTTAATGCAAGGGAAAGAAATATCTTTAATTGATCAGGGGGATGTTTTGTTTTGTTTTTTTGTTTTATATTTTCATCATTCCAATTTGCTGATTTCAATGGGTTTTTTTTATTCATATGTTGTGTGGCTTTACAGATAAATATTTTAATTTCGACTTCTTAATATGGGAAGAATAGGGGTTGAAATTTTTACAATCTAATTAAAGATGTTAACTAACGTTCATAAAGAAACTTTATGATAAAGAACCAAGAGTGTCTATCTTATTTCTCTGACTATTTCTTGATTGTGTCATAAGATCGATCCTCATTGGGTGTTATCCTATTCAGGTCTTGCATCAGACTTACATAAATTTAGTATATAACGATATAAAGACACACCGATCAAGCTAGTCTTACAGACAAAAGTTTGACTGAAATTAGTTTAGGGCTCATTTTACGATGTCCTGGAGGTAAAAGAAGTTATGCAATTAAATAAATGTAAATGTTTATAAGCAAAATTCAGTGCATAAACAATAAAAAACAATAACTGTTTACCATTGTGTAATGGTTAAGAAAGCTTTCTTACAATCCAATTTGTTAATGTCTAAAAACCATGGCTTTGTGCCTGTTATTTAAAATAACATAATAAGTATCAAGATGATTGATTGATCGATAGATTGTTTAAATGATTGATTGATTGATTAATTGTAACGACATATCAATCCGTCTAAGGTTATTTTATGCTTAGAGGTTGAAGAATTGCGTTCATTATATGTTCTTATTTATATATTGTAATTGTTTATATAGTAATTGTTTATTAATTTCTTTTTTGGCAAGAGGTCAATTCGAATACGAATAATTCTTAAAAGATATAGTTTATCCATAGATGGACCCGAATAGGTGCCACCACTCCAAGTCAGATTTGATCTGGGAGTAATATCAATGAAGCGGTAATCTGCATTCCCCAGATTTCCAGAAGTGAAGCCTGACCATCAGATCCAGTTTAGTATTATGACTAGGACATGTCAAGCTGGAGAGTAATCATCTAGCTAGTTTTATGAACAGTTCACACTGTATATATGTATATACTCTAAGGAGACTAGTTTGTTGTCCAGTCGGCTGGGGCTGTAGAATACACTGACTGCACCTCTGCAGAGAGGTAAGACCCCCTCTAATGAGTGTCCTGCATATGACACTAAACAATCTGATGGTGAGGTTCCAGCAGTGCTGGAGCTTCCGGGAATGCGGAGTACCCCTTCATTGCCATTGCTCCCAGGTCCACTCTGGCCCGGAGCAGTAGCACTTGATAGGTCCCTATCTTTGGATTAAATAGAACTCATAGCATACTTATGCTAAACTGAATTGTTTGAGTAAACTGAATAGCTTGAAATAGAAATGTTTTTAGACATTAAAACTGTATTTACACTTAACTGAATTGTTATATATAACTGCTTGAATATTTTGAAATAGAAATGTTTTTGACAAATTGTGTACTTATGCTAAACTGAATTGTTTTAAATAGAACAGATTATTCACATAAAAATGGATTTGGCGTTAAATAACCTACAAAGGTTGATATGCCATAAAACCCAACAACAAACCAACGAGACTAGTTTGGCCTTGTGTCAGACTAAGATCAGATTAATAAGAATGCGTCCAATCATAGAGCAATTTTTAGCTTGGTAGTCTTGTTGATAATTTCAAAAATTATTTGTTTGCCAATAAATGATAAGCGAAACGTTTTAATCTTGTACCAGAATAAATTATGCTTGATAAATAGCAACAAGACACCATTTGAGAACACGTGAAACAATAACTTCAGATAAATATCACTGGATATTAATCCAAACATTTCGTTTTAAACTTGGCTACATAAATTAGTTAATCTTGGAAATATTTTGTCTTCAATTACCATTTGAACATGTTTCCTTGAGTAAAAAGTCTTCTTAGAATTACAGATAACCAGTAAAAGAAAATTACAATGGAATCTATTTTGATGTTTAACAAACGAAGCTAAGAATAAATAGAAAGAATAGAATATCGAAAGAGAAAAAAAAAAGCAAAGACTGGTGAATGGACAATATAAATTGGCAGACTCTTTGTCGTCACAAATATTTTGATCTATGCAATTATCTCCCAGAAATAGGTCTCTTTCAAAAGAAAAAAAAGGATGTTTTGTTGCAGGCTAAACTGAAGGAATCCTTCGTCACTTTCCGATATCGTTCATTGTTACATTATCTTAAGATAGAGGAAGAGAGTGGGTGGTTATTGTCTCTAAAATGCAATCTTATCTCCTTAAAGTAAAGACTTGACAGTGCATGGTAATAATTCATGTAGATGAAGAAATCGATTTTGATTAAAAGGTACAAACAGATCGATCTATCTCAGTTATATATATATATATATACAATCTATTCCAATCAATGTATCTTTTTACATCTCTCTCTCTCTCTCTCTCTCGCTCCCTTTCTCTCTCTCTCTCGCTCCCTCTCTCTCTCTCTCTCGGACCCCCTCTCTCTCTCCCTCGCTCCCTCTCTCTCTCTCTCTCGCATCCTCTCTCTCTCTCCCTCTCGCTCTCTCTCTCTCTCTCTCTCTCTCTCTCTCTCTCTCTCTCTCTCTCTCTCTCTCTCTCTCTCTCTGCATTCGGTTGATTTATATATATATTGAAGAAAATAAGTAAAAATAAGGAGACAATGTGGAGAAAAATCGAAAAACAAAGTAATCCAAAGCGAAGAATCTAATTTGAAAAAAGTTGAAATTATAACGTTTCGAATTCAATAAACCATCATCAGGACTTAGATAATATGTTCTCATTCTTATTCTTTGGTTCTTTTATTTTTCTTCCTTTTCCTTCTTTCTTTCTCCTTTTAATCTGTTGTGTCTCTTGATGGTTCCATTTGTTTTACATCATTGCCTTAGAGAGTCACATGATATTTTTGAAATATGAACGCTGAAAAATTGATCAGGTGGTTAGCGCCTCCCCACCCACTTTTTCTGTATATGTAATTTGTTCCTTTTTTGTATTTCGTTATGCATCCATCGATAATCTAACGACACGTCATAACATCTTTTCTAATCTGATTTTGGTTTATTGAAACCGAAACGTTAAAACGTCAACTTTCTTTCATATTAAATTAGTTAGTTTGGGTTACTTTTTTTAAATTTTTCTCCACACACACACACACACAGAAACACAAACACACACACACACACACATATATATACTGTGTTCACATTTCTCTAGTTTTGATCAAAACTTTATGGTAAGAAGAAATACACACATGCTCGTTTGAAAATTCAGAAAATCCCATTAGAGTAAAATACAACAATTAAAATGCCGTGATAAAAGACAAAAATCCATTCTGAATAACTGTGATGACCATTCCTTATATATATATATATATGTGTGTGTGTGTGTGTGTGTGTGTGTGTGTGTGTCGCGCTGCCAGCACTGATCTCCCTAACACTCTCTCGCTACCCGTGTCTATCGTCCATCGCTCCTAGAAGGTCTTCAAGGCTATATCTTGTATTGGCACAGAGCTATTGTATATAAGTTTTAGCTGGTCGTCCTGCCTTTGTTCGTCCTTGTAAAGGGATCCACAGGAGTATATAGCTTATGAGTTCAACCTTACTTCTCCACCAGTGTCCTGCATGTCTGCTTCGTCTAACTTGGATAGTTTTCGTGATGGGTAATTGGTGGCCATATAGCTGTTATGTGGGGTGTTGCATCCTGGGCTTCTTCAATATTGCTCGAAGCATTCTTGTGTAATTGCCCTCAAGCTTTTTCTCCATACGTTTGGTTAGCGTCCATGTAGTGCATCCATATTGCAGTATCGGCACGACTGCTGCTTGGAAACATATATATATATAGGAACCTGAAGCAAAAATGTATTTTCTCTTGATAAATCCTACAATGTATCTTGAACGTGGATATTAAAAGACCCAAAGCCGGATTTAAAAAAAAAACATGTTTTGCAACATGAGAGATAATTGACTCATTGTTAATTGAATTCATTGCTTATTTATAAAGATATGTATGTATGTATGTGTGTCTGCATGTATGTACGTGTGTATGTATGTATGTAGTATATATAAGTATTTATGCATGTATGTATATATGTATGCATATATGTATGTATGTTTATGTATGCAAGCATGTGTGTGTGTGTATATAATGTGTATGTATCTACGTAAGCATGCATGTATGTATGTATGTATGTACATCTATTCATATGTATGTATGTATATTAGCATGTATATGTGTTTATATATGCATGTATGTATATATATGTGTATATATGTATACATGTATGAACGTATGCACGTATGTATGTATGTATTTATGTATGCATGAGTGTATATGTAATCATATGTGTATGTATGTTTGCATGTGTATGTATGTATGCATGTGTGTATTCATGTTTGTATATATGCGTGTATGTGTGTATGCATGCATGTCTGCATGTTGCAGGCATGTGTGTGTGTGTGTGTGTGTGTGTGTGTGTGTGTGTGTGTGTGTGATGGGTGTGCTTGATTACACTTCTGTGTTTATTTGTATGCTAAAATAGTAACATCTATCGGTAAATATACATCTAATATACGCTTTTTGCCTGAACGCGTGTAAGAAAACCAATCGTTAACATATTCCTTCCGGCTAAAAGTCCTTCCAGACAGAAACACGGAAAATTACAAGTTCACTTTTAACTTCAGCAGTTGATTTTGCTTTGGCCTATGGCGTCTTTTGCTTTTGTTTTTCTTTTGTTTTTTTATTAATTAAAAAAGGGAAAAAGGTATACATTGACACTTGCTGAAAATTTAAATATTTCTGCGTTTGCGTTTTTTTATATTGACTTTATTATATATATATATATATATATATATATATGTGTGTGTGAGTGTGTGTGTGTGTGTGTGTGTGTGTGTGTGTGTGTGTGAACTTTACTGCCTTCAGGTTATTGTTATTATGTTGTCTTTCAGTTTTCGATATTAGATTATAATTACTTTAATTTTTTAATTTTTTTTCTATTATTCATGTATATGATATCGGTATAAGTATGTGTGTGTGTGTGTGTGTGTGTGTGTGTGTGTGTGTGTGTGTGTGTGTGTGTGCGCGCTTTCTCTTGAAATTTTACTAAATTCATTTGCAATTTTCTTCTCTCTTAATTAAAACTTGTGGAGGAAAAACATGTCACAATATTTCTAGCATATATTTCCTCTGTTCTATTGAGCATGTGAACGTCGTAAAACAAGAGCAATATGTTTCATTTACACACATTGGATTTTATCATGATATTATCCAAGTTTAGATTTTAAAAAATACCCAAAAGTAAAATGGTAAAAAAATAAAGGTCCATCAAAAAGTTTGAGCTAGTCTTCCAAGTAATAAGAGGTTACTTTAAAATCAGCATTCACAACTATTACTTTAGCTTAGGATAGAACACCGACTCTTGGTATCAATGGAAAATGCGACCTTACCTTTTGCCATAGAATATTGGTATTTTCATATTCACAATCAAACTATCAACTATTAAGGACTATGATTGCAAAAGGCCAAAAAGCAAGCCATTGTAGTATAAAGATTTTATCGCTTAAATCTTGCAAAAGGGAATAGCTTACTGCCTTGGAAATCAGCGTTGAAGATACTTTTAACGTGACCTCGAATAAAAAAGAAATGCAACAGGCAGGAAAGAGAAGATTACACATGTGGCATTCAAACCAAAATAGTTATGTTAAATCATAGACTGATTGAATCTTTTACATTGCATGAAGTGTTGATATTTTAAAAGATTTAATCAGTTGTCCCAAAAGCAGAAACCGTAAATGTCAAAGTGGTAGGTAATGACCTTTAATGATAGTTGGAAGTTTTTCTCTGGGGAATGTACTTCTTCATAGTTGTTAACAACAAATCAAAAGTGATTTGTCAAAGAATAAAGAAAATATACTGCTGATCAAACAACGTTAACTCTATGAGAAATTTTATTTCTCTCTTTAAAGCTTTTAAAAAGAAACTCTCCAGACAACAACAAAGCCTAAAAATAATAAGGATACTGTTAAATAATATAAAATCATAGATTAATTTTATCTTTTTTGGTATGAAATACAGAATACGAGTAACTATTAAACATCTGCAAAGATACTGGGATTCAACACAGTTTAATTGATAGATAATTACCTTTAATGGCAGTTAAAGCTTGCCTGTCATTGGAGGATTGTAAATTCAGGTAACCTAAATCCGAGGTGGGTGTCCTCGTGGTGTAATGGTTAAAGCGATGGACTGCGAAATCGTAGTAAGCGAGTTCGAATTCCAGTCCCACTATTACGCTTACTTTGGGACAAATGCCCTTGGGAAATATATGAACCCCTTATCCTCCCAGCTAATGGTTAAATAGTAACACTGCTGTTCTTCTAGAATAATAGAGTTGGCATTCAATAACCTACAAAGGTTGATATGCCATGAAACCAAGAAACCTGAATCCGAAAAATTGGAAGTTAGACTTTAGTCTTAAATTTGTTCGGCCAGAGTAGCAGAAGGCCAAAAACCTATTTCCATCTGTGGTCCAAAGAGTGTTCCCAACTCTCATATGGAGTCGGTTATGTTATCGAGAATTAATGTTAAAAGACGTACACACAAGGTCGTAATTATTCATCCCTGTAAAAATATGGAACTGCACAGAACGATGAAGAAGAGAAAAGCAATCACCAGGTGAGACAAGAAGACCATGATAGTGATACAACAGTAATTTAGATATGAAAATATCATTTTTTAGGCAAGTACAACGGTTTTGCCAGAAACTTTAAAGTAATGCAATCATTTTATCCAGTTTTATTTTCTCTACTTAACAGACTAAGCTAACAATAATAAATATTGCGGCTATGAAATAACGAGATTGCCTTGTCGACCAAAACTATTATGATGTGTTTCGTTTGCATTCAGTTATCAACTGCACAATGTTGTATCAGACTGTGACAGAGTTGGTATTGAGAATTTTTGAAGCGCACAGAAATACGACCTGTATTTCAGAAAAAAAAGTTATTAGAGAATTTTAATTTGGTTTGTTTTGGGTTGTTTTTTTTTCTATTCTTATTTCTTATTTATTTATTCTTTTTTTTTTTTTTTTTGTTATATAAATTCTTTATTAAACAGTTTATGAAACAAAAGGAAAGAAAAGAAAGAAAAGGGTGGATATTTTGATATTTTACGATCATTGAAAACATTATTTTGGGTTACGAAGTATAAACAAATAAAGGTTTGTTCAATTATACGAACAGGGAAATTGATGATCTAAATATCTTTCATTTGAGCGAGTGGATTTGTCAAAAGAGGAAATTTTAAATCGTGTATTCCTTTGACGAATGGTTTACAAGATCCACATGTTTGATAGGGAATTTAGATGGCAATTTTATTAGTTAACTGAGATTTAAGACGGCTCGAAAGGTAATGATTCGACGAACTGCCCAATGAAATGAAGGGATAACGGATTGGTTTAACACTTTTCAGCGAAATTAAATGTTAAATAAACATTACGTAGATATTACACTGTGTCTAATGTACTTGTTCTATGTTTAAACTTCGACTGAAACTGGCAATGAACAGCTATCATTTCAATATCATTATAAATAATCATTTCAATATCCTTGTAAGTCATACATTTTCCAGGTTGGCAAATAGGAATATTACGATCGTTTCGTGCACCAAATAACCTTATAGCAAGCTACCTAACCGGTCTCATAGATCAATTTGCTACTGTAGCAAGTTTGGGTCTCATTTTGGAGCCTGATTAAACACTAAATACCAGGATATTCGTTCGTCAACTGAAATGTGTTTTCTGAATATATTACAAACAAACCTCTTTACTTTGACCTGTCACTGACATTGATTTGCAGCAATAGCTAAAGCATTTCATGTATTTGGAATTAAACAAGGTTCATAATTGATTTTCAGTAACAAAAAGAAGGGCGCTATTTTTTCTGACAATATTGCGACCAGTAAGGTCAGAATAAAAAATAATGCCTCGATCTTTTACAACAAAAGAAATCATTGTTTATTGTTACAACGTTTATTTAAGTTGGGCAGGGGTATATACTATATCAATTAGAAGATTCACGTTTATTTTCAATAAGTAAAATGAACCTTTTATCGAATTCAAAGAGCTTATGACATTTGTTCAGTCACAAGGAAATAGATAAAAACAAGGAAGGTGCCCGTGGTGTAATGGTTATCGTCACAGGAAATGGACACGGCAATACGAGTTCAAATCTTGGACGAGACTGATTGCATTTCACATAGCACTAATACCCTTGGGAAAGGTATGAATCCAATTATTCTCCCTCCAGCTATGGGTAAATAGTAGGACAGACTAGGTTCTTCTAGGAGAAGGAAAACTCTGAATTCAAACCTGTTAAACTCCGCTTAAAAATTGACCTTGTGTCATATCCTGCCCGAGCAGAGGGGTTTGGTAAATATAATAAAAACAAGGAAGAAGTTTTGTAGTTGGTTCAGTTTGGAAGTTGCAGTCAGCGTTTTGGAGTATTGAAACAGCAAAGTCGAAACTTAAGTAAAAATATTTTAAAGTTCATGCCTCGAATATTATATGTCGGTACATCAGTAAATCTGTGAACTATCAATGACAAAATATTCTTATTTTGCAAAAAAAAAAACCTCTTTCAACTTTATACTCATCTTTGTCAATGAAGTTACTTAACTAACGAATTTTAATAACACAGATTGAAAATTTGATCTAAAATATTCCTTTAAAGCCATTTGTTTAAAAGTAATAATCAACAAGTTTAAAAACTGTATATCTTTAAAAATATAACAATAATGTGTGAACTTAAAAACCATCTTTCAGAAAACTTAAAACTATTGCTACAATCGTAAGTACTCTTAAAAATTTGATTTTGTCTCAGACAAGTTATAAGTTCTTCTCAATATTGATGTACATATGGTTGGATAAGACATTCATTTTGAGAGAATGTCGATTCATTTTTTTATTTACTAAAGATTTAAAAGATAACTCTTATCATGTTTGCTCTTCGAATGATATTTAACGCTTTTTTTCCGGAAAATTAAGTTTCATGTTAAAACATCATCTGATAAAATAAGATCAGACTAAGCTAAATTCAAAACTTTACCAGAAGGGATCAGACGATTTCATAAGTTAATAATTCTAAATTTTCAGAAGTCAAATGTTTTGTGTTACATGATTCGTTCATTTTAAAAGAATACTTTTCGTTTATTTCTAGTTTTAACTTTATAAAATCCAACACTACACCCAGGAGATTTGTTGGGACAGAACATGATTTCTATCAAATTAGATTGTCTATACTTATAATTTTTCTAATTTTGTATTAATCTAATATTTAAATCTTTGCAGAGGCGCATTTAGCGTAATGGTTATCGTCACAGGTAGTGGATTCGGCTATCCAAGTTCAAATTCTGAACGAGACTATTTGCGTTTCATATAGCGGTAATGCCCTTTGGAAAGGTATGAATAGAAATATTCTCCTTCCAACTGTGGATAAACAGTAGGGCAGACTGAGCTCTTTAACCTTGGCAACCAATCTAGGAGAAGAAAACCTTTAAATTCAAACCAGTTTTAGACGTGTACTGGTGTGGGCTCCACTGTTAAAGTACCTCTTCATTAAAATATTCGCTGGATTTCTACAATTTTCATAGATAAAAAAGATTTGGAAACAAAGTGAGATTTATAACAAAAAATGAAAGAAATAGAGAGAGATCTGTAAAATAAAAAAGAAAGAAATATGTCTATGAATAGTATGTAATGATATATTCTGAAAAATATGAAGAATTTTCTAAAAACATTTTCAATATTTTCCGTCTAAATCTGTTCAACCAATAAACGGAAAAATTTGCAGGTGACAAACATTTTTCTTCCAATTTTTCTTCCCATCAAACCAACAACGATTAAATGTCAAAGATAGATACACAATTTATTTTTGGAAGGAAATTTTCGCTTTTCCCAGATTCTAATTCTGGATATTTCACTGTAGAAAGGAAAAAAATGTTCTGTACAATCGATTTAAATTCAAATACCCACATTGGTTCGAAACATAATTGCAGTAGTCGTTTATTTTCCCCTGCTGAGGGGATAAGTGTTCAAAACCCTATGTAAGCTAGACATGGAATGCTAATTTTCAATATATTTTCATTTGAATGTTTAATAGGATTAAATCTTCCTACTCAATCCATTCTGATGTGCCATATTAAGATTATCAATAGGTATTCTTTCAAACTACGATGTCATGTCTTCATTAAATGGTAAACTTCTAAAATTAGTAAATCAGTTAGTATAACTAGGTACTAGTATCTCATCTACTGAAAGCGATGTCAACATAACTATGAATAAAACTTAGACGGCTATTGACAACTTAATGGCCATATAGAAATCTAACGTCTCTAATGAAATAAAACAGCAATTCTCCCAAGTTGTTGTCTTGTCAGTACTATTGTATGCTTCCACCACTTGAACTCTAACGAAACGTCAGGGGAAAAATAGATGGTAACTACACAAGAATTCTGCATGCTGTTTCCAATAAATCCTGTAAGCAACATCCAACAAAACTGCAATTTTATGGTCACTGACTTCTCAGCTTACAAACAATCGAAATAAAACGAACAAGACATGCTAGGCACTAATGGGAAATTAAGTAAATAACAACACTTTTCCTTAAAAAGTAAAGCTAAAAAATGATTAACAAATTTCCATTGTTAATTGGTTAGTTATTGTTTCATGGCATATAAACACTTCTTGATTATTTAATACCAAATCCTACCATATAAATATATACATATATATATATATATATGGGGTTGGATAAAGGAGAAAGTGAAGGAATAAAAATCAGATCTCCAAATAATTTTTATTTCTTAAAAGTCTGCTAAAAAACAACATTTTCCTTGTAAGCAATGATGAAGCAAGTCATACCGTAGATATCTTTAATACATATAGTTAAGATTGGTGCAAAGAAGTGTCGCAGTAGTTGTTAGCTTAAAATAAAGGGAAATATTTTGTATGCGTCAAAATCTTTGTATCAGTTGGTCACTATTTGTGAGAGAAAATGTATTGTTGCATTAACGTATATGTTGATATTATTTCAGCAAGGGACGGATGAATATTTTTAACGCATATATAAATGAAAATAAACAATCGTTCAATTTACAAAAAATTATTCCAAGTTGAAATGAAATGCATTATTGAAAGACAAGAATGTAGATTTTCTCTCAAAATAGACAAACGAAAAGTTGGGTAAGCATGATATAAATCACACTTACTCAGGATTTTTTTTTTGTATAATTTAGGTCTGCTCGAGATTAGATTTTTAAAAAGTTGATGATTTATCTCTGAATTTACTTGGCTAAAATTTGTTTTTTGTTATTCTTCTAGAGAAAAGATTTCAAAAATTAATTTTTGGTTTTGATCCTTCAAATTTTTCGCGGTATGTCCAAAGTTTACCGAAATTTAAGAACTAACTCAAGAACACTGATTAGTCAATAAATTCAAAACTAGAGATACAAAATTTATAGCTTCTCGAACCTATTTTTTGGCTCAAAGTTAACTTGCCCAGTTAGCTGGGGCTATAAAACACCGACTGCTTCTCTTCAGAGGAGTAAGACCCCCCCTCCAACCAGTGTCCTGCATATGACACTTGACAATCTGATGGTGAGGTTCCAGTAAGGTTGGAGCTTTGGAGAATGTGGAGTACCCCTTCATTGTCATAACTTCCAGGTACACTCTGGCCTGAAGTGGTAGCATCTGATAGGCTCCTATCAATGGGTCAAATAGAACTAAACTGTGTTGGTTGAGATGGGGCTGTTTTGACATTTAAATTGCTTACTTATACTAACCTGAATTGTTTGAAATAGAACTGTTTTGACATTGAACTGAGTGTAAACAAAAAAGTATACTTATTCTAA
The DNA here is from genome assembly GCA_963585895.1 of Sepioteuthis lessoniana. Classification (NCBI taxonomy): domain Eukaryota; kingdom Metazoa; phylum Mollusca; class Cephalopoda; order Myopsida; family Loliginidae; genus Sepioteuthis; species Sepioteuthis lessoniana. Next base: position 105,076,977 of record OY757906.1, on the reverse strand, counting down.
ACTGAATTGTTTGAAATATCACTCTTTATAAGTATAAAAATGGATCTGGCATTAAATAACTTACAATGATTGATATGCCATAAAACCAAACCAAACCAAAAATTATCACTTTTTTGTATGAGTTCCTATATACATGATTTTAAATTGAATAATTTACGAGCAACTTTATTTTTAAACAAACCGTTAGAGTTCATTTCTTTGTTCAGAGTAAAATTGTTTCAAATATTCCTATCTAACACTAACAATTCTAGCAAATATTAATCATTTATTTGCACACAGTTAAATGGATTCAATATTTGGTATTCAACATTATTAATTTTATTCATCAAGTATTCCTATCTAATTCAAATAATTTGCACACTGAAGTATGGTTTCAAATAACCAATAATAATAATCTTAATGAATGATTGAACAGTTCTATTTGACCCATACATGGGACGTTCTAACAGGTGCTACTTATCTGGGTTAAAGTTGACCTGCTATTAATGACAATGAACAGGTACTCCACCGCGTGGTGTAATGGTTAAAGCAACTGACTGCGGAATCGTAGTAAACGAGTTCGTATTCCAGTCACGCGATTACGGTCACTTTCGGGCAAATACCCTTGGGAAAGGTATGAACCCCCTTATTCTCCCAGCTATGGGTTAAATAGTACCGCTACTGTTCTTCAAGGAGAATGGCTTTGGCATTAAATAACCAACAAATGTTGATATGCCATTAAACAAAGAAACCAAACCAATCCACATTGCCCAAAGATTTAGGTCCGGAGCCTCACCATCAGATGTTTCAGTGACATATCCTGGATACTTGTTGTGATGAAGAGTCTTACCTCTCTTCAGAGATGGAGTCTGCATGTTTTAAAGCCTCATCCGATAGGCTGGTCTATTGTTGAGTCTTTCAATTGTGAATGAGTTTCAATACAATGAAATGATTACCTATAAGCAAGCAAAGGTTTAATTTTCTTTCATTACTTTTTACCGTGAATAACTCGACTTTTACACGAGTATAAATGATATATCCTTTATCATGCTTTGCTTAAGTATTTCGTTAGTGAGACCAGGTAGTTTTTAATTTGATGATACTTGGTAACGTAGTTGGTTAGTTGGTTGGTTGGTTTTATCAGTTTAACACAAAGGCATACTTTGTTGTCGTTACACTATTATAAACCTGGAAGAGAATATTCATCTATATCGACGATGGCATTCTTCATACTAATCTGAGTAAGATTTAGGGGCTTAACACACATATAAGAAGCTTACATTCTTTTGATCGTTTTTTTAAAGAAGAAGATATATTAATAACAGATAAGATGCAAAACATTATTATTTGACGGCTCAACATTCTTGACTTTTTAAGATATCCCTTAAAAAACTAGATTAGATGATTTAAATCAATTTCTTCCTAACATTATGAAATTCATTGACAATACTATTGTAATACTTAGTTCCCCCCGCTCGAGCTTTTATAAGAATTTTAATTATTTCAGTGGCAGATTTCACGAATTTAAAGGAATAATTTTTATCAAAGTGGTTCCAACTTTCCTAAAAGACAGGTGATAGATCTTCTTAGATCGGTGTGGCCTTCACATGGACAATTTTTACAAATTTTCAATATGAATTTTCAATTGGATTTTGATTTGGATAGTTCACTTGCTGTGTCATAGAAAATACATGCTTCTCCGAAGAAAAAAAAGATTTAATCTCCTTTGCTCTCTGACAGTAGATATGTTATAATCGCATTATTGTTCTGAAAAATGACTTTCTTATCACCAAACCAATTTTCTATATTTTACTTTTTATTTGATATTTGTTTATTTACTATTGGGGCAGTTTTCGTAGTGTAATGGCTAAAGAGCTGGACGGCGACCTAAAAGTAAGTTATTTCGAACTCCAGTCTCAATGCTACGGTCACTTTCGAATTAAAACTCTTGGAAAGGTATTAACTCCCTACCTAAGAGTTAAATAATATCACTGTTGTTCTTCTACAAGGATGAGTTTGGCATTAGACGACTCACGAATATTGATACCTATTAAATAAAGAAACCAAGAATAAAAAAGTAAAGTTGGCCACATTAGTCGAGGGTGACCCGAGGAGTCCCTTTTGAATAGCTTCTACACCAAGGTGTAGAGGAGGGCGTTACTCCATTTCCTGAATTGCTCCACTTTACCCTTGATCCGTACTTTATAATCCTTTGTTAAGCAAGGTGACATCAAGAACCATTTTTTGAGTCTTTGGTATGACTCGACCCATGAATATTAATGATTTGTAACTTAAACGACTGTCTAAGTGAAAATGATCGACTTGCCTTGAAAATGAGCATTCAAAACCTTAGCTTTCTCCTGGGCCAGACAGGTTAATTGATTGAAAATATACAACTAAACAGTAGCCATAAACAGTACAAGACTTCTTTCTTATATTCTAAATTCCGGGCCAACTTTTTGTACGCAGACCTGCGTGAGTGTAACGCAGCTTACTGATTGTAATATAACAGAGTTAATTTGCTTTTGAAAAGATCTTAGTTATAATTTTCTTCAAAGCTGTTTGGATTTGGTTAATGTAAAAAATCAATTTTTTTAGCTTTCTCAGAGAACGGGTTGATTGTTGAGACGACCAATTATGACCTGTATAATGAGAAGTCAAACATTGTTGCGGTTTTCAAAGGCGGTTAAATGTAACAGCCTGCTATGGACTGAAAAATCGGAATATTGTTTTAAATTAGTAAGTGTACAGGAAATGACCCTTGAACTTGATTTGAACAATTGCTGAGTTGGGATTTATTTTTAGCGTAGAAATATGTTTGGATTATTTAAAGGTGTGCATAGAATGTACGGTCATTTTATGTCAGGGTTAGTTGGTGTTTCGACTAAGTGGAATTTCCAATATACATTTTTCAATTGGATTTTGATCCGGAGAGTTCACTTACTGTGTCATAGAATATACATGCCTCCCCGGAAAAAAGATTTAATCTCCTTTGCTCTATGACGGTATATTTATTATAATCGAATTATTGTCCTGAAAAATTACTTTCTTATCACCAATCCAATCTGCCATTTTTTACTTTTTATTTGATATTGGTTTATATACAATTGGGGCAGTCTCCATAGCGTAATGGCTAAAGAGCTGGACGGTGATCTCAAAGTCAGTGATCGACTTACTACATTGTGAGTTCGTGTGACTGAAGTAATTTGAGGTACTGCAAGGAATCGAATGCCAGTGGCAAATATCCAACTATATCTGTCGCAAGCATATCAATGTTTAGTTCATAGTTAGCATATACTATTCTCAGATTAATATGGCACAGGGCTACGCATACATCGTATAGTGCAGGGAAAACTTTAAGCTATGTGAATCTTCTGAGACAGCTAACTTCTACCCCAGTCGTTTCGTTTGGTTTCTTTGTTTAATGGCATATCAACATTTGTAGGTTATTTAATGCCAAAGCTATTCTCTTAGAAGAATAGTTGTGGTACTATTCAACCCATAGCTGGGAGGATAAGGGGGTTCATACCTTTCCCAAGGGTATGTGCCAGAAAGTGAACGTAATAGCGCGACTGGAATACGAACTCGCTTACTACGATTCCGCCGTCCATCGCTTTAACCATTACACCACGAGGACACCCCTACCCCAGTCGTGATACTACGTTTACTTACGAATTAAAACTCTTAAAAAAGGTATTAACCCCCATATCCCATACCTATGTGTTAGATAGTATCACTACTGTTCTTCGACAAAGATGGATTTGGCATTAAATAACACGAATGTTGATACCTTTTATTGAGGGTTGTAGAATGCATGCGCAGTTTCGATAGCAATTGGCTGATATATACTCCCTATAAGCGCTTGCAAGCTGACACACCTACCAATTAATTATCCTGACTCCAGCATTTCTCTAATTTGCTGAAGTCAACTAATGACTGACACTCATATAGCCAGTCCGGACGCTATATTCTGTTTTTATAACTATAGATGCCATACTGATTGTATTTCATTATCACTTCATATACTGTTATGGAATTGATTATATCAAATAAACAGTTATTATATTTTTCTAGAGAAAAGGTCGACTTAACTTGCCCAGAACATTCATCATCTATTTCATTGGCCTATGAGAATCACAACAGTTTTTGCATATCAAGCTTGACGATCGACGACTGGGGCTGTACTGTAAGGACCGTTTTGTATTGTAAACGTCCCATCATTCCGACAACTGTGTAAAGAATAAGATTTCACTCGGTTTCGAACTGAGCGCGTCGATCAGAAATAGGACGTGTTTGGAAGGGAGAGAGTTGAGTTTATATAAGCCAAGAACAGAGCAATGGTTATTCCGCAGAGACCAGAGAGGTAAACTGAAAAGCGGATATTGAACTCTCTGAAGAGAGGACAAAATGAAGGCAGGACGCTAATTACAAAGATGGACATTAATTAACATCATTTGGTTCTTGCGACCTACAGTAGCAAAAAATGTAAATTATCGACTTTCGAACATCTTCATTAGAAAAGTATGACTCTACATCCTTTTTATGTTTTTGGACAGCCATATAGTAAAAAGGAAATGATCTAATCAAATATAAATGTAGTTATTTAGGGAGTCTGTTGCATTCGTAATAATTTTTGCATCTATGACGACGAAATTGTTTCAGGTTCACAAATGTTCGTATTATTATTTGCAGCATCTCATAATTTTCGGAACGATATATACTAAAATCAAGGACAATATGAATAAACAAATATATATTAAATCAACGAATTAATCTGAAGCAAAAAACCTTCAAACGGAGTTTATTCAATGGTTACTTCATTAATATCAAATCTACCCGATTCTTGGGTAGCAGATAACTGTCTCAGAACGTATACATTACACAAATTTTGACCTGCACTATACGATGTATGCGTAGCTCTGTGCCATATTTATCTGAGAATAGTAAATACTTTCAATGAACCGAACATAGATCTGCTTGTGACAGATATAGTTGGATATTTGCCACTGGCATTCGATTCCTTGCAGTACCTCAAATTACTTCAGTCACTCGACCTCACAATGCAGTAAGTCGATCACTTAAAATCCACTCCAAAGAATTTATTCAAATTCAGATTTCATTCCAAGAGACATGCAAGCATAATTTAATTTGGCACGGGAACAAACCTACTAGAACATTCTTGAATTGTTAAAATCAACGTCATCTCAAAATTTCTTAGAAAATTGAAACCGAGATAAATATTCAATTAATTCGATTTTAGCCAATTTTCTTCCTCCGGGAAAATTTACATTATACGAGGATCATTAAATAAGTTTCCACACTTTTTTCGTATGGGCACTTTTATTGATAGTACACACATGAAACTCTAGTCCCTTTTGAAGTAATCTCCTCCGACTGCAATGCACTTGTTGTACCGTTCCAACAACTTTTGCAAGGCCCCCATAGAAGTCCTCTTGTGTGAGCGTATCAATGACCTTTGTCACAGCCTTTTTCATCTCCCCAGTTGTCTCATAACGACAGCTTAGGGATAACCAAAAATCACAGAGAGCAAGGTCTGGACTATAGGGAGAGTGGGGTACTGTCTTGATGCCCATCTTGGTCAAATAGTCTGTGACAAGGATGTCCTGGTGGAAATGTCACTGACCCGATTTGAAGACTGCTGGCCTCTTCCGACGGAATCTCATCCTGAACACCCTTAAAACCTCAACATAATAACCCTAACCCTAACCCTTTGGCCAATCAACTCTGGTCTATTGACTTCCTTACTCCTCCCACATCTCTCATCATCCCTCACAGACACCCTGTCTTCCTTGAATCTCTTATGCCCCTCAAAAACTGATGCTCGATTCATGCAAGATGCTCCAAAAGCAGTCTGAAGCATTCCATATGTTTCTGTGGCATTTTTTCCAAGTTTAAAACTGAATTTTATCGCGTATCGTTCTTTTAAAGTGTCCTCACGTCCAGATTTTATTTTTGGAATTTACCACCTGTGACAATCAGACTTTTGTAGGGTGTATTCCAATTCCTGCTGTAGCTGTTCATTTTAGACTTAAATCATAAAAATTAGTCAGTCATCATATAAGATGTATAGCAATAACATACTGAATTTTGAAATGTCTACGACAATTTTAAATGCCTGTACAAAAAAAGTCGGGAAACTTATTGAATGCGCCACGTATAATGAATTGATAAAATGAAAACGTATATCTCGCTCCCACAAGTTCTCTCCTTCTCTCTCTCTCTCTCTCTCTATATATATATATATATATATATATATCTTTCATTCTGTCTCGTTCTCTTATTGTCTCTTTCCCACAATTTCTCCTTTCTAACTATGTTTCTCCCTAATTCTCCATTTGTCTATATTAGTTCCCCCCCCCCTCTCTCTCTCTCTCTCTCTCTTTATATATATATATATAACAATAGGATTTACTTTATATACGAAGAAAAAGTGCTTTATCATATATATTAACATTATATTTATATATATTCCAGCGGAGATATAAAATAACATCAGTAATGTACAAATCTTTTTTTAATCTGAAAATAATCGAAAATGAACAATATGTATATCCATTTAATTTTTTGACACCATTTAAAAAATAAACACATAGTTCATTTCCAAGTAACATCAGTAATAATGGCTTCTTTATAATTTTAATGTTTCTCTCTGATCAAGCAAAACATCAACGGCAGATTATAAGAACATATGTCATCATGAGGAATCAAATATTTGCTTACTGTTAATTATTGCAGTGACGTCAAATTTTCATCTTTTCAAGATTTGTTTATAAACAGTTTAAGATAAAACAATTTAATTTAAAAGAAAATTAATCTACGTTAATAAAATTTCTAGTAGGGATTAACAATATTGGCCCTACCCCAGATTAATATCAATAAAGTTCCCTAGATAACAATTATAAAAAAGAATACTATAAAAATGTATTTGCTTTCTTTTTCTAAGAAGTTTCAGTTCGCAATATAAGTTCCTTGTAAAATGTATACCGTCTTTCCATCGAGTGAATAAAAGTAAAATCTATTCAAGAAAAATCATGTCAAAAGGTTGTAATTGAAGGGGATTTTTAAATTGCTGAGTAATATACAAATTTGTTTCATATTATAAAAAGATTCCAAAGTTTTTTCTTTTTGCATTTTTTTATTTTAATTGCTGTAAAAATCATGTTTTGTTTGTCCAGCTTAAAACTTCATAGTACACAGTATTCTGGGTTTTTCGCTCTGTTGCCAGAATAAAGAAACCATCAAGGTTTTCAAGTTTTGAAAAACAAACATAAAACTGGCCATATGACAAGAGAGGGTTTACCAGATTTAGTCCAATAACTGTCAGCAATATTCCTTGATATTTATTTATTATCATGGCATAGCTGAATCTGACTAGAAACTGGGCCTTTTATATCCAAAAGGCAAGTTAGTTGGTCTCATAGGTATTCCGGGGATGAAACAGTTATTTCCAGAAATTTTCTCTGGCTTTATTGTTGCTTCGGATGGTAATTCTTGTGTCATTGCATAGTTTAGGTGGGTCTAGGTTTCGTAGCTGCATCATTGGTGCCCATAAACTTCAATAATAGATTTTTTGAATGGTATTCTAAAGACGATATTGTTATATTTTGACCTTTTGACCCGGGCAAAAATGCCATTCCAAGGTGATGCACCGGAAGGAGGTGACACATTCTAATGGCAGTTATGAGAGGAAATCGCGTGGGCGGAAATTGGCTGATGAAATGGGACGAGCTAAAAAATTCCCATGGTACACTCATAGACTGATGCACCGGAAGAGAGTGACCTGTGAACTGCATGACAGTTATTTCCGCTTGATAACGATTAAACATTCGATTCCAAAGATCGAGTGGGCGTCGAACGATTATATAACTCAGTTGAGTTCGACGAGCCAGTTGAGTTGAGTTCCAGTTGGAGTCGAAATGTGTTAGGGAAAGCCACACCAGGCCGAAGGGGCTTGGGGCCCTGATGAGTTGGGGTCCAGAGAAGATGCTGATAAGATGCAGTAAAGAAAGCCAGCACCCAGCAGAGTGGACCCCAGCATCAGGAGAACAAGAAAGACACAACGTTGACGATCATAACAATGGGGTCAAAATATTACAGTTATGTTCGGTCTCCAGCTCCCTCTCACACGCAACCCTTGAGTAACCCTTTTGTACCCTTACAAATAAAGTGAGAGGTATATATTTTTCTAAAGAAGTCTTCCTGCGTCTTTATCATTGCGTCTGTCTTTATCATTGTGTCATTGTGATTCATTCTGCATCAATCTGCATATGACCATACAACAATATGTTTTCAGAGAGACATTGATCTGATTAGCTTGAGTTCTTCAATGATTAAGTGGAACGGTTTGTTTGAAATCTCCAACAATAACCAGAGTCACCCCTTAGTTTATTTTTGGTTGTCTTTTAAATCATGCAGTGTTCTATCTAATGTTTCTATTGACTATTTGAGGCTCAGTGTTGCTTCATCCTAAGTGAATAACCTGTAAATTTGAATGATTTTTTAATATTACACAAAGGATTTTCTTGTGGGGCAGATAAAATATAAACTGTGTTGTTCTCCCTCCTTTTTAAAAGTGTTGTTGCAAACCAACTTGATGCTATTTCGAGTGTAATATTCTTTTTCTTTGAACTTTATCAGGGAAGTTTTGCCAGTGCCATCTCGCGCATCTATTAAGAAAGTTACGTCCTTATATTCAATATTGTTCTATAATCCTATAAGGTTGGAGATCAAGCAACGAATTTTTATTAAGCAGAAAGAAATACCAATTTGGATGTTGAAAGAATCGAGTTGTATACTACGAATGTGTACTAGCGGAATGGATTTTTGAAATGAAATGTAGATAAAAAACGTGTTACTTTGATAAGAAACGAAAAGTAAATATCTTTTTATTGATTAAACTAAAGGTGTCAAAAGATAAGTAAATTGTTTTGAGAAATCGCTGCGTTCCAGATGGTTTGAAGTGAAAAAACGAAACAAAGGTGATTCAGTATGAAACTCTAAAATTGGAATAACCTCTTTTCTAAGTTCGAATATTTTTAAACAAACCTGATATGATACACGTCAGTAAAAAATCAGTGAAATACAAATTAGGAGAGAATTCATATTGTTGGTTTCGCCCCTACCACCACTCAGATGAAGATATACATAAAATGAGAGGGTTTGTTCCTCACCGGTAGACTAGCGAGGAGAGACTGAGAGAATGCGATGCCTTGAGATACGTTGTGCCAGACCCACGGAGATAAAGAAGCGAAGCGAAATCGAGATGATATTATATTTTAAAGTGAAGAGAGACAAAGGGGAAGAATTGCACATGAGTCGATGAGCAGTTTCCACGAAGCTTTGGGTTTTTGACCTTATACCAAACTGCTCTATGTGTAGAAAGCAAAAAAAGCCGACCATACGTCAACGCTGTGGAAAGCAGCTTAATCTAATAAGCACTTGTAAAGCTGTACCAAGGATTAATGAAAACAAATATAACCGCCATTTGAGATTGCTTTGCACCAGACTATAGACAGCGAGAATAGAAAAACCTAAAACTTATACGAGGAACTGACGAACTTTTAATTCGTGAACTGGTCTTTAAAATTTACCTCTTCCGGATGGGTGAATATATGACATTTTTTTCGTACTGAATATTGTTATTTTTGCAAGCCGTGTTTTATTCTGTGTCTTGACCTCGACGTTTATTTTTTCATTTACTTATTTGCTTATTCAATGGTGTATAGGCTCATTGGCCTTGAGGTTAGAGTGTTCGCCCGGGTGACCGGGGTTCAATCCCAGGTCGCGTCATACCAAAGACTTTTAAAATGGTACTAGATACCTCCTTGCTTAACACTCAGCAATATAAGGTACGTATCAAGAGTAAAGTGGAGTAATCCTGGGAAAGGAGTAGCACCCTCCCCTACACCTCGGTGTAGTAAATATTGAAAAGGGAGCCTTCTAGTCGCCCTCGACGAAGGTCGCTAACTTTTACACTTTAAAGGTGTGGTCTCATTCACCTACTCATCGACTAGCGACTCCGACTAGCAACTGAACAAGATCTAAAAAAATACACTGAGGGCAAAGAGTGGATAAGTTGCGTCATCCGAAGACTTTACCGACCAACGGAACCGTCAACAGAATCAATTCCGTCTTTGATGAGGGCGGCTCTACGTCTAATTAATTGGTGCTGTGCCAAGGATACGACCTCGGAAAAACGGGAGATGGTGAAAATGCAAGGATAAAACTTCCGCTGGTCGTCCACTAGGCCAGGTAGATTTTCAGTGATTGACTGATCCAAAGCACGTTTATCATAATTTGTCCCCTAATAAATTCCCTAATGTATCTTTTTTTCATCAGGCTCTAGCATCAGTCTCTGTTTTTGCATCCATGTCCACAATTAATTGGCAAGTCACTTCGTTCAAATGCAAAACTTGGTTAAAGTGATCCTGCACAATGATATGATAGGAATAGAAAATTTTGCAACTAATTGATTGACCAGTATCTGGTCCTGTTGCTGTGTTTTTCAGCCATTATTGGAAATGATATCATTGTTGGCCATTCCACAAAATGAGTAGTTATTGGAGATATTTATAGACTCTATAAGTCTCAGAAATAAGCGGCAAATATCCACTTCTTCATATTTACCAACCCCCCCCCGCTCGGGCAGGATGTGACACAAGGTCAATTTTTAAGCGGAGTTTAACAGGTTTGAATTCAGAGTTTTTCATCTCCTAGACTAGTTGCCTCACCAAGGCTGAAGAACCTAGTCTGTCCTACTATTTACCCATAGCTGGAGGGAGAATAATTGGATTCATACCTTTCCCAAGGGTATTAGTGCTATGTGAAATGCAATTAGTCACGTCCAGGATTTGAACTCGTGTCGCCGTGTCCATTTCCTAGGACGGTAACCATTACACCACGGGCACCTTCTTCGCTGCAAAATAATCTAATTCTGTTCAAGCTGTTCATCTACTGTTACAATTTCAATTTCATCTGCAACAGGTGCATGTATCTCCTTTTATGCACTGCATCTGAATTTTCGTCTGTGATACAGCTGACTTTCAAATTTGATTTATGTTCTCCTATGCATATTGAAAAACACTGACATATCTATGGTGTAGATAAACATTTCTAGCGACTATGTTTACTTCTAATCCACTTTGATTGCTACCCATAAAATATACCTGCACAAATTTATGAGATTCTTTGGGTAATGGAAGATATTCATCCATCAAATGATAAGACTGCCCTTAGATTTTATACATTGTTAAGAATCCAAAGTTTATCACAATCTTACCTGCTCCAAATAATGTTATTTGAAAAGAAGAATTGTATTTCAGAATTTTTTTCTGAAGTCTTTTGCTCCCGGATTATACTCTGATAAAGTATTCTTAAGCGATTCTTGAGGTTCTTGTATTGGTGGCAGATTGCTTTTACCTCCTAAGCAGCGTAGATCATATTCTTCTGCAGGCTACTTCTTGGTACCACAATGTTTAGATTTTTCTTTCATTTTCCCTTTTTTATTTAAGATTCGCTCATGTAATTACCTTGAGACAGTCATGTAAAAAAGCTTCCATTGATATTTCTTTAAATTCATACATGAGTTCTGTTCGTGGGATGGTATTTGTCGTTTTTCGTAAGTTTCTTGTTTTCTTGTAGTTACAGTATTAGTCATTTTAGCAAACAAACGGGCCTGTGGCACGTCTTCACTTTCACATTGTCTTGCAGAAGCAGTTTAATTCCTCTCTGCAAGTAAACGGTTCTATGAAAAGCATCTTCGGTTACTTCAGATCGCTTTTATTGCCCAGTTGGCTTGGGCTGTAGAATACACCGACCTCATCGCTGCAGAGGGGTAAGACTCCCTCGAACGTGTGTCCTGGATATGACACTAAACAATTTGATAGTGAGGTTCCAGTGATGCTGGAGCTTTGGGGAATGCAGAGCACCCCTTCATTGCCATCGCTTCCAGGTCCACTCTGGCCCGGAGTTGTCGCACCTGATAGGGTCCTATCTATGGGTCAAATAGAACTTAACTGCGTATTTATGATAAACTGGATTGTTTGAAATAGAACTGTTTTTGGCATTGAAACTGTACTACACTATACTGAATTGTTCGTAATAGAACTGTTCTAAAAATTACCTATGTGTAAATAAAAACTATACTTATGCTAAATTAAATTGTTTGAATTAGAACTATTTGACAAAACTGAATAGCTTGAAATAGAAATGTTTTTGACAATTCAACTGTACTAACGCTAAACTTAATAGTTTAAAATAGAAATGTTTATTTGTATAAAAATGAATTTGACATTAAATATCCTAAAACGGTTGACATGCCATAAAACTCAAATATACAATCAGATCGCTTTTTTTGTTTTTCTTCAGGCATCCTAAGAGGTCCTTCCTTTTGCTATTTTTTCCTCGGCATTTTTAAATTTTAATATTTGTCTGTATCTAGCGTTCAATTAAAAGGATGAATTTGTGTGGTTACAGGATCATTAAAACTTTGTCATTGTTCTAAATCCAGATATTCATAAAGATTGAATAATGATAAATGGTCACGATAAGAATATTTGTATTGATAATGTTTTTCTCTGTTGAAAATAAGCCCTCGTTATAAATTCAAGTTAAAACAAACTTGATATAGACATGACTTGAAAGCAGTACATGCGTATTTCTTAAATAAACTTCCTATGAAATTATGTATTTGATAAATTTTCAAAAAATCAATAAAAAGGACATATTCATATTTACCAACCCCTCCGCTCGGGCAGGATATGACACAAGGTCAATTTTTAAGCGAAGTTTAACAGGTTTGAATTCAGAGTTTTCCTTCTCCTTGACTAGTTGCCTCACCAAGGCTGAAGAATCTAGTCTGTCCTACTATTTACCCATAGCTGGAGGGAGAATAATTGGATTCATACATTTCCCAAGGGTATTAGTACTATGCGAAATGCAATCAGTCTCAGACAGAATTTGAACTCGTGTCGCCGTGTCCATTTCCTACGACGATAACCATTACACCACGGGCACCTTCATAATTTTTTTTTACCAACCCCTCCACTCGGGCAGGATATGATACAAGGTCAATTTTTTCTTAAGCGGAGTTTAACAGGTTTGAATTCAGAGTTTTTCATCTCCTAGACTAGTTGCCTCACCAAGGCTGAAGAAATCCAGTCTGTCCTACTATTTCCCCATAGCTGGAGGGAGAATAATTGGATTCATACCTTTCCCAAGGGTATTAGTGTTATGTGAAATGTAATTAGTCTCGTCCAGGATTTGTTTGTTCGTGAAATATCTGATTGTATTAAAGTTATGAATAATCCAAAAACAAGAATTCTACGGAAATTTATTATGTTATTTTTTCATTAGATATAAAAATTACACATATATTTTCTGTGCTTGGCAAATAACGACTTAGCAAAGTCTAAGTTATCGTCAGCCGTCAGTCAATATTTATCCCAACTTTTCTCCTCTTATGTTTGAAAAGACAAAATTTTTAATAACACTATTTTAAAAATGTTTGTTTTTTTTTTCAATTTTACCTATTCTAAATTGTGTTTATTAATCTACTTTTCTATGTTTAACGAACTTGGAATAAAACAGCTGCTAAAATATTCATTAATTTAAAAATGTGAGACAAGATATTTTATTCTCAATATATTTATTTTTTTAACAAAAACAAATTTAACTAATTACGTCTGAAAAAAAATTGTCATATTTTTAAACAAAATACTCCTTCATTATCTAAAAATACAATTACTTTATTTTATTTTCGATTCTCAACTTTTATAAATACTGGATTAAAAAGCCCACATTATGAATTCAAGTCAAAACAAATTTGATATTCAC
>OY757906.1:105043144-105058144 GCA_963585895.1 Sepioteuthis lessoniana | reverse complement strand
GGGTGATTCCGCTTTCAATCCACTGAACGTTCTACTGGCCGGATATATCTTTGGTTTACACGAATGATTTATGATCTGCGCCCCTTTTGTTTTTAAGATCCAGACGACGGATCAATTGCTAGTCGAAGTCGCCTGTCAACAAGTAAACAAATGGTACTGCATAATTAAGAAAGTAAAAAATAAAAGTCGACGCCAAGAAACAGAGAATGAAACACGACTTGAAAATAAAAAAAATTACCGTCAAAGATGTTTCATAAGTGGCTAGCTTTAGTCAAAGACCGTCAGTTACTCGTATAAAGGTAAGTCTTTTATTTCATTTTCTACTCTCCGATCAGTTTGATACAAGGCAATTTTCAATGTTTGTTTTCTCACAGCGTCGTATTTTGGACGGCTTTTTCCCTTTCTATACTCAGGGACGTTTCTACAATGTAATCTGAAATTGAGGTTATATTTGTTTTTTGTTTGTTTTGTTTTTATTTTTTTGTTTGTTTTTTTTTCACTGCGTCGTATTTTGAACGGATTCGTTCACTTGCTATTCTCAGGGTAGTTTCGTACAAGGTCAAAGCTCAGAGCTTCGGGGAAACTGCTTTATCCAGTGGCGCGCCGCTGTGACCTCACTGCTTCTCTGCTCGCCCCCTCTTCTCTTTTCTTTACTACTGCATGTGAGGAAACCGTCAATTTATTTATATCCTCAACTTGGTTAGGGATGCGGTTGGATTGAATTCAAAGAAATGTTAACCCTCTGCCGATTGAATTGTTTAAGAAAGTATTAATTCCATTTTCAAATTCCTAATTCTAAATGTAGATAAGTGGTTGTTTTTAACGATGATAGGTAAACTTGGTGTTTCAAAACTTTGTTTTCGTAAATTCCTTTATCATCAAAATAATCTTTTACGAAAGAATTCTTTTTCATAAAAACAAAACAATTTTTTCTACACTACCACTAAAAACTAATTAGGCCATCACACAATCGTAAAGTATTTTTTATACCTCTAAAATCCAAATCGATTTCTTTTTCCACTAGTTGATAAACCTCTCTGACAGGTCTCTGAACTTTACAGGATTACAGTTACGCCGAATAATCTAGACAAAAATAAAATCAATACATTTCTTCAAATTCTCTCAACTGACCCTCGTGAATTTTTTTGAGACCAATTGTAACTTCACAAAAAAAAGGTAGGATTTTAACCAATTTTCTGCTTTGTATATCTATATATTATAGTTGTGATCACAGTTTGATAGGCTTTATTGTAAAATTTCAACAGGTAAAAATACTTTGTAACCTGCTGCAATCTACTCTTACTCGGAAACAGCGGATACTTCAACTTGTATAGTCATATTTGCAATACACACACATATATATATATATATATATATAGTGACGAGGAAATATGACACCCTAATACATTTGGCCGCCAGCAAACGACGGTAGCAGGCAAGAATCAGCGGACGATAGTAGTAAGCAGAATAATGAATGTGGGGAGAGACCATCTCTCCTTCACCCCTTTCTATCATTACAAGTTGAGATAGGCATGGGAGAACCTCACTCCCTATTAGCCATGTATGTATCAGTGGAAAGGCAGACCCCTCGACCATATTTGGTACAGAGAAAGAGCCGACCAAAAAAAATCAACACGTGGTGAATTTTCAAACTACGGAAGATAAGTTAGTTGCCGTTTATACCTCAAGGGATGAAGACACATAAGGAGTTGCCTTTGTTTGTCGAAAAACCAATAACATAATTTGGGATACGAAGAAACCCAAATTCCAAAAAAATGCCACGCAGAGAACCCTGAGAAAAAAGAAAGAACTTATCTTCTGAATGAACCTTTTCTCCGAGATATGGTAGGTCTCGTTAAACGAATACCCAAAAGAAAAGACTTGTCCACGAGAAGTAAGTGCACATACAATTTCAATGTATTCAACTTATCCTGCTGCATTCATACTGAAATGATAAGCCATTAAATCTCATAGTCTACTGGAAAGTGGGCCGTGTCTACCGTTGTTGAACTACCTTCTCACCTTCCGCCATTAACAGATATTTTATGAGGGGCTTACTCTAGGATACGGATATTTTAGTGGAGGCTCCCCCGGGATACAGAAAAACTTTCTCGTTCCAGACTTTTACCTGAATTGCTTAGTTTTCTTTGTTTCTTTCTTTTATGCAATAAAAGAATATTGTTATTAATCCTGTTAACTCAAGCACGGCAGTTCAGAGTCCTTATTTTTTTGTGGAAGAATTGTGTTTGTCGAAGACCCTGTATTTGAAGGGGAAAGCTACCCAGTTAGCTGTGTTGATTTTTAATGATTCACCTAGAACTCGCCTAGTAGCTTTAGAATATGGTTCCGCTTGGGATTTGGTGATATTTGTGACATTCTTTCTGACAGACCACAGCCAACGTCGGTGCCCGGCATTAACTGGTGGACTTAGTGGGCACGAATAGCACCCCGCAAGCCTGCTGGACAAAGGCGGCGTAACAATATATATCAAACATATGCTTATACAGAGAAAAAAATTTGTATTTATAGGTTGATTAATATATATTGTATAACCATTTAATTTCTGTTTTGGGGTGCCAGCAAACAATCACAAGCTGATTTTCTGCAGCAACCTACATGTATTTCGTGGGACATGGTATGAGAGTCTGAAGTAGGTCTGAAAAGGTATATGATAGGGCACAGAATTAATGTCAACGCCGATGACAGTTGTTTTTGCCTGAGGAGTCATATGTGTTCCCAGGAGTACTTTTTGTATGATTGACAGTCAGTATATATATATATATATATATATATATATATATTGGATCTTTTTGGAATTTGAAGTAGATGCAGTCTTTCTAAAAGCACCAAGAGGAAGCAAGGATTTTGAATTCTGATTTTCAAGGAAGTAGCCATTTTAATTGAAAATTAAGCATAGCATAATCTCCTTGCTTTTCATTGGTCCTCACTTCGTCTTGTCCTTTAGAAGTTTTAGTTGAGTAAAGATCCATGTCAATTTGAAACACTTATGCAAGTACTGCATACACCAATTATCTCCTCAAGTAGAAAGCCACTATAGACATCCTCTCTCTAGAAATATCCTCATTATATTGATTCATGCTAGAAAAAAAAACATGTTCGCCTCATGTTAGCAGAGATAAAGTTCGTACCAACTTGGATAAGCTTGTTGAATAACAGACAAATCGATTTTGCTTCACTTCAGTAAACGAATAAAAAACGTATTAGTTAATTTTGCTTTATCAAACAAATATTTATATCGATATCGATCGTTGTTCATGTTAGGCAAGTTTTGGAGAAAGTTACATTTGTTGAAGTTGAAAAAAAACTACTTCTATTAAATTTCATAAGGCAGATAACTTGTCTGGCTTCGAAAACGTCTTTCAAGATTCTGATGTTTACTTGATCTCGAACTATATCCTCTGGTTCTGGTATTTAATGCACAAACTCATTAGCCACAAAACAGAGAGCATATATATGCACTCTGTTGAAGGGATTTTTCACGTATAACATTCTACATATACGTTATCGACTATCTGGAGTTCTCAATTCTTGAGAAGAGTTATTGTATTTCAGCACAGTTGAAAACTGGAATTAAATCCGATGGTCTGAGAACGTACAAATATGAAAAAAAGAAAGTCTTCAAATAATGATTTTATTACTGTTTTAATGATTAAAAACAAACAAAATCTTTTATATTAGCAAGTAATTCAAACTATAAAATCATCCTTTGAAGGCTTTGTGTTTTTTTTTTTATATCTGTTCATAATGCCATGTCGGTGTTGTTTAAAATACGCGGACTGCATCTTCGGCGCAGATGTAAAAACCCCAGAAAATGAATGTCTTGGATATGACACAAACCAGTAACATGTGATGACATTCAAATTCTTCAGAACTGGAGAGTATGGAGTCTATTTATTGCTATTACTCCCAGATCCGCACTGACCCAGAATTGTAGTACCTGTTATTGTCCTCTCTGAATAGATCAATTATTTTGCAAAATATTTGTATTAAAAAGGATATCATCTTACCATGTTCATAGAACTTAGATATAAACGTACAATGTACGCGATTCCTTAACATGTAAACATTAAATAACCCCAGATTGGTTGGCATCTCGTTAAATTCAATCTATCAATCATCTCAGTAAGAGACATAATGTCAGTTTTAAGCGGAGTTCAACAGGTTTGAATGCAGATTTTTCCTTCTCCTAGACTGTCTGCCGTACCAAGATTAAAGAGCTCAGTCTGCCCTACTATTCATCCATAGCTGGAGGGAGGTTTGTTACATTCATACCTTTCCTAAGAGTATTAGCGCTATGTGAAATGCAAACTGCCTCGTCCAGGATTTGAACTCTGTTCATCATATCCATTTACTAAGATGGTAACTATTACACCATAAACGCCTCATATATATATATATGTGTGTGTGTGTGTGTGTGTGTGTGTGTGTGTGTGCAGAGAGGCTCTGAGTTAGCGTTAATACAGTTTCGATCCTGAAACTACACCTGTCTACAGATGTATTAACTGAGGAAGGCTTTTTTGATGTCGTAACCTTTGTTTTAACAAGATTATGTGCATGAAATTATATATTTGGGTCGGTCGTTGTGTAGTTGTTACCGTCGTAGTTAATGAATAGGACGACCTGAGTTCAAACCCTGGAGGAAGCGGTTTGTATTTTCAGAAAGCGCTAACTTACTTGGGAAATGTATGAATGCACCTACTCTGTCTGTCTGTCTGTCTCTCTCTCTCTCTCTCTCTCTCTCCCCCCCAGGTATGAGTAAATAGTTAAGTTGAATATACTCTTTAACCTTGATGTGGCAATCAATCTTGGAGAAGGAAAACTCTGAATTCAAACCTGTTAAACTCTGCTTAAAAATTGACCTAACGTCGCATCATGGTCGTGTTGATAGGTTGGTAAATACATATAAGTATATTTGGATTGCTATTGTAGCATGAATTTAGAAAGTTAATTTTTATATCTTAGAGCATTCTGAATAATGTCATCATTTTCGTTGTTATATTCACAACGTTTCGGCTGATGCATCCTTCGACTTTCTTCGGATGTTCGAACTTCGGACCGAAACTTTTATTTAATCCACAGGAGTAGATTGTTCTGATTCCGTTAACCATAACAGTATGGTACAAATGGTACAAACGTTAAGCATGCATTGTTAACGGTAAGTATGCATTGTTATTTACCTGTAGTCAGGATTGAACCAACAACGTCCAGATGATTCACTTAGAAGCTCTTTAACCAAACGCCTATATCCATTCTACAGAACAATCTACACTCGATTTGAAGGGCTCGATTTGAAGTTCCGTATGGGCTCCCGAGATCCACATGAAACAATGAAGAAGGCCCAAGGACGCATCGGCCGAAATGTTGTGAATGTAACAATGAAGATGAAGGTAATAGTCCGAATAATCTAAGTGATAAAAAATATCTACATCTCAGAAATTTTGACAAATAGAAAGTTAATACTGATTCTGAGTGTCTTTTACTGAGTAAGTTAACCTTATATATATATATATAAGGTTAACTATATATATATATATATATATATATTTATATATATCTATGGGAGGTGCCTGTTGTGTAATGGTTATCGTTTTAGGAAATGGACACGGCGACACGAGTTCAAATCCTGGACGAGACTGGGAAAGGTATGAATCCAGTTATTCTCCCTCCAGATATGGGTAAATAGTAGGACAGACTAGGTTCTTCAGCCTTGGTGAGGCAATTAGTCTAGGAGAAGGAAAACTCTGAATTCAAACCTGTTAAACTCCGCTTAAAAATTGACCTAGTGTCATATCCTGCCCGATAAGAGGGGTTGGTATATATATATATATATATATAAGTTCACCTTCATAGAAAGAATATAAAAATGCAATGGACGATAGTCGAAACACACAAAGATAAATGGATGAAATGTCAATAAATATTGACCCTTAAATCGATGTAGCATTAAACCATCCTCAAAACACCATTTTGAAATAGTATAGACAGATTTATGTTTACATAGAACCACCAAAATAAACAAGTTCCTAAGCAACATATCTTACCGAAACAATTACAGATACTTTAAAACTCATTCCTTCCATACTTAATAAATATCTTCCAAGTGTTAAGCTCGCTACCAGGTATCTACGATAGTAAAGACCATATAATGGTCAGTTGAAAACACTTGGATACCAACAAATAATTTATCATTCCACGAATGTATATTCTACGTTACGAGTTGATGTTTCGTTGCTTCGCTTAGAGCATATCTACTCTTTTAAAAGGTATTTTTAAAACTTTTAAACAAAAAAAAATTTTCATAAGAATATTTCTCCTGACGATGGCCGAAACTTGTTGAGAACGATTAAGAAAAAAGTAACGATAAAGAAATATTCTCATTTGTCATATCACATGTTCCATCTCTCTCTCTCTCTCTCTCTCTCTCTCTCTCTCTTGATAGATTGATAGATATGTTATAGGTGTTTTTCTCCTATACTGGTTACCCAACCAATGCTTGGGTTGCCAGTTTGCCCAATTATTTACCCAGGAGTCTCTGTGACGTCGTGGTTAACTTGCTGGATAGCGACATTGTAGTGAGTGAATTTGAACTACAGTCACGCCATTACGTTCACTTTCATAAAAATACCCTTGAGAAAGGTATGAACACTCTTATCCTTAGTGGTACTATTTAGCCCAGAACTTGAGTTCTAGGCTAAATAGTACCACTAAGGTCCTTCAACAAGGATTGCTTTGGTATTAAATAACTCACGAGGGTTGATGTGTCATTAAACAAAAAAACTAAGGCTAGTGTGAGAACTGATGGATTCATACCTTTCCCTCGGGCATTAGAGCAAAGTGAAACGCGAACAACCTCGTCCAGGATTTGAACATTAATCCCGTTTCCATTTCCGTTACGGTGAGCGCGCCATTTATATATATATAAATATATATGTGTGTGTGTGTGTGTGTGTGTGTGTGTGTGTGTGTGTGTGTGTGTGTGTGTGTGTGTGTGTGTGTTATTTATGATAGTATAGAAACTGAAGAAGAAAACACTAATAGCCAATTTATTTTTCATATCAATGTTTATTCACATTTATCTAAAATATCAAGTTCATGTATCCGTATTCCATTGGCCTTATGCGTACAGTGTTCGCCAATGGTCCGGGAGACTGGGGTTCCATCCCACGTGGAGTCATACCAAAGACTCAAAAAAATAGTACTTGATGTCTCCTTCCTTAGCACTCAGCATTATAAGCTAAGGATCAAGGGTAAAGTGGAGCAATCCAGGAAACGGAGAAGCGCCCTTCTCGTACACCTCGGTGTGGTATCTATTGAAAAGGGAGCCTTCGTGTTACCCTCAACTAAGCTCGCCAACTTTACTTATCTGTATTCCGATTTAAGAGCTGCCCAACCTAAGGAATTCGCATTTCAAATCCAACCTTCCGTTCAAACAAATGATTATCTAGACCAACATGCAAGACATAGATTGATAGATAGATAGTAGCCAACATTATTTTGACCCTAAACTCTACAAGACTCTTTGATTTCATTTTATGCTTACTGGAAATATTCCAATCCTATTATCTTGTCGCTTTGTGTCCAATTCCAGCGTCAAATGAAGCAAATCTTCCCTGTTCGACCAATTCTTGAACGTTTTGAATTCAAATCTAATTGACGTCATTATCCACAAGTCATCTTTTAATAAATCTTCTATCGTTTTTTTTTTTTTTTCTTTTTTATTTTTTTGTCTCCATTCCAACTTTGGAAAACCATTGTTTCTCCTAAAAACAGTGACGACGAAAAATGTTCTTCGCGCTCTCTATCCGACAGTAAATCACAAAATCGAAATCATTTCTACCATAAGAACCAAAATTAAGGAAAAATAACATTTTTACGCTGCAACAAATTCGAGGAGACATTATGTCTATAAATTCTTTACCGCATCAATGCCACATTTACTCGTAAATTTATTCTATTTTACACACATTATATAACTCTTCTGTTTTTGTTTCGGAGGGTAGTTCGTTTAAAACTATGTTATGTAGACTATATATTTCAGAAGAATTTAAGAAATTCTTCGATGGCAACATTCATATGAACAATTAAAATAACACTATACATTTCATCGACCTTATGTTGGTGAGTCTTATCAGCTGAAGGCACTGCATGGCTTTTTCTTTAATGAGTTTTACTGTGTATAAACAAAATCTATACTAAACTGAATTGGTTGAATTAAAACTATTTGACTAAACTGAAAAGCTTGGAATAGAAATATTTTTGACAATTAAACTGTGTACTCATGCTAAACTAAGTTGTTTGAAATAAAACTGATTATTTGTATAAAAATGGATTTGGCATTAAATAACTTATAAAGGTTGATATGCCATAAAACCCAAACAACCATCCAAATTTACTGAGTGTTACGTATTTTGCTTCCTTTATTTACTCTCAGATAAGATTTTTAAAAATTCTCTGAGTCCTTCTCATCATACAAGGGTTTAACTTAAAAGAACATCTGAAGTCGAATAATTTTTTTTTTCAAAAATCTCGGTTTTAAGATATCAACTTACATACGAATATGTACGATGATTTCAACGTTCAATATTATTTCCATTGACATGTGAAACTTTTAAGATAAGTAATTTCACAGCTTACAATTTTATGAAGGTTTTAATGTGATATTGTTCTTATATAGAAGTGTAGAATGAAGAACGATATGATTCAAATTTTCAACTCAATCAGTATACAGTAACTTTCTCACGGAATGATAAAAATGACTGATTGATTTTAACAGTATGTCGACATGAATAATGTTATTTTATACATTTATATCTGCATGTCTTGTATAGTTGTATCTTAAAATATTTTTGCACTCAGTTTTATGGTTTAAAGTATTCCTATCTGATACTGATAATTATATGGTTTCAAGTAATTATTTCTATTTGATAATTG
The DNA here is from genome assembly GCA_963585895.1 of Sepioteuthis lessoniana. NCBI lineage: Eukaryota > Metazoa > Mollusca > Cephalopoda > Myopsida > Loliginidae > Sepioteuthis > Sepioteuthis lessoniana. The sequence goes on along the minus strand of OY757906.1, from coordinate 105,049,192 downwards.
TCATTTGTTTGCGTACATCTAAAGGGTTTCAAGTAACTAATAATGATCGCAAGTGAACAATTATAGCTTCAAGTAAATATTCTTAATACAATTAATTTATACGTATATGGCATCAAATATTCCAATTGAATACAAATAAATTTGACTCATGGATGGGACCCTAACAGATACTAAAACTTGTCCGAGTGGATTTCAGAGGAATATCAATGAAGGGATACTCCACATTCCCCAGACTTCCATAACTGAAACTCAGCGTCAGATGCAGTTTAAAGTCTTGCCAAAGATACACGTGTTTTCTCTGGGGGATGCAGGTTTTTACCTACTGCTGAGGATTGTGTAGGGAGACCCCACATCTTCTTTCAGTGAATTCAAAGCCTCCTCCTCCACCCTGAGAATTATAACGAGTATAAAAGCTAATTAACCATATTTACCAACCCCTCCGCTCGGGCAGGATATGACACAAGGTCAATTTTTAAGCGGAGTTTAACAGGTTTGAATTCAGAGTTTTCCTTCTCCTAGACTAGTTGCCTCACCAAGGCTGAAGAACACAGTCTGTCCTACTACTTACCCATTGCTGGAATGAGAATAATTGGATTCATACCTTTCCCAAGGGTATTAGTACTTTGTGAAATGCAATCAGTCTCGTCCAGGATTTGAATTCACGTTGCCGTGTTCATTTCCTACGACGATAATCATTACACCACGGGAACCTCCGCAAACTAATTAACAGGGACTGGACTGTGACATCGTAGTAAGCAAGTTCGAACTACAGCTGTGGTATTACCTTCGATTACGGACTAATACTTTTGGGAAAGTTATCAACAGCCTTATCCCTCTAGTTATGGGTTGAATAGTACGACTATTTTCCTTCGACAATGATTGCTTTGGCATTAAATAACCCACAAATGTTAATATGCTATTCAACAACTATACTCATATTCTGCCAATGGATTAAACACTTGTAGTTCGTTTCTTTGACCTTCTTACGTGAATATAATCTGATAAAAATGACCTCAATACAACTGGCAGACATGATAACTTTGTATTCTTGAAACTGCCCACAGAATTTGATTTATAATGCACGTCTAAATGTTGAAATGATCAGATACATTAAACTAGACGGTTTTTCAATGAGCTTCACCTGCGGTTAAGAGCAATTTTCTATCTTTAGCTTCGTCAATTGCGATACAAACGATAAGTTTTGGTCGACAGACAGTCAAAACGATCCAACATTGATCTAGAAAAAATATGAAACCCAAAATCAAACACGACTAATTATCTCGTTTTCGCTGTATCAAAAGCGATTTTTCTCACAGATATTCGAGAAGACTATTACTTTTTTACATCCTTATGATATAGAACAAATAATCATCATTATTCAGTATACTTGGTGTGATAGAATTATTTACAATGCAGAACAGGTTATCATGATATTGGTTCTTCTAATAAAGAATGGATGAAGGATTCTAATTAACATTCCATAGTTATCTCTGTTCTATCAATATAAAAGATTAAAAAACGTCACTCAGTACGGACAAAACCAAGAACAATTATCATCCATTTTCAAATTGGACAATAAATTGCTTTATTCTTTAATTTATTGTATTTTAAATGCATTGTTCTAATAAAATACTCGCTATGATGTGCCATTTTTACTTGCTTATAGTTACACAGACACACTTTTCATGACATGATTCTAAACTGCATCTGATAGTTAAGTCCCAATTCCGTCTTTTGAAATCAAATATTATCAATTAATCAAATATTTTAATTAAATTATGCTTTATAATAAAAATTAACTAATTTACACCTGATTCTAGATATTTTCAATTTAATCTCGTACATTCCAGAAGCTTCTTGAAAATTCAAATTGATTTGACACAAGACTTTTTCTACCTATCCACAAAAACATTTGAATCGGAATTCGTTACGCTGTAATTTGCTTCCGTCTAATTGGTGCGAAGCCTAACGAAATTGAAGATTAATTTTCCACATCAAACAGTTCTGGACTTGACTAACGAGTGGAAAAACACTGGATCTATCTCTCTGTAAAAAAAGTTCTGGAAGCCTCAAAAACTTTCAAAATCTACGAATCGTATCCTTCTTCGAAGTCTAAAAAATCGTGATTGAAAAGGCAACGAATAGGCAAATGATATCAAGCAATATTTTGACAACGGTATCCATTCTGCGCCCATTCAACACATTCTGATTAAGCTTCGTTATTAATCCTACATTAAGACAAAACAGATACTTCTAGCGGCTCTATTGAAGAGGAAAGATTGGAATGAGCACGTCATCATCAAAACTGGTCTATTGAAGACTGAAAAAAGTCTTATGGACTAATTGGACAAAAATTAAGCTGCTTTATAAAAATGTTTAAAAAGGCTATCGAAGATAAAGTTTTGAAAATCCTCTGATGATGATTCATTAAAAGTAAAACATTCTTTATCCGTTATGATTTGGGGACGTTTAGCTTTATCTATATAATGCTCCTTGCAACAGAATGTTGTTTTTTCTCAAAAGGGGTAAAAGTTATGTAATGTCTTCCCAGTTCAGCAGATCTAAATCCGAGAATTTTTGGATGATTGTAAAAAAAGGCCTTTATAGCAAATTAATAATCACAGTAAAACTCTTCACCTTTGAGACAACAAAAGCTTGGTCTACTTTCAAAAATGAGATTATCATTAAAATAAATTGGTTGAATCGATCCTAAAGAGGGTCAATGTATTGGTGAAGACTAAAGGAGGTCCAATTAGTTAATTTTTTATAATGAATTTAATTTGGGCGAAACGTTTTACACATATTTAATTTGAATGAAGAATGAATTTAATGTAATTATTTTGCTATATGATAATTGAATTATTTCTGGTGGGTACCTTTTTTTTCTTTTTGAAAATAATAGTTTGAGGAAAACTTTTTACGCTACTCTATATATATATATATATATATATATATATATATATATATATATATTGTCGGTGGGGCTTAGAATACGAGATTATATCCCCTAAACTGCGATAAGATTCCCTCCAAGATAATGGGTATCTTTAGTATGACTCTAAACAGCATCCGATACTGAGGCTCCAGTTCTGGAAGAGTGGGCAGTGTGGATTACCCCTCATTTCCATTATTACAATGATCTCTCAAATCCGAAGTGGTAGTACCTGTTAGGATCCCATCCATGGAGTAAATCATAGAGGATATATATATATATATATATATATATATATATATATCCTCTATGATTAAATTATAGAAGATATATATATATATATATAGATATATATATATATATCCTCTATGATTTACTCCATGGATATATATATATATATATATATATATATATATATATATAAATGGTTTATGGTTATCACTAGCTCATTTGGTGAGTTAATGGAGGGTCAAATTTTGAAGTATTATAAAACAGTGCTCAATATCAATGATAGAGTTGTTATACATATTGGATTATATGTATATATATATTCATTAATCATTGTCTGTCTGATGAATGCGTAAAGCATGAAACCCTGGGTCACACACACACACACACATATATATATATATATATATATATATATATATATATATATATATATATATATATTAATCAATTTATTAATTAAATTTTAACCAACTGCCATGTGTATTAGAGCGAAATGAAACGCAAACTTTCTATCACACTTGGTTCTGTACTTTTTCAAAATATCGAGTTACGTCACCTTGGGGAGGCAAGAGAGACAGAGAGAGAGATAGAGACAGAAGGTAAGATAGACAGAGACAGAAAGCTGGTTGTGGAATTAAAGCCATTCTCTTTGTTACTCTTCTTTTTTTTGCGTGCTTATTCTATTTAGTGGGTTACTACAAATTAGATATCCAGGACTTCAAAGAATTCTAATTATTATAGTAAGGTAGAAGTATTTGGATTCCTTTTTTTTTCTTTAAACAAACAGGTAAATTTCAATATCAACAAAATATAAATTAAAATATTTTTTCCTTCTTACGTTGTGTTTTACCTCTGTATTTTTTGTCCTAACAATATTTACATTTACTTCCTAAACGTTTATGTTTTTCCCAAATTTCATTTTCCCATCGCAGGAGTTTTCTTATCAATACTTTTAACGTACGTGACTGTTATGTATTCAGAAAAGTGTTTAAAACGATTACCGAATATTTTTTTTATTCTTTCTAGTTTAAGCTTCATAGTTTATTTTAAAACATTTTTATTATACTTATATTTTCTTTTTAACACCCCCCTCTCTCTCTCTCTCTCTCTCTCTCTCTCTCTCTCACTGAACAATGTATTATTGTTTACGTTTATCGTTTGCTATTATTTGGGTTTATTTATATACAAAAAGAGCCTTACTATTAAGTAAATACGCGGGTCATTCAGTAATTTCTAAACTGCATCTAGATTTGTATGAGCTTCTCGTGTACAGAAATTAAGACAGAAATCAGAATGTATTTTTCTTCTTTTATAAAAAGTGTACGTGAGTTGCCACAGCAAAAATGGTCTGCTATGGCTCTTCTTTCTGGGTGAGGCTAAGAACTTTATGAATGAACCTTTTAATTACTTTAATAAATATGATTTATTATTCATAATGAATACATTAAATAAAATCTGCAATGATTATATGTTATATTATAATTCATTATTATTTCTTTATTCATAATGTTTGATGTATTTTCAATTAATAACAACGCGACCGAAATTTAAACTGTTTTTTTATTGAAAAAAAAAAGTTGGCGAGCGTAGTCGAGGGTGATCCGAAGGTTCCCTTTTCGATAGCTACTACACCAAGGTATCGAGGAGGGCGCTATTCATTTCCCTGGATTGCTCTACTTTACCCTTACCTTAAAATGCTGAGTGTTAAGCAAGGTAACATCATGTAATTTTTCTGAGTCTTTGGTATGACTCGACCTTGGATTGAACCCAGGTCTGCCGAACCTTTGAGAGATCACTCTAACCATTATGCCAACTCACAGCTTTGAATGTAAATAGATGTAAATGCCATATACATTTTTGATAATTTTACTTCGAAGTCGCAGTATTTTAACTATTACACTACGAAGATTTTCTTCTTCTTCTTCTTCTTCTTCTTCTTCTTCTTCTTCTTCTTCAATTCAAAATCATTTCAGTCCAATTTTCTCATTTTTTAGCGTTTCTTTTCTGAATAGCCTTCGATTTTTTTTCCCTAAAAAACGCTTGTTCTAGTTCTTGTACATATGTAGATCTTTTTAAGAATATTTCAGTTGCTATATAATATCGGTTATTGTCGAATTAAATGAAATTAGCAATCCGAGTTCAAATCCTGGACGAGACTGTTTGAGTTTCACTTCGCGCTAATGCTATTAGTAAAGGCATTAATCCGTCTGTTCTCCACCTAGCTGGGAATAAATAGTAGGGTAGACTTTTTCTTTAGCCTTGGTTAGGTAACCAGTCTAGGAAAAGGAAAACTCTTTAGTAAAACCAGATTTATTCTGCTTAAAAAATAATCTGTGTTCACGTCTTGTTCATGGTGGAGAGCTGGATAAATACTGTTGCTCTCTCTCTCTCTCTCTCTCTCTCTCTCAACCTATCACACACACACACACACACACATAGAGTGAGGATTAACGGGTAAGTTCAGCAGACGAATTTGCATGTATCGTGAATTCAATTTTATATGGGGGTCTCATGACATTATTCTTGGGAATAATGTGCCATCCTAAACTGAGCCAAACTAACTAGCGTTTCGTGCTAGTTCTGAGGTATATTACAATGAGTTTGATCTCAATTATGAGTTGTGACTTTTGCAATACAAACTTAAGGAAAAATCAAGTGTTAGTAAAAACTATCGCTTTAATAATCTGTACTTATAACCTTGTATCATGGAAAGATAAGCCTAGTAAATAAATAAATACCTGCTAAAAACAAGTCTAAAGCACCTGCCTTGTTACTGGAAGACACTTTCGATTAAAATCACTAATTTTAAAGCTCGTAAATAATGACAAACACGGTAATATTTGCGCGGAAATTCCAATTCTGACTTTGATTGGCTGAGAACGACA